>JAYKKM010000061.1:1447500-1645000 GCA_035772405.1 Chrysogorgia sp. JL179-B06 | reverse complement strand
CTGGGCTTCAACGAATTGTGATTGCCTGACTGGGAAGTAACTTTGCGATCACGTCACTGGAAATTATACTTGAAAAGTGCTTTTTGTGACCAGATGGGTTTATTCGTTCCAGTTCCCTCTCGGAATCATCATTTTGATGTATGGTTTCTCAAACATGATGCGGAATTTATTTTCAAAATGGCGACTATACTATTATAACTAATCAATCGTCGAAATGGCTACCAAACGTAGGATAAAGACACAGCTGTATACATTAGATTTCTCTCAAGATATAACAGTCTATTGTTACGTCCGTTTTGATAGTTATTGTGTTTTTGAAAGCTGTCTTTCATGAAGAAAACATCGAGCATTTGTAAATCCACAAATTATATCTAATACAGGTCAAATCGTCTGTTAAAAACTTCTCAATTCGATATTCAGTTCAGGCAAGTTGAAATTATATACTAAAACAACTAGTCACCCCAGACTCGGTGATTATCGTTATATATACCTCTCCGCTTCGCGGCTCGGGAAATATTCACCGATAATATCTCGACGTCAGCGACTAAGTGTTAAATAGAAACCTCTGGTGTAAATATCGCGTGATTTAGAAAAAATACTGTATTTACCTTTTATTGAAAAATGTGAAATAAAAGTTATTTCTTATGTTAGAGACTTATAAATGTATACTAAAACAATTAGACATCTCGCCCTTGTTTTATATATCTATATATCTAACTATTGGCTGCTGATAGAAAACGCGGGCTCATTGTCTAATTGTTAAATAGTATAATTAGGAAAGAAATTATTCGATAATTCAAGCCAATATAATACTATACTACAACATTAGTTTCAACGGATTTTAAATGGCTAGTTATTAATGTATTAGTTATTTGGTTATTAAGTATACTAGTTATTTTATATCTACATTTAGTTATTAGGGACACTGAATAATATTAATAATATTAACACAAATAATAATAATAATAATAATATTTTTCCGTTAGACGAAAAGCAACAGCAAGATTGGGCTAATCCAGTGCCGGAAGATATTCCCTTTGATGAAATTGGTGACACTGGAGGAACAGGTAATGTGGTGACATTTATTATACATTCAAGAATTTAGTCAGTGCGCGCGACGGGGACGTTTGGGATAGGTATATACATTTGAACAATTTTCGACTTTTAGAAAAATACATTGCTCGACCCAAACTGAAAATTCGGAAAACGTTTTTGTCGACACTGATTGGGTAATTCCAATGCAGTAAATCACAAACAACAATGCAAAAACTGTGTAAGATATCACGATGCAATTGTGCAATCACAATGCCCAATTGTAATCAATTACGTTGCAAATTTGTGTAATCACCTTTTCTAATTAGTTCAAAAACAATAAAATCTGGAAATGTCGGATTTTGAAGGATGTCTTATTATTTTTTGTGGGAAAACCAACATAGCAGCCAAGACCCGCAGTATATTTCGTTAAAATATGACGTGAATTATACTTTAATATTGCCGGTAAAATTTCTTCTCAGAGTAGACTACTATGAGTAAGCGTTCTCAAGTAATATATGGTAAAAAGACGAAGCGTTTTTAACTACCAAAGCTGCTCGGAGTGCTCGTTGAACGTTCATTTGTCACGAACATTTTCTTATATATCACTAATACGTAATAACACGGTTTGATGGTCTTTGAAAACGTTAATCGTCCAATTGCATTCGAAATCACGCTATTGCCGACACTAACAAATCGCAGAAGTTGCAACACATTGTTTGTTCAATAATACTTTAACAATGCGGTATCATGGCTGAACGATATTGTTGAACCAACCATGTTGTAGCATTATTGATGACTGGATAATTACTCTAGGAATGTTGTTATTATGGTTGTACAACATTTGAATTACCTTCGAAAGCTATATTTGCCATGAATAGCCGTAAATGTTTCAAACATAATTTATTTCAAAATAATCCATACAAATTACAATCTTTGCTCATTATCCTTACTTTTTAACAAATTGTCAGTCTGTTTCACTTGAAATTTACAAGTAGCTCCCCTTTCCGGAAAACGATTTGTCACATGAACCGGAATCACGTAACGTACAAAAACAACTAATTACTCGGGCAGCCAGTGGTAGCCCGAGTTTAGGTTTGGGCTCTGTTTATTTTATTGTTTTTATTATTATTTTTATTATTATTATAATTTTTTTGTCGTCGTCGCGAAATGGCAATTATTGCATCATCCCGATCAACCTCGTACCCACGCTTTTCACCTTTGCGAAACTAAAAATACTGCATATATTTATGCGCCATTGTGATTTACTCATTTTATCACCTTTCTTCGAGTGTTCTTCACTGAAAATATTTGATATGGCTGGCAAGTATCTTGATCTTATGTACACTAACAATCCCGATCGCTTTCGAAACGGGTTGGTCTGCCATTTCGAGAACCTGTACTCGATCAAATTATCTGTTTCCATAGGCTTTTTGTCTACTAAATGTTTAATAATTTAATATGAGACTCAACATATGAATGCTGATGGAAATATGTTAACTGTTCTGAGGTAACTAATATTTTTATAAGCTTTGTTGCCTGTATTGTTTATTGTTATATTATACAAAATGAAGTCGATGCTACAGTTTATTGTTTCATATATACCAAGTACTAAGTTGCAATGTTGCCATTGAATAACCCTGTTTCACTTGATATTTTACCTGTAAGCTTAAATGGGGCTCAAAAATGTTCTGGGTTATCAATAACTTTGTATCGATTGTTCATATTATTATACACGAATGCTTACAAATGAACACACTGTATATAAATCTCTGACAACCCATACCAATTAACTATCAAATTCAAGGAGTAAAGAGTTTGTTATTGTTTGCTGGTTTACCAGTGACTTGTCTGTTCAGCTATGTACTTTCCATTGTCCCTCAACCCCACAAATACACACCTTTCAAACTGATTTTTGGCATTCATGATTACTGTAGCTGTACATGGAGGCATGAAGCTGGCTTGCTATTACCAAAACATTAATTTGTCCTGATATTACGATGCAGGCTAGCCCACTTGTCAGACTGACTAACAAGCACACCATTTGCAAACTGTTATGATACTTGGTCTGTACAGCCAGAAAACATACCTTTCGAACTGAATTTTGGCCTTGACTACATGGAAAGCGAGTTGGCTCGCTAACCGAGACAGTAACCATAGTTAACTATGCAGTAACCTGTCTTTATATTACAATTAGCTACCTGGCCGGCCCACTGGACTAGTCACTAGTATGTATAAAGCCTCACAAATAATAAAATTATGAATATGTTTACTGGCTCAAAATCTTATATAACTTCAAAGTAATAAAGATTTTGAATTACATTTCATTAAACTGTTTTATCATAGCTTATGACACCTTGCTACTGCCAGCTAAATGGTTTGATTTACTGCTATGCCTTATACACTGAGAATATTTAATGCTTGCTGAAACTGAACCTGTTTGCCGGACTGACCACATGAATTGTTATTACATGAGCCGGCTCGCTTGCCAGGCTGACGCTGTTGACTAGAACTGGATTAGGTCAGCAAACAGGATGGCTCATTTGGTGGGGCAAACGTCTCAGTAAGCCAGCCTGGATACTGAGCCAACTCATGACCTTCATATAATCAAAGCCGTTGGCCAACACTATGTTATGGATTTGCAATGATGGAAAATTAAACCACCCCTGCACTGACAGCTGTACCATTACATGTACTAGTGTACCTACTGTTGTAGGTTGTCTCAAATTGCTGAATTTACCTGCAATGTCTTTCAACAAGCCACTAGCTCAAGTAGTCCGAATTAACGCCTGCGGGCGTCTTGTTAAACTAATAGTTTGCATGAATGACTGAATATAACAACCTTTTCGACAACATTGTTCATCACGTACACAGCGCAACATTTTTCACACTTGGTAGCACAATACCGTGGAAAATGAACATCAGGTTGTGCGCTGTTCCTCGTAAAGGTGAAATTGTAATTATAAAGTGACAGAAACATGTTCGGCAATAATATTCCTTGATTTGTTGTTAAAGGTTGTATAATAATTATTTATTATTAAAGATGGTAACATATTTTGATATCACACCAACTATAATTCATGTTTATTTAAATCTATTTTATAGTTGATCCGGATGGTGTGCAAGAATCAAAAGTGTGATCCTCTACTTCATTATTTACTATTAAATGTCCTTAATCCTTTAGATAGTTGGGTTTAAAAGGTTTAAAAAGGGCATTGGGTTCAGTAGACAGTCATTCAATGTTTCCTAACGCAGCCCCATAGGACACTTTAAATTCCACCAATAATTTCATTGCTGATATTGAAATCCACTCCACTTTTTGTATTTTAAGATTTTATCGACTTTTTTATCTACTTTTCAATCTATTTTTTGTCGCTCACTCTCTCTCTCTCTCATTCTCTCTCTCTTGGTGTCCCTCTAACGTGATCTCTCTCTTTCCCGCGTGGCCTCTTTCGCGGTTTCTCTCTTTCTCTCGCGGTAACTCAGACTCGGTGTGTCCCTCTCTCTGTTACTCCCTCTCTTCTAGTCACTGTCTCGCTCGGGTTCTTTTAATCAATGAATCGTTCTGTCGGTGTCTACAGTGTATCTCTCTCTGTATATATGTCTCGCGAGTTGGCTGCCTCTCGGTGGCACAACCAAGTCACCACTTTTACTGATAATATATCATCGCAACCAAACGTCTGTCAGTCACAGACAATTCGATAAAAATATCGACCAAAAATTCCACTGAAAACTCGGACAAAATTCGACAAATAAATTCGGCCAAAAAGTCGACGGAAAAGTCTTAAAATACAAAAAGTGGAATGGATTTCAATAACACCAATGAAAAAGTGTAGAATCCAATTTCACTTATTAGGCTACGTATTCACTTGTTTTGGATACATTTGTATACAAATGCTTTAGAAGGCATTTGGGAATATCCACATTTTTATATCTGTTCAGATACATTTGTATACAGATGCCTTAGAAGGCATTTGGGAATATCCACATTTTTAGATCTGTTCAGATACATTTGTACACAGATGCCTTAGAAGGCATTTGAGAAAATCTACATTTTTAGATCTGTTGAGATACATTTGTATACAGATGCCTTAGAAGGCATTTGGGAATATCCACATTTTTAGATCTGTTCAGATACATTTGTATACAGATGCCTTAGAAGGCACTTGGGAATATCCACATTTTTAGATCTGTTCAGATACATTTGTATACAGATGCCTTAGAAGGCATTTGGGAAAATCTACATTTTTAGATCTGTTCAGATACATTTGTATACATATGCCTTAGAAGGCATTTGGGAATATTCACATTTTTTGGATTTGATTTTTGTCCTAAAATTTTCGCTTCATGAATGGAAAGCCTGTATTGGACTCTCACTCTTGAGTGAGTTGAATATCTCGTGATGATGATACCGTGCAAGGGAAAATAGTACTTCGCGTACATTTAGAAATAATTAAGCAGTGGTAACTGGTGTGATAACAGCTTCACGAGCCATGTTAAACCATTTATTACAAGAGTTATCATTGATTGGCCATCTTATCTCAAATACTCACCCACCATTAAATTGTTTTCTGGTCACTAATTACTGAGAACGAAAAAAATAACATTACTTTGCGCTAAGTAGTGTGATAAGTTCTTATCACATATTTTGAATCGTAAGCATGCATACTGTGCATGGTAATCAGTTGAACAAATGATTTAACGGTTCAGTGTGATTCATGAATTGTGGGTGTGTCACGAGATAAGAAAGTGATATTATGAATCCGACGTCAGTGCAGAGTTTACATAAAGCGTTTAAAATGCCTCTCTTCCCTAAATTCTTATTATTTATAAACATTCTATGTAAGGCAAATAATTGAACAGTGAAATGTTTCTTTGATTTCATCTTTTCTTCAATACAGGTTTATGTTTTTATAATGCGAATGAGTGTAACATCATCCCAGGAATTTATCTTCTTTTATGCTTTCCGCAGGATAAACTGGTTGAGGATTTGATAACATGTCTTGAAAAGTTGATAACATGTCTATTGTAGCAGCGATTAAGTATACCATCAACGTTTGAATTATGTGAAATTTCTCGAGCTGCAGAATATTATTATTGTATCGGAAATGGTGACTGGTCTGACGTCACAATCATTAGCATTTTGGGAAAACAAACATTTATAGAACATCAACGTACATCTCAAAAATTTAAAGTTTTTGTTGCTCAATTATTCACTTCATGTAGAATCTATATCAGTAATATCGGATTATAGGCACTTTAACGTGCTGTTTTAATTGTAGTGCAATCCACTGGGGAGACAGGGAAGGGAGAGGGAAATTAATTATTATTTGTATGTTGTTGTTTTACAGTATTTAGTATAATTAAAAAAAAACGTGCTGTTAAAAATTCTATTGCGTTTGTCCTGTCTCAAGTTATATTATTTAATGTTTTATTGAAGTTTTCGTGGCTGTTTTTAGTTGCCACAGAAGATTTATGTAGATATTGTGACCCCCAGTTATCTAGGATGGAACAAGTTTTACAGGCATTAGTTTGATGCACAGTGATAACCAAGAGCGCAAATCGGTACCTCAAAGTGGGGGATCGAGGGCGTAGTCCAAGGCCACCGAAGCATACCCCCGGGAAGATTTTGAAATTAAAGGCCCCTGAGGCACCATTTCCTGCATTTGAGGCCACTTTGGACCTAGCTTTTGCAGTTATTATGTACCATTTTGAACAGGATATTTAACAACACACAAACTTGAAACAAAATTTCATCTGATATTTGGGGTTGAATTTACACATATTCAAACTATCATTAATAAATAAAATTTTGACTGATTATTACGGTGGTCCATAACTATCACCACATTAACAAATTGTCCACAAATTAACAATTTTTTCACAACATTAACAAATTGACCCACAGCATTAACAAATCGTTCACAACATTAACAAATCGTTCACAAAATTAACAAATTGACACGCCGCATTAACAAATTGATCCACAATATTAACAAATTGATCCACAGCAACAGTAAATAGCCTCACCGATCCTTTATTAGTATTAAGCTAGTATTAAGGTTAGTAATATAATTTTTACTTAGCTTTCCTGTATCACGCGGGCTTAGGGTTAGAAAACCGATTGGGTTGGGGGGGTTATGATCAAAGTTGTCATAATATAGGCATCTCTCGCAGATACTAATAGATAGTCCAGAAGACGATTGCTTGCCGCAAGCCGGGATAAATGGCGTGTTCACCCTCCCTCTACGCCTGGTGTTAGGCTATTTTCTGTTGCTGTGGATCAATTTGGTAATGATGTGGGTCAATTTGTTAATGTTGTGAACTATTTGTTAATTTTGATGGTCAATTTATTAATGTTGTCAATAAGTTGTTAATGTTGTTGATAATTTGTTAATGTGATGATAGTTATGGGCCACCGTAGATTATATAAACTGTTAAATACAACATAAAAATAACGTAACCTTTGGATAGTACACTTACTCAATAGTTTATTAGTCTCTGGCAGACCTGGTGTTGTAATGATAAACGCTATGGCGTCATTAAATCATATTTGCTGAATAGGTCGTGTCAAGGTCAAGCGAAGGTTCAAAATATTTTTGCTCAATTTCCGCAACGTATTAGTGTACAGTTACATATCGTGTAAGCGAATGGCCAAAATAATTCTTACCATAGTTGCGTTATGGAATTTTAACAGCCTCCTGTTATTTAGTTTTTCCATCAACGTATCTCTATACGTTGATGGAAAAACTAAATAACAGGAGGCTGTTAAAATTCCATAACGCAACTATGGTAAGAATTATTTTGGGCATTCGCTCTTTAATTTTGCAGTTTAATTTCTCAGTGGCTTTATTAATAAAAGCAAGTTTAAAAAGTTTAAAAACAGTAACTCAGAGTGATCCGTTGGAGCTTGACTGACGAAGTAATCAACAAATCGTATAGTTGAATATTTAATAAAATAATAAAAGATTCTGCCTTTCGATAATCTCGGTAGTTATTCGATCTACAAATTCGTTACAATACATTGTTCATAACTAAAACTAAATAAATAAAAGAATATTTCTACTTAACATAGATATTAAATTTGTACTTACTTCTGTGGTGGATTGCTTTTAACTACATTATAAAACAACGGTGAAACAGGTTAGCTGATACAGGTAAGCGGTTCACAGGATATAATAGTCTTTATTCTGCTAATTGCAACACGGTACTAACTAAATCGTTCTAAATCAGATTAAAGTGTTATCTAAGTTCGTGACGTAATTGTATTGCATGCTAATCAAATATAAACCAAATAATAATAACTAATAAATGCATACTTGTTCGTACTTCCTGAAAGTCTTGCGAAACATGGAGTCTTGCGAAACGTGGAGTCTTGCGAAACATTCTCCCCCCCCCCCCCCAATGAGGGCACTCATTCTAATAACCTTCTGCTGGTTGGATAACTGCTATTTTGGTGATTGGTCTGTAGTAGTATAGAAAGTGGGGCTACCAGCACATTTTTCCATTTTTTCATGCTTCGCAATCAAAATTGAAAAGTTTGCTGTTAACCCCACTTTCGAGACTACTAAAACGAGACGAAATAAATTTCGTTAAAACGAGACAAGATAACTTTCGTTAGTTCACATAAGCTTCATAAGTCTAAAATGTGGTTACATCACTTAGAATATATAATGACCGACACAGCTGTGTCGTTTATTACACAATCTTAGATAACACGTGTTGTGTGGGAGAAATATGACGTAGTGACACAGCTGTGTCGTTTGTTACGTAATACTAGAATCACACATTCCACTCATATATTGTAATTAGATAGCACTGTCTCCTTCGTTCGGTGGTTTCCCCTCAGGGGTTTCCTCTCTAGCCATGTGACTAAATACGTGTTTACTAGTTGTCAGTCCACCCGATAACAACCCTAAACAAGGGAGGTAGGGGGATACGTATGATATAAACTTCTCTACGTCTCTTTTAAGTAGTTGGTCAGTAATCAACTCTTTTTCGAGCTTTTCAGGTGATTCAATAGCGTTGAACCCTCCTAACGCGTGGGCGAACTTACTTATTAAAAGATCACATAGGAACGCGTTCGCTTTCTCCATTCTTTTTACCTCCCATTCTTCATAGATCTTGTTGATAACTTTAGATGAGGCCTTTTTTATATAGGCGACGGATTGGTCTATCTCACCGTCTTCTGAGAGTCTTTTTAGTTCGTTTCGTTTATTGTCTACGTCAGTTTGCGGAGTGTCGTCAACTTGTGGTGTATCGATTTGTGGTTCGTCGATCACTTCCTGTTCTGCTTCTTGTATGTCTTCGATGAGTTCGTCAATTGTCTCAGGATTTTTTGTCTTACGTCTTGGCATGTCCTATACTATACGACGTGTTTTGTTTTCGCGGAATAACTAATTCGTACGAGTATGGATGCCTTAGAAGTATCTCCAATCTTGCGTACTCATTGTCTTTCAACTGTTTTATTATTTTCTGAATTTCCGCTTTATCAACTCCGTTGAGATAATCGTCTACGATAATTTTCATATCGTTTCTGTTAGGGTTGTAGAATGTTACTAACTTTGAGATGTTCTCACGGTATGGTTTACTAATTGAGGTTAGTTGTTGTGTTATGACTATTGTGGATAGGTTGTAGTGTCTAGCGCTAAAGGCTAGTTTAACTAGTTCACTTGTTCTGTTTTTAACGTCCTGCCCACCAGCACAATCATCTAATATTATTAGTGAGTTGGTACCTTTATAAGTGTCAGTCATATATTTGAGGACTACGTCGACCTTGTCTTGCTCACACTGAATAGCGATAAAGTCTGGGTCTCTCAAGTATTTCCACTCTATGTACGTCTTATTCCATTCAAACGTCGGGCATATAAGAATGATGAAATCGAAGTGATTCATGTAGTCTTTCTCTATCATATCCAAGAGGTAGTACGTTTTACCGCAGGCTGTCATACCAACAATCAGCATGTTAAAAGGTGTTTTCATATAGAATACTATATGTTTAGTACTGGATTGATTGTAGATCGTTGTTGATGAAGTTTACGAGAATATCGGAGAGCACGAATATTCTACACATAACGTTCGTTGTTGTCACTTCTTTATTGATTTCCATCAATATTCCTGACTGGGTGTTCACAATCCTCTTTCCAGTCGCAACTTTCACGTTATCTTCGATAGATCTAAGGTCAACAACCAAAGCGAAACCGTCTTTGTAAAACTTTTGGATAGTCATATGCTGGTCGGAGTCTAGTCCTTGCCCGAATAGTCTTTTCGCTTCTCCCCAGAGTCTTGATTTCGGTATTCCTTGGCTGTATACCATGTTTGGTACACCTTCAATAGTGAGTTTCACCGACTCTATGTTTGGGTAGACGAACTCCTCACTGTCAGTTCTTGTCTTATTTGTGAAGAGTAGAACGACGGCTTTCATCGATTTTCTAGGTAGGTTAATATTCTCGTTTACGAGTGTGATTCCTTTATCCCACTCCACAGTCTTCATTAATGTGACGTGTTCGTATGATAGAGACCTTCCGGACGCGTATAGAGATGATACTTCATCAGCAATCTCTTGATTCTCGATAGTTTCGTACTCCAACTCAAGGTTCTCTAACGTATAGCTAGCCACAGCTGATCCAGATTGAGCCACCATAATATCAGACGCTTTTGGGAGTGTGATTATATACCTGAAATTGTTGTTCATGTTGTATGGTGCGTATAGACCATGATCTTCTAGAATCTTGTCGATTTGAACCTTTTGTTTGGTGTTATTGATAGAGAACATCAGACCGTCACTAACTTTTTGCACGTCTCCACTGGCCGCACCACTGTCGTCCTTTGAGATTAGCTTTCGAAGGTTCTCGTTTGCTATACCGTATTCTACCATCTGGTCTCGCTCACTGTTAGATTTCCAGAGGTCTTTGTACGTACCGATGACGCTTTCACCACTATTGTCGTACACGGACTCACCAGCTAGTTTTACCACCAGTCTCTCAAATAGTAGTTTCGAAAGGTTGTTAAGAAACCATGATTTCGCATTCGAACTCTTAAAGTCGAATAGAATGTGGAGACTAGAGGGTACCAAACAAGTGTTACCCTTTGTTTTCGGGATATCGATGTATAACTCTTCCCCTGGATTGGCTTTGTTGGGGTTTAGCGTTACAACATTACGGGCTCTTACGCCTTTGATAGTAGAAATTTCGCGGCGTCTATATCCAGGAAGCAACTCTTTTTCGTTAGTATTCATACTATATATTATAACACATGTTTTATTTCCTCTGTTTGTACTGGTCGTAGACTAACCAAGCTAGTGCTACCATATTTAGCAGTCCAGACAGTAGAGGGCTAGCCTTTGTGGCTAGGTTAGCTATAGCTTTTCCTAGTTTTCCAAGTGCTTGACCACCTTTGAAGACAACACTTCTAGCAGATATTATAATTGTGGTGATAAAAGAGGCTATGGTTATTCCTAAAGCTGAGGCGCCTAACCAATTTTCTCTAAACCACTCCTTTATTTTTTGTAACCGAGTGATATCCTCTTCTTGTGTCTCCCTAACCTCCTCACGTTCCAATTGATTTAAGGTTCGATCCTTAGCTATCTCGAGACCTGTCAATCGCTCAAACAATTCTCTCCTCTCTATGGAACCGTGTTCCTCTCTATTCATATCGTCTGCAGTCTTGTCAATAGCGTCCTGAAAATGGTCGGCTTGTGCTTTTAGAAATAGTGGTCTAGTGTGTGGGTCGATTGTATCACTTGGGTTTAGGACACCTATTAACTCACGATTTTCTTCTTCTGTTAACCCAAATACGTTATCGTAGTTCATTTCTGTTCTAATTACTGGGAAGTCCTCACTTGAAACTGTGGTGTCTTCTGTTCTATCGTCAGTTATTTGAGTGTCTCCTGTTATAACGTCAGTTGTTGTTGTGTCAGGGATTTGACCGACTAGCTCTTTAAACTGCTCAATCGCACTTTTACTTTTACTGTCTCTACTGTAGATTAAACCGTTTTTTCCAGGTTTTAGAATTATTTTAGGTCTCAAATATTCACCATCTTTGTTTATCGGTTTGAAAAGAATAGAACCTGAGGTTGTCACATATGACCTATTGACTATATTCCTTGACACATCGTCATTACTAAGTCTTTTTTTATACAATCTATGTATTTTTCTATCTATTAGATTGGTTCTTTTTACACCATTTACTATTAACTTTTTGTTGTCTCCTTTTAGTTCTTTCAGTCTTCTTTCGATTTCGCTCTCCTCTTCGAAAGCTAAATTGAAGCTATCGTCGTGGACGTCACCATATGTCTCCGGTTCAGAAAATACTACTGCTGGAGCCTCAGTGGTGACGTCACTACCCTTACTAGTGATTGTTACCGTTTTCCCATCGTTTCCGCTCGTGAATGATGTCTCCATATATCTGTCTTGTACTCTGCGTGCTATGTCTCTCCTCTCTGTCTCTTGTTTCAACCTAGTGAATCTGTCATGTAAACTACTATATTCTTGTGTTGTCCAGTTTTTCTCGAGTATAGTATTGAGTTGGTTGACTTCAATTTCTAACCGTTCGTCTGTATATTCCTTAAATTTGTCTTTTTCTTCCTTACGTTCTTGCATTTCGATTTCATCAAACCCTTCAGCCATTATATACTACTCAATGTTTTGAATATCACTCTCTGGTATCCATGAGTTGTGTTTACTGTCGTAGCCAAGCCACTTGACTAAGACCATTTTCTTACCCTTAACCTTCTTTCTCTTCAGTATCTTCTCGACTTTGTAAACGTCGTCTTTTTTATCGACAGCTGACAACTCTTCCTCGTAGAACTTACCAACGATAGGTTCCCCTTCATGGTCCTCTATCTCGTACACGGTAGGGTCACCACGCACAACCTTTGACACTTTGAATAGCTCCTCAGTGAAGTTAGCCTCATACCCTTTTGTGAATATGCTCTTGTACTTTGATATCCTGACAGTCTCACCTACTTTGAACTTTGGTAGTGGGTAGTCACCGAAATGGTGTCCAAACAATGTTGTCCATACTTCGTTTTCGTTTTTCTTATTAACGTATTTAGGTTTCATTAGAATAGTACTGTGTTTGGTATTATTGTAATTTTCAACGAGTTGGTCTAAAATGTCAATCCACTTATACGTTCCTTTGCTGTAGAAGTACTTCCACATAGACGTCTTGAGTGTTCTGTTAAACCGTTCCACAACTGCTGCCTTTTTATCAGAGTTCGTGCTGAAGTACTTCACATTGTGTTTCTCCAATAGATCCTTAACACCAACGTTATAGAATTCCTTACCATCGTCAAACTGAGCCAACTTTGGATACTCACCAAATCTAGCCTTGGCCTTCTCTAGCAACTCTGTGACAGCCTTAGTCATGTTTTTCGTGTCTTTCCTATAGACAGGTATTGCGAAAGCATATCTACTAAGGATCTCAGTGGCTGTTAGTATCCAGTAGTACCCATTGTTCTTGTGCTTGTACTTACCCATATCGACCAAGTCCATCTGTATCTGCTCACCCAGATAGTCAACAAATGTTTGTCTAAACTTATGTTTCTTAACAACTGGTTTGTACCTGGTGTACGTGTCTTGAGATTTTAGCCAATCCTTTATCTTTACCCTACTAACGTTTAGACCGTCTTCTTGTGCCTTTTGGTACAGCCTCTCAGCAGACTGGTAACCAGTTGATGGGTTGTAGTAAATATCTCTTAGTTCTTGCTCTATGTTCATATACACTACATGATGTGTAAATCTAACAGCACCTCACCAACGTTAATACTGTTGTCATCCTGATCTGTTATCTTGAACTCTAGTTGGTTAATGACTCCTTTGTTTATTGGGATTTTCGACCCAACACCAAAATGTTGTACAGAACCCTTTAGTGTCTGCGTGCTAGTTATTGGAAGTACTGCGATACAATCGCTTCTGTTACCGTTAACTATGTTCTTAGATCTGTCCACAATATTAGATGTTACTTGTACGTATTTCAGTCCTCTGTTAACGTTCACAACGTTAGGACTGGTTTTTGTGGTGGCTATTGTAGTGTTTTCGTCAAACCCTAAAAGTTGTCCAAATTTAAACAGTTCTATTTGTTGATCAGTTGTTATCGTACACGTCGAGTCATACCTGTTAGCTACTAGCTTCACGTCTCCTAACTCTTTCAAGTAGTCGGCGATCATTTTAAAGGTGTGGTACCCAGGACTAAAAACGTGGTCACTACTGTTGTAAGTTATCTTGTTGTTAGCTGTGGTTACGTTAACGTAATCCCAAAAGATGGTTGCCTTCTTCACTAGTAAGTGAGGGTCTAAGTTAGTTGCTAGAGTTGACTCTGGTAGGTCTACAGTTTTCGTTGAACCACTAACCAATACTACCACTCTCATATAACGTACGGTATGTTATGATGGATGCTTTCAAAAGAAAGTATCCTTATGCTGACAAGAATAGGTTTTTTCTTGACGTTGACGGCAATATGCATATGCATATATTCTTCGTGACGAAAACTAATATTGGTGACGTTTCGATAGACTCGAGTAGGTTTAAGAGTAACCCGGAGTATACTAAGTATCTAACGATAAACAAACCAATGATAGTTAACCAGAAAGAGATAGCTAACGCCGTACGCGTGGCTAAGCTGAATCTAGTGAAAAAGTACCCTCACATCACTCTGAGCAAGTTTGAGTTCGATCCAACTGTCTCACAAGATGGTGAGGTTAATGGCGTTGACATATATTTTAGAAACAACGACATCATAAGCACGAACATAACTAGTGACACCTTCAAAAACGATAAGAGTATGTGGGTTTGGTTACACAACAACAAGTCTCCAAAAGGTCACGACGACAAGTTTCCAGAAATATGGCTATCTGGTGGAACTATCCAACCATTATCAAAAGGTCGCAAGAACCACTGGGGACTTTGGGATGGCTATCCAACGGAAAACGTGTTGAACTACCCAGTGAATAACTTTAGAGTCTTCGTTAATCGAAAGAGCTACTTTCTCTCAAAGCTACCAATATTACAAATCACCACTTCAAAGACAAAGTCAAAGTGGGACGACAACGAGAGCTACTATAGAGTCGTGTTTGCAACATATTGTGCAAGTTTCTGTTGTGGAGTGTCGTTACAACTTATCACCCTCACAAGAAGTCCACCCTGTTATCACGAGTGTAATTAGGTTTCATCTGTACTTTACTGTTAGAAGACTTCTCAGAAGGATGGAAGGTGGTGAGAGTATGAGATCGATAAGTAGAGAGTTTGATGCTGGAGAATTGTATGGTAAGACAGACAAGATTCCTAAAAAACATTACTATCAGGGTAAAGTCCTTGCTGATGGTACAACAGGTGAGGAGAGAGTCTTCACGATTAACGACGTTAAGAACGACTACAAACGATACGTTCCTCTGGTGTCGAATGGTTTCACCAACATTGGGAGACAATATCTAAATCAGTCCATAGAGGCCTTTGTTTACTCTACACTTGGTGCACAAGCGAGAACACGTGTGTCAGTCGTTGGTGATTCTGCAGGCAGTCTAGAGACTCAACAAGAGTTCCGAAAGTTGGTGGAGGACAGTGTTATAAACTACGACGTTTCAACGTGGATTCTCAACATGAACAAGTCGATTAAAGACACTAACGTTGTCCAAAACCTTGCACTGTCACCGTCTACGTGGTTAATGCCAAGTAACGTTGTAATCCTCAAGAACAAAATCGCTGGGTACAACAACCTATTGAAGACTGCTACACAGAGTATGAAGTTTGGAGTAAACAGTGGGTTAAACTACACAGAAACGACAGAGGTCAAGAAAGTACACCAAGAAGGTGGAGAGCATCTGGAGACACTCGATAAACCAAAGGTGACGCATCGTCTGACGACACCAAACGTGGCACACCAGGAAGAGCACCTAGAGACACTTGACAAACCACCAAAGGTGACACCAGGCGACAACACGACAGAGTTGGGGCTAGTTCTAGTGGTTTCAGCTGTGTCTGGCTATTTAGTAAGCAAATATATGTTATAACATAATGAGTCTAAGTTATGGGTTTGAGGACAGAGACTACGAGAGCGACAAAATACTAAGAAGAGCGAAGAGACATCTAGACAGTGACCCTAAGTTAAGCGTGAGCGGTGGGAGGATGTCTGGAGACATAGATATGGCGTTCAGGGCACTCAAAAACATAGCAGATCCAGAAGACGATTTGGATGCTATCAGTAAAAAGTGTTGGAGTCCGTATACTTATCGCAATACTTTAGAACGCAGTCCCATAACGTTCTATTTGATTTTAACGTCACAAATCACGCTGTGAGTATGGTGGAATACCACAGTGGAACAAATAAAGTGAAAACCATTAGAGATAAAACGAACATGTTAGTGCAATACGATCCAACGTATGGTCCTATTATTGGTGTTAACAATGGTCATAGCTTCCTATCCCCCGAGCTAACTCCAATTCCGTTTGAAGCTGGAGTGCATTTTAACTGTCCACGTATGCAATACTGTGACATATCCATTTTTGTGGTAGTGAGGTTAGTCACCAGGGTTTCTACGAAAGATTGGGAGGCGATTATCTCAAACGATGATGGATCGTGGGACAAATACATAGGGTACAAAGGAGGTGATAAATTATCATATGGTGGTGGCTTTCCAGTAAAGGAGTACACGTGTACATTCCCAAATAACATCGACACCACCAAGAGACAATACATTGGCGGATGGGTAACTCCTACGTTAAGGTGAACAACATAAGATCAACAGACTCAGACTTCACAGCTAACCACGAAGAGATAGGGTCTCCTTACGTAACGATCTTTGGAGTGCATCGACCAAAAATACCACTCGCACCCTATAAGTACCCGTCTTTGATAGAGTTCTACGGTGTAAGGATTGTCTCTGGTTACATGACGAGCCGAGACATAATATTAGTTGGTAGAGATATGATGAAGGAATATGATGTGAGCTAAGATATATGAGGAAGAAGTCAGTTGTTGTTTTCAATCACATATCAAAATATATGTCAGAGGAAGAGGTGCTAGAGCTCAAACGCTTGTACGCGTACTACCACAAACTAGAAGCCTGTTACAAATGGAAATACAAGAGGTTGAAGAAAATTAAACTATCGTTAAACATGACTAGCATAGGGTTAACGACAGTAGGGATTATAGCTGGATCGATAGCCGCTAACCCTCTAATCATTGCTTGTATTAGTGGTCCTGGTGTGATCATTCAAGGCTACTTGGCTAAATCCAATCTGACGAGTAGAGTGGAGCATTGTAAGTTCGCACACACTAGCTATAAAAAGATACTGACACAACTAAGATCGTATCTTAGAGGTCTTCCTTACAACGAGTCAATGTTCCTCTCAGACGTTAAAGTGTTGGACGATATTGTGACAGACTTATGTCCACCAATTAATGGAATGGTGAAAAGGTACAACAAAGTGTATGACGAGACCAACGTTCCAAAATAGGGTAAGACACAAGGGGTGACTCACCCCACACGGTCACACATGGTCGGTCTACATATCAGAACCAGGAGTGTGTTCCACATGAAAGACGATGAGAGTTGACGCCTTAAAACAAGGCGTTGGTTGGGAAACGTTTGTATTGAGCAGTTATTTTTTAAGAATAGCTGACCCCCCAAAACGGGGGGTCAGCTATTCCTAAAAAATAACTATTACTTTGAAGACTACAATTAAGATGTCCTAATAGCGTGCAAATAGTAGTAAAATATTAAGACACTACATGTGGTCCCCTACTGATAGTGTGTTTGTGATCGATAGAAGGGTCACTTTGACCAAGGTCCCATTTTGGGACCTTGGTCAGATCATACGTTCGTGCTACTAAGTGGTTACTTTCTTAAGATGACTGCTATTTAAACACAAAAATAAAACCTGTGGTATATTATAGGTGATGAGTATCACTAAAATATTTAGAAATAACGACATGTCAGTCACTGCTATAAAAGATGGAGATAATATTTGGTTCTACGGAAAAGAAATTGCAGATATTTTAGGATATAAGAGACCGTATAAGGCTATAAACAGATCATGTCGACGATGACGAGAGAAGAAAAGTTAGTAAAATAACACCTCAGAGTATATCAATTGATACAGACTGTCAAAACAGACAAGTTTGGCAAATTAACGAGTCTGGAGTCTACGCTCTAATATTCTCGTCTAAACTAGAGTCTGCTAGGATGTTTAAAAAATGGGTATTCTCGGAAGTCCTACCATCTATTAGAAAAACAGGTGTTTACACACAATACAACCAGTTATCAATAATGAATGAGACAGACTTGCATTACGATATAGTTAAATATATCAGAGAGTACCATCCAACAATAGTCATCCCAGGGTTGGGTGAGTACCAAGACACATCTACTAAAAGAATAGATGGATGGAAGAAGGGTTATAGTGGTGGACAACCAGATTTGATAGTTCCGCAACTACATAAGAGATACAACGGTTTTGCTATAGAGTTCAAAACACCGAAAGGTAATGGGGTTATTAGGGATAACCAGTTGAGGGTATTAAGGAGACTAAGATCACAAGGGTACAACACGTTACTATCCTCAGACCAACATGAGATAATACATTTCATAGAGACATATATGAGAGACTCCAGAGTCCTGTGTGAGTACTGTAATAGGAGATTCAAGAGTGAAACCACACTATCTAATCACCAAAAATACTTTCATCGAATACTCTATCTGTGAGATAATCTGTGAGATGACTGTGAGATAATCTGTGAGATGACTGTGACTAGATATCACGTATAGTATAGATGACTGACAGTGAGTCCGTACCTATTATAACGTCGACAACAAGGACCAAAGACCTTAAGAGAGTAGAGGCAGGCAAACGCTTGGCTGCTATATCTAAAGCTGCAAAGGAGAGGAAGATGAGAGAGAGAGTGGTAAGTGAGATAGAGTATGATGGTTTTAGTTATGGATACATAATAGGAACTATAGGAGTGGTTATAGCTGCTGGCTCATTGTATTATGCGATGAAGCAAGACAAACAAATGGTGACTGTTAATGAGGAGTCTAAGAACGTTGTAATAAAAAAGGAACCACCACCACGTAAACTCGACAGCCTCGATTAAAACATATCGTATAATATATGACATCAATAGATAGAAAAGAACTGATGAACGAGCTATACGACGCAGCCCTTGTGACTGCTGGAGCCGTAGCCGTATCCATGGCATCAAAGAAAGTACTAAAAGAACCGTTGGGTACCCCCGAATCAGTGAAGGGCACCCTCAAGTTAGCGACTGCTGTAGGCGTTTCAACGCTACTCGTTAAGTGGGCGCAGAGCAAGAAATACTTACCTATTGACCCGTTCTCAAAATAATCTAACGTAATACATAATGGCTAGTGTGATAGCAGGTGGTTTATTCAACGCTATAGCATTCGCAGGAGCTGGGTTCATATTCAGCAAGCTAAACCATACCGGCTACGAGACAGAGATAAAGAGACACAACAAAGCATTGGAGAGTCTCGCAAGAGCGAAAGAAAAGTTCTACGAGAATGAGATTCGTCAGAGAGACAAAATTCAGGAGTTAAGACAACAGTTGTCAGATGCTAATGCAGACATAAACGACACGAACCACGCTTTGGATCAACTAAGACAAGTACTGACTATACAGTATGATGGGAAGACGTTTAGTAAAGAGCCTGAGTTGTCAAACTATTACAAACCTTCAGATGAGATGAAAGAGTATCAAATGGTATTCGTCGGAGTTGTTGGGCTACCTTTAGGTTACTTAATATATAGAGTATTATAGAAATGAGCGCTAAAACTTTGAAGGAGATGGCTATGGAATTTGATAAAAAGCGTAACTTGACAGAGACACTCTCTTACCAAACTCGTCAGATAGAAGAGTTGGAACAACTACTATCAGACGCTCTAAAACAGGTCGCAACAATAAAATGTGAGTGGGAGACACTCAATCACAAAGTTACTACACTATAGTCTAAATTAGGTATATATAGTATAGTGACTTAGATGATTGACGAACGTACAATGAGAATGTTCTATGCTGGGTATACATTGGATGAGATTGCATCAAAAAAGTGGAGTGGTACTACATTAGGGTATACATTGGACGAGATCAAGAATGGAAGTAAGGACGCAAAACCAAAAAAGTGGTACGACACCACATATTGTTACAAGTGTAGTAACCACAGAACCCAAATCGAAGATGGTGTATTTAGTTGTAACACACTGTTATTTTCAAGGAGTTAAAATAACCCTGGAGAAGGAGTAATTTTGACTACTTAGGATGGAGTAACTTCATTGGAGTTATTTTAACTCCGCTTTCGGAGTTAAAGTAACCCTAGGAAGGAGTAATTTTGACTACTTAGGATGGAGTAACTTCATTAGAGTTATTTTAACTCCACTTCGGAGTTAAAGTAACCCTAGGAAGGAGTAAGTTTAACTACCCAGAACGGATTAACTCATTGGAGTTATTTTAACTCCACTTTCGGAGTTAAAGTAACCCTATAGAGAGGAGTAATTTTAACTATCCAGAACGGATTAACTGCATTGGAGTTACTTTGACTCTTTTTTCGGAGTTAAAGTAATCTAAGAATGGAGTAATTTTAACTAGTCGAGATAGAGTTTCTTCATTGGAGTTCTTTTAACTGCAAGTTTGGCACAGTTAAAATAACCCAAGAAACGTGTCGTTCGTCGATTTATATATATCGGTATTGCCGACAGACGCTTATAGGGCTTAATCAATAGTCTTCAAAAGTCCAATTTAGAGAAGTAATAATATTCAATAGGCTTTAAGTGCGGGTTTATGTCATTCCCCAGCTAGTGTATACACAACGTAATCGCAACGTTGCAAGAAGGTTATGGTTTGGTTAGATAGGACCTAGCTTTCCTACAATTAACGTAGCTGCGGTGTTGTTTTGATATACCATATCGCAGAGGAGGTAAAAATACGTTGTATAGGCTATAGCTATTAGCCGTTCAGCCGACTAGGTTTATATATGCGGGAACCATTGGAACGATACTAGTATATTGACAACAATTAAACACTGATCGCGCAGGCTATACAACGTCGAAATAGCGTTTTATAAAAGGTTTTCAATGAGAAAATGTTGTTTTATCATATTGTAAGGTTCTAAACAACAAAGCGTGTTTATGTATGTGACACTCCAATCTCAAGCGATGCGTGCGAAGAACATTTAAATGCGTTTCTACGGTATATAGGCAGCAGTAATAAACTGCGTGAAAACCGTCACAGTTAAAGGATAACATTTCAAAAGAAACCTCAAAACCCTATATAAACACTACCCTTAGTTCAGTTTTAAAGTAAACTACACTTGTGAAGATCAAACACTGATATCGAGAATAAATCGACTAGTAAACCAAACACCGTGTTATGTTTTTAAATGTATGCCTTCCCAGATGTCCTAGCGCGTTCATTTGTCAAACTCGTGACTCGTCTTCATTTCTGAATACAAGAGCGCGAAATTTTAACTGTGTTATTCTTTTCAAATCCATCGGTTACATCTGTCTCCTGGGTGCATCATCGATTTTAAAGTAAGTAATAGTTTTGTCCTTTTACTTAATGTTGCCTTTCTATCATTATTTTCGTGATATCTTATCATTGTTGGCATTTGTTGCGATAAACACGTTATATTATGATACAGGTTTGTGTAATATAGCATATGGGCTTCGTTGTCCAAGTATTTTCAAATATATGAGGCCAAATTTTGTCGACTGTGGTATATCCTGGCCACATATATCATGGTTATGTATTATCTACATGTATTGCATCGATCGATTTTCAGTATTAAGCCTTTATAGCTGGTATTTATCAGGGATTGGGAAATTAAAGTTTGGTATTTCCGTATTTGTCCATATGATATTAAAATAGTTGGGTTTATATTTAAAGGTTTGTTTATATTTCTACCACTTGATAATATATAACAACCATAAACACTTACGTTGAATAACTGTTACAACCCTGATATAAGAAGTATTAAGTTATCTTGGGATATATTTCTTGCTATGGTTTCTATAGTTTATGAAATATGTATGGTCTATTAAACACTTGAAAATCATACATGTTATGTAGATAAATGATCACAGATTCTCAGTGTTTGTGCCTGATGCAAACTTGGGACATTGATAAGCCTATTTCGATTAAAACTACATGTATACAGCAAATATAGTTTAAGTATATGTAATGAAGGTATTGTATGATATATGTGCTAAATTGCTAATTTTGTTTTCTGCATCCTCTCAAACTTCTAGCTGTATTTGAGAGTTTTGATAATTTGGCAGTTGGTGCAAACCTTTGTCAGTTCAGGACTGTCTAGTGAAGTACAAAGTAAGTTAAAATAATGATCTTATACCAATTGCTTTTAACACATTAGAACAAGGGGGCATTTATAATTTTATTTTGGCTAAAGCCATGCACTAACTACAAACACTAGTTTAATGGTAGTCATAATTGTTCTTGAGAACAACATTGTCATTATAATCTGCTAACATATAACAGCGCTGCAAATAATGACCGGTCAATAACTGGCGATATTAGCACCTTGACCGCTGCTTTTTAGTTTTCAATGACCATTTTGACCGGTCAAATATTTATGGAGCGGTTGTGTTTTGCTGCAATTGAGCATACATGATAAGATAATTTAGAGATTAATTTGAAGACGTTAATGGCACAGTGAATGTAATGAAATAGTTTAAATACAACAATATGCTATTCTTCATACACAGTTGTTTATGTTAGTTGTATCAGAATTGAGGCGTCCTTGTTGTAATGTGTGACCAATAGGATTTGGCACTTCACCGCCAACTTTTAATTTCTCCTGCTCATCATGACCAACAGTTGCTAAGGTTTATTTGCAGCGCTGATATAATGAAATTGCAGGACATCATAGAAAAACACTCCAGTGATGTGGATATCCTGAATAAATATTATTATTACAAAGTCACATGGGTCAACTGGTGATAAGACAGGCTAAGTTATATATAACCAACTGTTGTGGTCTAGTAATTAGCACACATGTCTATGAGCTGGGAGACACAGGTTCAAATCCTGGGTCGAACCTCCACTCAAGGTCTTAAAAATAAATGACGAGAAAGTGCTGCCTTTGCAATAATATCAGCAAATGGTAAGACTTTCAGGTCTTCTCAGATAACGACCTAAAATCGTAGGTCCTTGGAACCCCTATAATTGGGCTTTTAGCCTGTTGGGTTATTCCGTTCACCTAAGAGTGATAAATCTAATAAACTAAACTAAGTTGGTTATATTTACTCACAATTAGTTATCATATAAATTGTTTCTTTCACCATGATAGTAAGCTGATGGCACTTGCATTGTAATTTGTCAAAATAAATTGATAACTTTTGACTGAACCTTGAGAAGTACAGAGTACTATTATGTGGCCTTCTAATGGTGAATATATTTTATTATGCTGTTATATATTTGTTTATGTATTTATGTAAACCGGCAATTGTGTAAATGCTAACATGGGCTGGTTGTTTAAAGGGCGATTAGTGCTAACTGTGAAATAACATTTAACCAGCTGCTTATTTTATTTGAGAACAAAGGCAAAACAATAAAATATTTCTAAATGTGTACAATGTCTGAACAGAAAATTTCAAATATCTTTGCCTGTGATAATTGGTCATCATAATTCTTACAATTGAATGCCAAATAATTATGTGTTACTGTAAGCTCATCACCTTTTGAACAACTGGCGCCAAGGGTTTATTCGTAGATGGGTTGTACCGATTTGGGAGCTAACATGGCATCATGTAAACATGCAGCCCCATGATGTGAACTCATGTTTTATATGATTTTTTAAAGTTGCTTTCTATATTTCTTTTTGTAGATTTTCAATGAAGTTTATTAACAAGACTAGACACAATCATGGAGAAACAATATGAAGCTCTTTGGGTGTCAGTGGGAATGACATGCTAGAAGATATCGTTCCTAAACCAGTTGACTGTTGAGGACCTGGAAGTGTTGTCTTAGTGGTCACCTCAATGATGAAGGTTTCAAGAGGAAATGGTGAGTGCCAACATTTCACTTTGTTGTGGTATATGTATATACTTCATGGTAACACTAGACCAGGTTTCCATCTGTTTTTTATACCCCTAATCCTAACCCTAATCCTAAGTCCTAACCGTAAAATATGGTGGGAGACTATATGTATTGTTACCATGAAGTATTAGGGTTGTCCTTATTTTTTTTTATTTTGTATAATCTCACCCTCTTAAATGGTTCCAATTGGGTTAAAAATGCTGTGTATAAAATTGTATTAAAAACTATTGATTATAGTATCCATATGAGAAAAATCAGCCAAATTGTCCAATATATGCTATAAGTCCTCAGGGGTCCGTGTCGGATTGGTCTAAAAATCCATTAGTGAGTAGTTTAGACCTGGTTTCTTGTTTGACTTTAAGACAAACTTATAGCCAAAAATGTATGGTTTCCGAGATACAGTATAGGGCTCCATTAAAATTTCTCTTGGCTAAAAAAATTTGGAGCCCTATATCTTGAAAAGTCAAATAGGAAACCAGGTCTAAACTACTCACTAATAGATTTTTAGACCAAATCCGATACTCCCCTCAGGACTTATTATAGCATATTGGATAATTTGACTGATTTTTCTCATACGGATAGTCGGATACCCCGGTATAGTAAAAATTTCAGGGTCTTTGACCTACCCCTAAATATTAATGGTTTTTAATACAATTTTACACACACCATTTTTAACCAAATTGCAACCATTTAAGAGGGTGAGACTATACAAAAAATAAATAAAATAAGGACCACCCTAATGAAGTATATTAGTACAGTATATCCCTTTGTTGTACCCTCACAATCATAATTTGCCAATCAAATAGTCTGTCTTTATTAGCATCACCAATCAAATTTTATCACCAATCAAATAGTCTATCTTTATTAGCATCATATGGAAACCTTTACAGTTAAATTATTGTGCCTGTGGTTTTTAACCAAATGAGGTTAACATGGTTTTTATTATATGGCCATGCAATGTGAACAGCCAATCCATGGTGACTCGCATGACCAAGTCACAAAGATTTAGGGTTAAAGAGTTTTTCTACCACCTTCAATTTAACAACAAGCAAGCTTGCTTTGGTTAAGGAAGGCCTTGTGGAGATATTCATTATAATATCCTATCCTTATTTCCTAATAATTCTATTTTAAAAAAAACTTCGATTTAATGACTTATCACCTGATGGGATTCTTATTTATTTTCATGGCAACATATTGATTTTATTTAATCCTAACATTTATGTATAAGATATTATTGTTAGATTTATTGTTAGACGTAAAATTATAATACTCAAGTTAAACTTTACAAAAACTATTTTTAGTTAAATAGATAATAATTCAAATCTAATGTGACTGGCATGACCAGTGTCAGATAACATTAAAAAACTCAGTTTAAATAATAGAAAGTCAATAGTTTTGTCAAAACACCTGACTAGCATTTTCTGTTGTTTCTTTCTTATCTGGATACTAAAATTTACTTTTGTAATGTTTGTTGTCATTTATTTTGCAGCAATAACTCTTTACTCTTGTTAGGATTTTGTGTTTATTCCTAATAATCACAGGGCATTAATCATAGTTGATTTTTATCTGTAGACATAGTTGCCATAATGTTCTGTCCAGCTTATCACCTTTATCAACCTTGTGATTAAAATACTAAAGATCAATAACTAAAGTATATTAACTATCAATAATACTGCACCTTTATGAAATCAGAGGAAGGACGCTTACTCGTGTTAGAACTACGGTATTACTTCTCAAACTCATTAATAACTCGTGGTGAAAATTAAAAATAATTCAATATTTATTGAATATTTAGCAATAAGAGGAAGATTACAGCCACATTTTGCTAACTTTAACCTCGATTTTCTCACAAAATATGGATTCGTTTGATAAGTAAGTTCTAACACTCGTAATTGTTCATCCTCTGATGTCTAAATACGGACAAACCGGTTAAAAAATCGGCTTCGCCTCGTATTTTCAACCGGCTTATCCATATTTAGAAATTAGAGGAAGAATGCTTACTCGAGTCAGAACAATTACGTCTGAACCAGACATGTGTATAGCTTTTATATAATAATGAAAAATAACATGTATATTTCGCATTTGATAGTGATATTGTCGATGTGATAAATACATGTATATGTAACCCATCAGTTGCAAACAATCCAACTTCCTGTAGCTCAATTGTTTAGAGCGCTGGTGTATATTACCCAGGTCGCGGGTTTAATTCCAGCCTGACAGTTGAATTGTTTGCAACTGGTTCCGGTCAGGTTGGACGTGTTGGTGGGATTCTAACATACTGTATATTCGCTAGTCATGTACAAATCTAGCTATTTGGTTTGAATATTTCCAGTTGAGGTATAATATTAATCAAATCTACAATATCGTTTATAGAGGCATGTCGTTGTGTTCATAATAATATTACTGAAGAAGTCGAAGAACCCATAACAGAATTCCTAAAATATGCACCTCACAAACCTGGTGGATCAAGATACAAGGTAATGTACAGTATATTTCTATAAATTTTCCTTCGTGACGTACATTATACTCATATCTTTCTATTTCGTGTCAATTTTTTTTGTCTATCACATTTTATTTTTGACTCCCCTTTTTATTCATTTTCAGAACCGTGACGAAGCACAATGGCACGAAGCATGACACTTATATTATGTAGTTTAAATCAAACAAAATATATTTTACCAAATGACCAGTGGCCTGATTTATATTGTTGTTTTCATTGAAACTATGTGCATATTTTTTATTAATTATATATACTAGTTAGGACAAAGCCAAAAGGATCGTGTATATAATTTCATCGTGGAATTTTTATCAATCGTCCATTTTACGCTACCAAGGGGTCTTCCCTTGGCGAGTAAAGTAATAGGGCCGGCGTTCGACGCGGAGTACGATAATAAAAGTAAACTCAAATCGCCTTAGGTAGAGAAACGCCAAAGCTAGGCTTGGTGTTTTTTCATAAATTTTATAATCCCAATATCGAGGAAAAATAATCCCAAAAATTGGGTAAAAAATAATCCCAAAAATTTGGAGTAAATTTAACCCCAAAAAGGGATAAATATAACCCCAGAAACGGGGTAATAATAACCCCAATTACTGGAGTAAAAATAACCCCAAATTACTGGAGTAAAAATAACCCCAAAAAAGCGGATTGTCCTGAACCTTTTTTTTTAACTCCAAAATTGGAGTTAAAATAACTCCCTGAAAATAACAGTGCAAGTGTGGAGAGACTACCTACGGACGCGTGAGGAACTTTGTACCTAACATTTGGATGTACAAGAAATCGACTCATAGTTACAGTAAGTGGCTAGAGAGAATGTTGACTGGACTAATCAATGAGAGTGACATATCAACAGTTGTCAGTGATTTTATAAAAATAGTATGGTCTCTTAAAAGAAACAAGTTGATTGTCAAGAATATATCGAAATATGTTTTCTATGTCATAAGAATATGCTCTAGAAGATGTATAGAGTTGAGAGGTAGTCTTAACGACCTCAAACCTGGTAAGGTCAAGGTACGATTCGAGTATAACCTGTATAGCGTAGTATACAAGGATCTAGGTTGGGACGGGAGAGGAGATCCATACTACAACGAATGGGTAAATAAAATATATAGTAATATATAATGGCAAGACCAAAAATTTACCAAACCAAAGAAGAAGCTTTAGTAGCATCCAGAGCGCAAACCAAAGCATGGATGAGAACTCATAAGTGGGTGTGTGAGACATGCGATCAGTCATACCATGTGACCTCTAAATACAATCACATCAAGACTAAAAAACATTTTAGAAATTTAAACAGCTAGTTCTGAACTATTTTGTAATGTCCATACGCATAGCTAGACACACCGTCTGGTAGTATATGTCGTTTGTCGTCAAAGCAGCTTAAGGATATCTTGTTTATTTCATAGCTTCCTAGTTGGTGGCTCTTGCTGCGAATAGTTTTAATTATGTGAGACATCTGCTCACCATTTGTCAGGACACTTTTATAGTTGTCATGTCTTATATTATTTCTAATGGTACTCTTCTTGATACCCTTAGCAGTCTTCCCACCTTTTCCGTCCTCTTTTATGTAGCTATACATTTTCGACCTTAAACCAACGAATTCAACGATGGGGACTCCTAATGTCTCATCCTTCATTTTACCAATAACCTTCTTGTTAGTTAGGTCTAAGTAAGGAGATGACTTGTCATATCCACTAAATTCGAACACTTCTTTGTTAGCGTACATGTCTTTGTACACATCCTCCGTCTCAATCTCATACATTAGACTATCCGTATCTGTGAATAGTAATTTGGCTTTGTTGTCATATTTCTTTTTGATGTTACTGTAGTGGAAGTCATACATCAATGTCTTTGACAAGTCTAGAATACACATACCTACGTATGCTGGTCTATTTAGAGTTAGTATCTCTTTGATCTTGTGAACTGCTACCAAGTTATTGTCAAATATCTTACTGCTTACAAAGGTTGGTTTTGACGTTAGTTTCTTCAGTTTTTCCTTGTCTGTTACTAACTCCACATTAACACGCTTTCGTAGATTCTCCATAGTCTTTCCGAATACACTATTATTCATGAGCTTGAAGAAATCCTTCTCAAAGTCGTTCTTCGCTTGGGTTCTCTTATCCGTATTAAAGTCGATATATTGCTTGAGCCATGGTGACTGATCGAACTGAAGTACTCTATGTATCTTCTTAACCTTCATTCCCAAACTCTTGTATAATTGTAGGTTTCTATAATGAACAACGTATTTACTCTTACCGTTTAGGTTAGGTACAAGTTTTGCAACCTCTCCAACAGATATCTTAAACTTGTTTTGGATTGTCTTACAATAGTTTGACAACATATCACTACTTACTTTCATCCTCTCAGGGGCTAAAGGATAGTCGTTGTGAAGATCGTGCAACTCCTCTGGATACTCTAAATCAACCTCGAGTATCAACCCCTTGTCTGAGTCGTTGTTATATTTATCTAGATTGTTGATGTCAAAACCTTCGACCCACTCAAACCCACCAGTCGGTAGATACTGACACATAGCCCAACCATAAAGGTTATTCGCGTCTAGGTATACGATATGTTTCGACGGCTTACTACTATCATACCCCTTCATGTACTTGTTATTAGCTTCTCCGTGTCTATGTGTTATACAGGAGACACCACCCCGCATTCCTTTCTCGATAAACTGAAACATATCAATGTTAGTCATCAACTCTAGCTCCACTCCTGTCATCTTTAGAGCAGCGTCCCACGATAGTCCAGGTGATGTGAAGTAATGACAAGGATCTAACTGGTAGTACTGTTTACACGTTCTTCTAAAGTTCTCGAACACGTCAGCCAGTAGTAATACGTCAGACTTCAAGTACAAGTCGTGGTACTCACCCATGTTTCCCACACCCATCTTCTTCCACACTTCTTGAGCGTGCTCGTAGTCTGTGTCTGACACATGCTCGTCGTTTAGGATGCTGTAGAAACTCTCCTTTGATGGTAACTCAAGTTCGTTAAACTTATCGAAACTATCCATATAGTCATATGGGTACACACCTTTTCGCGACACCAACTCTAGCTCCTCACCTTTAAACAGTTCAGACGTATACTTGAGACAGTCCTTTGGTAGGTTGTTCACTAGGTTGGCTAGACTAGAGCTCATGAATTGGAAACTGTCTAGAAACACTAGATGTTTACCTAACATGAATGCCATATATTTCTCCATATTATTTGGTATGACGTTGATTTTCAGACCAACCTTACCTATATCTCTTGCATTATGAAGTGGCTATCGTATCCTCTTAGATTGTGAAATATGACAGGTATCTTATCAGTCAGTCTATAGTTCCTATTACATAACTGATGCGCTGAACCTCTATACTTACCAGTGATATGACAATGATCTCTAACTCTCACGTCTCTACGTTTATATTTTCCACCACAAATATGACATTTAGTCGCTTCCTTGAAGTTAACCTTATCAGCTATGGTCAACACCATGTCCTCATTAAAATGCTCCTTTCTGACTTTCTTGCAGTATTTAACCTCCTCTAGCATCTTTTTCATGAACTTCCTAACCGCGTTCTTACCTCGAAACATCTCTACTGGTTTGCTATATTTATCATCATAACAGCACACTACTTTGTACCCATACCCACAGTCCGTATGTCTTTGGTACTCGCTAGTGTACGATCCTGTGAGTGGTTTCACGTTGTCGACCTTCTCTGTGATAGCCTCAAAGTCTGCGTATATTACAAATGGTACCTCTAATTGTTTGTGGTACTTTTTGTACTCAAGAGTGCTATCTTCTTCATCTGGCATCTTGATCGCTTGCTTACCATTTACCACCATACAAACCTCCTTATGTTTCTCTAGAATCTCACTGGTAGTAAAACATTGAAGACCGCACATAAACCTACAAAAGTCTTTGATGTACACGTAGTGTCGTTTGACACCACTCGTTATTAGCAGCAGGTCCATATGATCCTCACACTTCTCCTCAGAAACGTAGATAGGAAATGTCTGCTTGTTCTCATACCCAAACACACTTATGCTGATATCATTCTGCCTCTCTATCTTGTTGTACTGTTTCGTATCCACTGGAAATCTCACTCCGTCATAATTGACAGAACCTACGTTCTTCTTGTGCTTCGACACTCTCTGCGGATTCTTTCCTACAGGACACTTGTGTAACACGTGACACCACATAAAACACTTGTCATCGTTGTTCATTATGTTAATCAAACCTTTAGACGCGTTCGTCAACTCTTCCGGTAGCTCAATATAACTCGATCCTTTAAGAGGCTTATACACTACCACATTAATATAGTGGTCACTAACACTGTCTACAACCCACCCAGACCCTTCTGACAACCATACAGCTATACGATTTACTATCTCCTCACTAGCTTGTCTCGTAGTCCCACTAATATCAACACTACTAGTCACTGTTTTGACTACACTATTGAAGAAGGCTGTCTTAAACACAGACTCTCCGTCACCAATTTCTTTCTCTAGAGTTACTTTCAACGTCTCAGAAAACTTTAAACCTTTCAGTCTTTCTAACTCTTTCTGTAAAGTTGAGTCCACTACTCCTCTAGTCTTGACTAGTTGTTTTAATGGATCCTTATTGTCGATCACCTCAACACTATACGACTTAGTGTACCCTTTGAGAGCAACTCTCCTTTGTACTACAGTAGGACGTGTCTTAGCAATAAGACTAGTGATTCTCTCATACTCTTTGTCTGAGGCCTCCTGACTTAACTGTGACCTCCTCACATATCGTCTAAGATCACGTCTAGCCTTTCTGACCTCCCTCACTCTGGTGACTCTATTAATGACGTTCTCTCTAGATCCCCTTCTAATAAGGTCCATCCACTTATACCCCAATGCTTTAGCATCAGCTAGATAGTCAGACATCCTCTCTAGAAAACTCATCTTAACATTCGGTATAACTAAATTACCAGAACCCATAACAGGATCACGTGCACCACCACTCGATAGTATACCACTACGAGCGACATTACCACCCACAACAGAGTTACGTTTATGTCCAGACCTTTTCATAAGAGTCGTTTTATTATTTAATATAGCTAAGTCCTTAGACCCTTTTGAACCACGAGCCCCACTCAACTCATGAGTTGAAATAAAGTCTATATCAGGATCACGTGTAATATTGCTTGACATAGTCTTGTTACGAGTGACATCATCACCCACAGCAGCCCCACGTCTAGACATCTCACTCTGTAGCCTACTAGCTGACATATGTCTCATAGGCTCCAAACCATGTGACATATTGTCTATTAGTAGTCTCGAAAGTGGGGCTAACAGCAAACTTTTTCCATTTGAATGTCTCGACTTCTCTGGGGAACTAGACACTTTTTCCGTTTTTGGATTCTGCATATTTGCTCGAAAGTTATATGCGGAATCCAAAAACGGAAAAAGTGTCTAGTTACCTAGAGAAAAAAGTTGAGACATGAAAAATAGAAAAAGTGTGCTGGTAGCCCCACTTTCTATACTACTGTCTGTTGTATTCGTTTCCGGACGTCTTTTTTTTTTTTTTATATTTCGGACTTTGCCAGGGTACACTTCGGTAACTCTTCCTGTTGTCCAATTTCCACGGATGGCGTTAGGATCTGCCAGCATCACCACGTCGTCAACTCTTACGTTGCGGTTGTCGTGTTCCATTTCTTTCGCGGAAATAATGACGGAAAGACATCGCGGGTCCAACGTCGCCAAAAGGAATCAACTAGTATCTTCTGCACGAACTCCACTCTCTTTCGTGGATTTCTGATCTCGATGAAGGGTCCTTGTGGTACTTGTGACGATGCTCTTCCAATTAACATGTCGTTCGGGCAGATATATGCACCGTCATCCGGGTGGTTCGGTATTATTCCAATGGGACGCTGATTTACAAGGTTGGCAACTTCTAATAGGCAGGTGTAAATTAAGCTCGAATGGCGTCAGGACGTGATTTCCGATAGATTTCTTCAAGGCAATCTTGCAACTCTTCACGAGTGCTTCAGCGCATCCGTTTTGGTGTGGCGCTCCTGGAGTGATAAATCTCCACTCCATCCATTGTTCGGCAGAGAATTCGTGAAGTTTCTTGGCATCCCATCCTTTTATCATTTCGCGTAAATCTTCAAAAGGGCCGACCGGTTGTGTCCCGTTGTCGCTGATCATACGTTTCGCGTAACCTCTGATGGCGAAGAATCTGCGCAGCACTTGCATAAAATCCATGGTGGAACAATCGACAGCAAATTCCAGGTGAACTGCGCTGGTGTTATAAGACAGGTAAAGATGACCCCATAATGCTTCGTGGTCTTGTTGCGCGCAATATTTACATGGTATGGGCCAAAGTAATCGCAGGACCTATAGTGGAACGGTGGTGTATACGGTGCCAATCGGGACTCCGGCAAGTTGGCCATAATTCAGGCTTAGGCTGTATCTCTCGGCAGAACACGCACTTGTGTTTAACTAATTTGGCCAAATCGTGTCCTCTGATGATCCAGTAATTTTCTTTCACTTGAGCTGCTGTTGTTGCTAAGCATTTTAGAGTTCCTGGGGTTAAGAAAATCCGATCTTTGTTCGTCCTATGTTTTTCCTGCATTCGAACTTTGGCTCTTTGCACGAATGTTGCGTATAAATCTCAAGACATATGCTGTTACTCTGACCAATTTTCTCCAGCTGGAAAACTTCTTGCTGTTGATCGCCTGCTTGGGTGATGTCACAGTGCAGATTATGTTGCGGACTTCTCGTTTTACTTCGTCTTCGTCCGGCGTCTTCGTCTTGTCTTGCGGCCAATCTTCCTTCGGCATGCGCAAAAACTCCGGTCCTCGTTGCCATCTGTCATTTAAGTCGCAAACTGGAATCCCTCAAGAGACATCATCGGCTACATTTGATTCGCTGGGAATTTGTCTCCATTGCTTTGGATCGGTGTTACTCTGTATTTCTCCAACTCTCGCGGAAACAAACTGCTTGAAGCCTCGTGTCGTGCTTTGTATCCAGGTTAACGCAATAATGCTGTCTGTGAAGTTGATTACTTCTTCTAGTTGAAGGCGAGATTAATTCTGGATTGTTTTCGACAAACGAGGGGCTAGAAGGGCTGCTTGCAATTCTAAACGCGGGATTGTCAACTTTTTTAACGGTGCAACTCTTGACTTTGCTGCAAAGAAGTTAAATTCGATCGTGCCATCTTTATTTCTCCATCGAAGGTATGCACACGCGCCAAAAGCCTATTCGGAAGCATATGCAAACATACACAATATTGGCAATCCCACGGGATCGACTGAAAATAGGCCCCTTGGAAAAGATACTCCGTTAAGTTCTTCCATCTCTTTGAAGATTTCGACCCATTTTATCTGAATCTTGGGTGGAAGATCTTCGTCTCAGTCGACTCCTATTTTCCAGAGTTCCTACAATCCAATTTTTTCTCGGATTAGGAAGGCCGTTTTCCAAAACCAATTGGATCGTATACTCGAGCTACTTGGCTCAAGATCTTTCTATTCCTTAGCTTTGGAGGTGTCTGTGCGGTCTTGAGGATGTCAACTCGGGCTGTAAACGCGACGCCCAACACCTTCTCTTCTGTTTTATCTTGTAGAAACTTTACGTTTTGTTGATTTTCGGTTTTCTCACCAAGGTCCTTGTTTGACAGCCATCCTTTCACCTTAAATCCTCCCTTTTCCAATACTTCATTCACGTCACTGGTTATCTGCTGGGCTTCTTCTACTGTGCGGACCGAATCACAAATGTCGTCCATGTAGCTGTTATTCTTAACCACTTGTGCTGCTTTTGGGTCAATGGCTTCTCCCTCTTCTGCTGTCTTTCGTACAGCTATCAGTGCCATAGCTGGCGCGGGCTTGCCACCAAATGCGAGGACGGTTTTCACATAGGTGTCCGGTGGGCGATCGGTTTCCAGGTTCTCCACAAGAATGGGTGGACATGTTGATCTTCAACAGGTATCAGGATTCGGTGGTACATCTTCGAGATGTCACTGCAGACTGCTTCTTTGTTTTCTCGAAAACGGAGGATCACTCCAAAGAGAGTGTTCAACAAGTCTGGTCCCTTTAACCAATAATCATTCAGGCGGTGTCCTTTGTATACGGAAGATGAATTAAATACAATTCTAACAGGGGTACTCTTTTTCTCCGGGCGTAGCACTTCATTATGAGCGATATAATGTATGGGACCTTTGTAACTTGCGATGTCTTCTTTCGACAACTTTCGAGAAAAGTTCATATTCATTTCGGTCATCTGCTTGTCATAAGCTTCAGCGCGTTCTGGATGTTTCCTCAGTCGACGCTCCGTAGTTTCCAGTCGGTTGAACGCTTGTGACTTGTTATCAGGCAAATGCTTTGGATCCATTTTCCATGCATGGTATGGTATCAACCACTGGTTTCCAACTTTCTGGCAGGATTTCTCAATAACTTGCTTTTCCTCTCTTTCAATTTGGCTCAGCTTTTCGGGCTCACAAAGACATGACTGGATCTGAACCCCATTGATTCAGTCGTCCAGAACACTGAAAGATATACTGGCGTTGTGTATTGACTTCATGAGGTTTTCCTGGTGTAGCTCGAAAGACTACCCAGCCCAGAGGGAATTTCTGGCGACTATGTGTCCCGCTTGTTTCGTATCACCGGTATGCATGTGAGCATGGTCGATACAATAAGTAGGTCGACAGATCCCTTTCTCCGATGAACTTTCTCTGTTATTAGACCCAAACGCTCTGCGATATATTTCATCTTGACGTCACTCACATCATTACTGATGCAGGGAATTCCGATGGCCTTGATGGAATATCTGTTGTGGTCGTCCAACGAGTTGATCTGTACTTTGAAAACTTTCGTTCTGGTACTCTCTTCATGGCCACCGATCTTCGTTATGGTTATGGACACGTCCTTTCCCTTTAGACCAAGATTTTCGGCGGTTTCTTGACGTATGAAGCTGACTTGTGCTCCACTGTCGAGAAGTGCATTTCCTCTTTTGTATAATTTATCTGGGCCGCCGATAATGGCAGAGATAACTGGTAGTAGAGCCTCTTGGTTGTTGTTCAGTGATGCAACGCCAACAGTAACTTTGGTGCTTTTGTGCAAGAGAGGATGATACGAATACGCATACCAATACGAATACGAATATGTTATTTAATGTCGGTGGCATAGGGAGTGGTTAACCAATCTCCCGAGCCAGAGGCTCATGTTAAGGACACAGAGCTATATAAACAATTTCCAGATGCATCAGATCTAAAATATTAAGATATTAAAACAAGTCATCAGAAATAACTAGACTTGTAACTTGATACGGTATTAATAAATCTGTGTTCTGTGAGAAACAATATATAAACAATCCATTCAATAAATTGTACTGTGTATCTTGGTTTTCCGCTTATGGTATACAAACACTACCAAATGATTAAACGAAGCCTTAATAGTCATAACGTTTACTGTCAGAGCTTGTCTTCGACACACTTCGCTGTTCTAGTGTATACCCGCCGCGCAGTTTATGATAATTTTGAACGAACATCAATAGGACCAAAGACAGATAAATATAGATACAAATATGTAACACGCTTACCTTTAATAGAGCGATAGATGGCTCTTTTCTTTGCTCTTCCTTCGCATGATGTGGTATTAATACTAGAAGTTACTATCGCAAGGGGAGGTGCTGCCTCAAAAGTCATGGGAAGCCTAATTTTTGATAAAATTTCCAAAATGAACCAGGCCACTGTACTATGAACACTTTTTTCAATTATTTTAATTATATTTAAATACAGCAGGCTTAAATTACAAATGACTATCACTTATCTGAATATAATTGGCAAGGCTTTTGACTGCGTATACACTATACACATTATGACTACAGTATGTAGTGGTGATTGGTAAACAAATTTCTGATAAATCACGTAATGCCACTATAAATAATGCTTCTTAATAATGCTGTCAGTGGAATTGAAAGTGTCTGATACAGCGGCCGCGGAAGCTATTTTGAAGTTGGGGGCTAAGTTCTGAGCATGAAGTGCTCGGCCAGCCCCTCTGTATGGCTAGAAATGCCTCCTTTTTGCTAAATTAGCTTCAAACAGCTTTCAATTTGTGGATCAATTTAATGGTGTTAAATCACAGTTTCTATGCAGAAGTTTTTATTTTGCTATATTACAGTTTATGACTTTATTACAGTTTATCGGTCCTTTCTCGATGCAAACTTCCCTCGTCAACACCGCAAAAGCGCGTTATATTACACCATAAACGTCCTCGTGTTTACCAAATGTAGGCGCTTATTTTACAAAATTAAAGATACTATAGTTAAAAAGTTGAATCTCTTGTGTTGATTCTAAGTCCATTTATACCTCTTTAAGAAATAAATCGACGTGTCCTTTCTCAAATTCAAAAGCATGCCTTGATTGACTGCTCAGCGAACGCCGGTATCGTAGTCCAAATTACTAGTATACGGTAGTCAATATTTTGAAAAGTATTCGGCCGCTTTTACATTATTTACTATAATAAATGTCTCTCTAAGGCGGACAACAATGTTGGCCCCGAAGGTGTTCGCCTTAGAGAGAGTTCACTGTATACTGTGGAGTAATGCATCAAATTGAAGCTTGTAAATAGCAGATTTCAGATTTCGAACGTTTGGCAACACATTTGACCCACAGATGACCCTTCGGGGACCATCTTCGGTTTGCGCGCGATTTTCTCAGCTGGCTTGTGATGTCGTTTTGATTTCGGAAGTTTCGACCAAGATTAGTACACATACGTAAACATCAAAATAAATATAATCGGCGAATAAAGTGTGGGGGGGGGGGGGGGGTGGCTATAGCCCTCCCTAGCCGAAAAGCAAAGCGCAAAACAAATAGGCGCTGATTAAATAAATACCAGAAATGGTATCTATGCAACAGATGTTTACGATATTGTTGCACGATTATTTATATTTTCTAACTTTTATTGGACTTCTTGTTGAGAATGCAATACTTTCAAGGAGATCTTTGTGATGTATTAGTTTATTGCATATGTCCACAAATCCACATATTATACTGTAATTGTCGTTCGAGAATACACCACAGTCCACTGCAACCACTGTATAACTATTTTATTTTCTCAAATAACTTGTAATATTATATTTTGCATACCAAATATTATGGTTATCCATGGCACACAAATAATTTCCATTGTCCACTGAATTTTCACAAAGTTGAGGTAAATAATTTCTTGAAGACAATATCCACATACAGCTTTGTGCACGAACCTTGTAGAAACCATTTCCTCAATTCTCAAATCGAAGTCATGTTCATAGTGGTATGTGATCATTGAATAAATCACATTCCGCACAGTGAGAATAAATAGATGTAGTGCCAAAGGTTCAGCCTGAGGAGATGGTGTATCCACATGCTTAACTTTAATTCACAGTAAACAAAAGAACATGTCTTTTTTAGTTTCCTTGTTGAAGGAACTAATTCACCGTTCTCAAATTAAAAACATGTAAAAACTCCTTCGGTTTGAATTAAGACGCTGTCGATTGTTGCCGTATTCCACTCATTAACATGAATGTTCTGTGCGTTTAAAAGCGCCGATAAACTTATAAAGGAACACAGTTTTGTTCGAGATTCGCCACTAAAACGTTCATGAATCATGACCTTGATGGATACTCCCACAAGCAAGTAGAGATATAACGTAAACAAACTCCGAGTACGCTCAAAACAAAGCCCATTCGTCAGGACCAGTTAGTGGAACATGCGCAGTTGGGCTGTTTCGCGCCCGCTTCGTCAATGCCTCCCTTGTTTCCCCGGATTTGCGAACAGAAATCCGAATTTTTAATAAATCGAGATTCATGTCGACTATACATAGATGTCGTGGAGGTCTGGGCATCATTTAAAGCAGCCTCCCTGAGGTGAGGCAGCAATAATGTCGAACATAAACATGGCGCTTTGTGAAGCCTTTATTGTTACTTTATAAAGCAGATAACGCACGATCTAACGCGATCACTTCTCGAATACCTGGCGATGTTGTCGACATCTCACGATAGCTGGGCGAGTATGACGTATTGGAGTCCAAGATAACCACTCAAACCCTCCCTCACTCAACCAAGAACTCGCTGGCTTAGTGGCTCCCGCTTACAGCGGTAGTCACAATAAAATCAAACGTTTGCGGTTATACGGCATATCACGGCGTACAGAACAAATATTAAACTTTGAAATTGTTGTTTTTTATCAGTTCACGTTTAGTCACACTCTGGCGAAGTCCTGAGTTTACGCAGGTTTACGAGACGAAATCTCAGCTAATTATATCGTTAAATAAACATGGTGTATAACCAAAAACCTGCGGCTGCGCTTACCTGATAGGTTGACTCATGACAAAACATGGCAGAAATATCCTGAATGTCAGACCTTTATTTTCTATTTAGGCTGCCTTCCCCTAACAGACTATGGATAATTTCTCCTATACCATAATATTTAATACTGTAAGACAACAAAATCCCAGTTTCTATAGAAGATATTAGTATCGCTCGCTCCTTCGGCTCGGCCATGATTATATCGATTTTATCAAAATTTCAGCTCGCGCGTGCGCAGTAGCATGTTAACATAAAAACCCGGAGGACGCAGCTTATATTCGAGACATGAAATAATCAAGATATCGAAATCAAACTGCATTACAATTTGACGCGTAAAAAACCCATTGATAACTCACTTAGCGGTCTACACTCATTATCCAGGAACTTCACATTCACTTTTCCACTCACAAAAGTACATTGAAGTACCAAAACACAAAGGAAATAATGTCGCCACCCCTGGATGTTAACACTACTACAAAGCCACTCATCACAATACTGCAAAGTTTAAAAAACTTTGCACTAAAAATGACAATTATTTACTACAAAACAAAAGTTTGCGAAACTGGGTAACAGAAAGACCGTGATAGATTTGCACTTTGGAAATCCTTATAAACAATGATATCAATAGTTTCGTCAATCGAAACATTGGTAAAAAGCGATTTCACGTCAAAACTAGCCATAAACACGATGTCGGTACCGAAGTTAAAAGATCGTAAATCTTCAAGGAATGAAAAAGACGTTAGAATAGAGACAAGGAATTTGTAAAGGTTGTAAGAATATTAAGTGGAGATAGCAGAAAGGATGTCTGAACGGTAGATTAGTCTTGTGCACCTTAGGTAAGCCGTATAATATACGTAGTCTAGAGCCTGAAGGAGCTAAACGTTCATACAGTTCTTCAGAGATAGCATTGTCCTTCTTAAGAGACAGGAGGAAATTACGGAGATGCTTTTCTCGTCTATACTCTTCTTGATCGATATTTTAAAATCTGCTCTCCGCATCATCTTTTTCACGCCGAAGTAATCAAACTCAAAAACTACTTATTAAGCAATGATTATCCTGAAGACTTCATTGAACGCTGTACTCGTGTTTTTCTTAATCGTTTGTTTTGCCGCCCTGCTAAAGACCTTAATTCTCCTCAGAAAAATGCGGTCTATTTTTCTCTGCCTTTCACCAGATCTCGTGCTTTACATATCCGAACACATATTTCTAAATTGTGTTCGCAAGTCTTCCCACAAACCTCTTTGCGTTTTATTTTTCAATCAGGACGAAGGTTGTCTAGTTTCTATCCCTTCAAAGATCGGATCCCTATGTCTATAAATACACGTGTCAATGCTGTGCTGCATTGTACCTGGGCCAAACACGGCGCATTTGCATACGCGAATCTCAGAACACATGGGGGTATCGCCTTTGACCAGAAAGAAACGAGCAACCACTTCCCTTTCTGCTACCCAGTCTCATACTCATTCTACCCATCACACTATTATTCCTCATGATTACTTCTTTATTATTTCTTCTTCTCTTTCTTCTTCCAAATTTGAACTCCTAATTCGAGAAAGTTTACTGATTTATAAATTCAAACCATCTCTCAATGAGAACATGTCTTCCATACCTCTTTCTGTATCTTAATATATATTTTTTCGCCTTCCGTTATTTATATCAGCTTCTGTTTATCACCTTCGGTTTGTCACCTCGTTACCTCATTGGTTAGCCGTCTAAATAATTATTCTCCTATGTAAATATTGACTTATATATAGATAGTAATTGTTATACTCTGAAAATGTTGTAAGTTCGCAACGAAACGTTAGTAAATATGTTCTAAAACTCGACTTGTTAACATATAATAATAATAATAATAATAATAATAATAATAATTGCTGCCGTAGGCAGCACACTAATCTTGAATTGGGTGCTGTGTCTCGTACTCAGACTTCTTCGCGGAACTATGTATAGTCAACGAAATCTCGATTTGTGTAAATTGCCCTCTGTTTGTCGAGATTTTGTTCAGTTTTATGACATTTTGTGACGTAGAGTTTTAAACGTGTATTAAAGGATGAGTGTCCAGCTAAGCTAATGCTTTGCGCGCTAACAAGCTTGCTCGGGGCCATTTTTGGGCCACGAAATTGAACAAGTAAACCAATCCTTAATTTATTGTCATATTTTAGATAGTATTTGATTACACTCGGTGGGCCGTGAAATTGTGTTATGAGTCAAGGTATCCGTCGCTCGTTGTTTGCCGTTTGATAGATGTCGAGAACGGTTACAACACAAGGGGGGTCAACAAGGTACGGTTGGGGCAGACGTTAGGCATCTGCAAATGTGCCAGGGGCAGATGAAGCATGTGCAGGGGGCCCTGTCGGGTGGAACGTCTGCACGCAGGCTACAGATACTGTAGATGTCTAATGTACCACAGAGTGCGAGTACCTATGGTCCAGCAAGCTCATTGTGAGCTCCATAGGCATATATATATATATATATATATATATATATATATATATATATATATATATATATATATATATATATATATATATATATATATATTTATAGTAACTTCTAGTAATACATTTATATAGCGCTAAAACTATAAAATATTCTAAAGCGCTTGAACAAGTAAATAGTTATATACTAACTAGTATACTTAAAAACTAAAATATAAGAAGAAAACTTAAATATAAAATAAATACAGCAGTAAGAAAATGCAGCAAATTTCGCCAAATATATTATATATATATATATATATATATATATATATATATATATATATATATATATATATATATATATATATATATATATATATATATATATATATATATATATATATATATATATATATATATATATATATATATATATATATATATATATATATATATATATATATATATATATATATATATAACTATATATATATATAACTCACTGCTCTGGTATTACCTAAACCATAACCGCATGGGTACGAGGCAGTACTACCTCCACTGCGACTTTGACTTCAATAAGCCCACCACTTATTTTTGCAATTTTGCGCAATATCACAACTGCCTTGGATTTCGAGGCAGCACTTCGCTTGCGATAGTAACTTCTAGTAATACATTTATATAGCGCTAAAACTATAAAATATTCTAAAGCGCTTGAACAAGTAAATAGTTATATACTAACTAGTACTTAAAAACTAAAATATAAGAAGAAACTTAAATATAAAATAAATACAGCAGTAAGAAAATTTTAAAAATATTACGTTCCAAAAGCTTTCGTAAATAAAAAGGTTTTAAGATGGTTATGTACACTTCTAAACTTGACGATTGTCCAATATTTAATGGTAATTCGTTCCATAAAAATGGGCCAGTTTTGGCAAAAGATCGATAACCAAACGTTTTGAAGGTATTTTTGGTATAACCAGCAGATTTTGGTTGTCAGATCTAAGATGGTATCGGCCATTAGGTTTGGTCTTGAGAAAGTCGGAACGATAGCTTGGAGCTTTGCCGTGTAGTCCCTTACAAAACTAGTACCAGGATCTTGAAAATGACTCGATATTTTACCGGAAGCCAGTGGAGGGTCATTAGCACAGGTGTAATGTGACTATATTTCTGTACTTGACAGACCACTCTAGCAGCTGTGTTAAGAACTCTTTGCAAACGATCATATTGATACTTTGGTAAATCATAAGTCACGAATGCATGTATTAATATCTTTGTCGAGTCATCTGAAAGGAACTTCCTAATTTGTCTGATATTGTAAAGGCTGTGGAAAGCCTTGCTGCAAACTTTTCCGACGTGTGTATTCATAGATAGATGGCAATCAAACCACGCACCAAGATTTCGTAGAGACTTCACTGGTGTAATGGTGGACTTACCAACATTATTCTCACCAACATTGATCTTTGACTGTTTTTGGCGAGAGCCAATAATAAGGAAATCCGTTTTTGTATCATTTATCATTAAACGATGAGATACCATCCAGGAACGAACATCAGATATACACTTTTCAATTCTGATTATATAAATGGTGTTCACTGCAAAATTAGGTTATTTAGGTTCTTAAACAGGTTCTTATTTTCTTAAGAAAGAAGCGACTTGGTTTTGGTAAGTGTGGTCTATTATCTATATAAATTATGCATAGGTTTTCTCCAAATGACTGCAATCTAAGCAAATACACACCATATATGCACTTTAAAGCTACACTGTATGTAATTTACAACTTACTGTGTGTAAATTCAATGGAACAAAATAACGTATACAACTGTAGACATATATACACTATTTGTCTGGTTCTGGCTCATTTTCATTACTTTGTAGAGTTTATTTTCTTTGATTTATAAATTTTTAGTTTGGACTATTTGATAAAATAAGAACCTGCATTCAAATTTTAGCCTAAAACAGGTTCTTGTGTAAAAGGGTCTAAATGTAAAATCTTTGCCTAACAGGTTCTTAAAATCTATGTTCTTATACGCTGATTTTTTAATTACTGTATCTTTCTTTGTGCCTCCCGACCTAAACATTTATTAACATTATTCTGCAAAATGGATAGCTGACATTTTTAACCTTCTGGTTATTTCGGGTTGCTAGCCTGCGAAGCAGGCGTTTAGGGGTGTTGGGGGAGGCCCTCCCCCTAACGCCGCCACGCAGGCTACGGGTTGCTAGTACCCGTAATATTTTTTAAAGTTAATGCAATTTATGGGTATTATTAAAGTCCCCCTAATCCCATTTTTTGGTTTAGAATAAAAGCACTCCTAAAATTAGGAAGGATGTTCTTTTAAATTTTGACGATAGCTGTTTTTGTTTTTAAGTTGTTCAAGTTTTTGTAATATGCGAATAAGGCATATGATGACGTAAGATAAGGAAAACAGAATTGTCGAAGATCTATTTTTCGAGTATATCTTCAAAACCATTCATCAAACTTTCTCCAAACTTTGCATGTATTTACAGATAAATAAACTAAAAAAGACAGTTCAAGTTATGTAGTCGTCATGGTAACCGATTACTTTCCAGACTTCTTAATTTAAAAAACAAAACTATTTGTTTTCTCTCAATTTCGGATCATTTTGGAGTTGGTAATTTTGAAGGAAGATGCTACAAACTTAACTAATCTTATACTAAAGTGTGAAGTTGTAGAAAACTCTGCTATGGCAGAAAACAAAGATTTTCTGAGCCTGAATTTATAGGTCTGGAAACAAATCGGTTACCATGACGACTACATAACTTGAACTGTCTTTTCTTCCCTAGAGTTAAACGGATCAACGGCTCAAAGGCGTACCCTAACGGCTAACACGCGGCACCGGTATAGCTTATAATCTGCGCCGAATGCGAGGTCAGTTTACGTGTGTTTTCAAGTAACGACGAAAGTAATCGCTGTGCAACACGCAGGGGCGCGGGAGCCACGGGGCATGCGGGGGCAGCCGTGTGCCCTTTCAGTAGGTAACCCCCCCCCCCCCCCCCACACACACACACACACACACACACACACATAGAGCGTACAAAGGGATGCCGCCGCGCGCTGATTGGTCGAGCAACACACGTCATGCTGAGCGTGACTCACGCGTGACGCACAGCCGCCGTGACTCACGCATGACTCACGCCGGACTCACGCCGGACGCACAGCCGCCGTGACTCACGCATATTGGCAATAATCCCTCGCATTTTGTGTGTTTGTAAATAATTATTTAATAATTTAGAGCTTTAATAATAATCCACCTTAGCTAAAAAAATACAGTGGACTTACAATATCAATATAAAATTATGAATTACATATATTACAATAAAAAATTTAAAGTTTATTGTTAAAAAGTTCAATTGCCCGAGGCATAAACGATGATTTATGTCTTTCAGTTCTAGATATAATGTTACCTACATTAGCACTATTTTCTTTAATTCTAGTAGAATAGTCATGTTTATGTGCGACAGGGACAAGGTAGTGACAGGGATGGTTTGTGTCACGAATAATTGACTCTATTTCTCGAAGAGTTAGTTTCTCTCTTCTTTCGCTAAGCGAAGGAAGTGCGTCGACCGGTAAACCAATAATGCGTAAACTTCTTCTTTGGATACGTTCAATGTCGTTCACTAAGTAGAGAGGTAGGCCATCCCAAACTGGTGCAGCATATTCAAGCATGGGTCGAATTTTGGTGCAGTAGGTTGCAAGACAGACTTCCGTAGGAAGGTGAGCCTTCCTACACTGCCTTAGATGGTGTAATCTCCTATTTCCTTTACGGGTAATTTCTTTAATGTGAGAATCCCATTTCATGTTACTTTGACAGCCAACACCAAGTAACTTGAATGTATCTACTCTTTCGATCATATCATCCGCGGTGTAAAGATTGGGTGGCTGTGGGATAGATTTCCCAAAGCAAGTCCACATATCTTTCGTTTTCTTCGCGTTCAACTTCATTTTGTATGTCATCAATAGTTGAATGATTTGCAAGTGCGGGGTATAACTAATGTCCTGAAACGTTTATACCAGGTCCTTGTTAATTTACTTGGTCGTGTGGTTATTTCGCTGCCGTTCATGTCTTACCCTGGGAGCCAGAGGTTGCGAAAGAGTCGTAGACGAAATCGAACGAGTGATCTAGTCGAACGACACGTTCTCGATTACAGCATTTATGTCGGGATGCCGAGCGGTGGGACGGGAAGAAAACGAACGTGATCGCAAACCTAGACAAATAGCGCCGATTTATATTAACTAAATAAATTGGAATTAATGAGAAGCAACGTCTAAAAATACCATCACGCAATGTCGCAATCTAATGACAAACCCCCGCAATCTCTGTCTCGCTCGTCGCAAAAGCCAAAACGATGAACGCTATCCATATATTAAAGGTTATCGAAGGCATTGGCGAACTTGCTTACGAATTGCGCAAAAAAGCCAGCATTCCACTCGGGCAATGCTGTTTCAAAGCAATTTGGGCGACTGAATAAACATCGTCTCAAATGTCTCGATGGACACTTAATTTGCGCTGCTTTATTCGGGCCCGGAAGCGTCAAAACGTATTTACGCCCACGATAACCATTGCGATGTAATCTCAAATTAATAACAAGAACCGCGCTTATAAAAGCTCGATGGTAATACAGAGCCAATATTTTACTTACAGTGTTTCATCGTAGTTTCTTGCGTTTACCGTATTGGATAGTTTACCGGGTGGAGGGATGTTTATGGGTACTCTAGCGGTATTGTGGGGTACTTGTAGTCCTCTTGTAGTCTTAAATAGTCATCCTATTGTCCTAAATAGTCCTCCTGTAGTCCTAAATAGTCCTCATATTGTCCTAAATAACGGGTATGGGAGTGGCCTCAGCATTAAGTCATATTTGTGGAACGGGATATTCCGAGACAGATATAGAGTTTAAAAAGTATTTATTTCAATTCAAATGTTTACATCAATAAGGTCGGCTTCTCAGGAAATAGCGATACTTGGGTAATCTAATTTTTGTTGGATTATGAGGTTCATTCCGTGGAATTTGCGTGATGTAATGGTCACTTTCATGCGAGTCTTCGTCCGAAGCATTAAACGAATTTTGATATTCATCATTGTCTTGCCGATCACGGTTTTCTATTTCTTCAGATTCTTCGTCTTCATCACAGTCTCTTTCATCTGAATCACTTTCGTCCACAACAGTATCATCTACATCTTCTCTTTCATCTGAATCACTTTCATCCACATCGGTGTCACCAGTGTGCCAGTGTCGTCCCGGATGCTCAACTGTGCGAGGCGGCGTTAAAAAATAATCCTCAGGTGAATCAGAAATCCCTGGGGTGGGGGATATGACGGACTTTGTTGCTCTGAAGCAACCACAATATTTTGCATGGTTTGATCTGATTGTTGATCTGGCCCATGAGTAGAACTTTGTTTCTTTGAGGCCACCGCTAGGCTAGGCTTTTCGTTAACAGATTCTGATGCTGATTTTGATGACTATTTTGAATATGTTGATTTTGCAGTTGATTTTGGAATGTCTGGAAACGGTTGTAATTCATTCGAGTAAAGGGTACTCTTTTCATATGGTGTTAACTGAGGCGCATGCATGATATTATGCATCTGTTGATCCGAGTTGTACATAGCATTGAGGATGGGTGGTTGTTGATACGATCGCTTTCGAATATAGCGGTCCAGGTTCTGTTGACCAGCGGTATTTTCTTCAGGCTTTACGTTCGTTTTCAGTTGATATTGATCACCGGTGATAGAAGGTTTATATGCCCTCTTTCGAATATAATGGTCCAGAACTTGTTGATCAGAGGTATTTTCATCTGGTAGCACATTCGTTTTTAATCGATGTTGATCATCGGTAGTCGGTTTTAGGTTCAAGCATGATATATCCGTGTGGACGCTTTGTCGCTTCCTCGTAACTTTTCATAAACTCCTGAACATGGCCAGGGTTGACTTGTCGTGCTAAGACTGAGATTTGTTGCTTGTCCCGTGGAGATTTGAATAGTACGATATAGTGGGCGTTGAGGCTGATATTTCTGGTTTCCTTGCCTTGATGAAATATATTCTGAACAATGTAGGTGACAGATAGATTCCGATGATGACTACCCTTTTTGAATAGGTCTGCTATGCGTTTATCTCCCCCTGACTGAGCCATAAGATCGTCGAGGACGATGAGGTTGCGTTTGGAGACATCTATTTAGGACTACAGGATGACTATTCAGGACTATCGGAGGACTATTTAGGACTACAGGAGGACTATTTAGGACTACAGGAGGACTATTTAGGACTATTGGATGACTATTTAGGACTACACGAAGACTATTTGAGACTACATGAGGACTATTTAGGACTACAAGAGGACTATTTAGGACCATCGGAGGACTATTTAAGACTATTTAGGACTACAGGAGGACTATTTAGGACTATCGGAGGACTATTTAAGACTATTTAGGACTACAGGAGGACTATTTAGGACTATCGAAAGACTATTTAAGACTATTTAGGACTACAGGAGGACTATTTAGGACTATCGGAGGACTATTTAGACTATTTAAGACTATTTAGCACTACAGGAAGACTATTTAAGACTACAGGAGGACTATTTAAGACTACAGGAGGACTATTTAGGACTCTTGTATGACTATTTAGGACTATTTAGGACCATCGGAGGACTATTTAAGACTATTTAGGACTACAGGAGGACTATTTAGGACTATCGGAGGACTATTTAAGACTATTTATGACTATTTAGGACTATTTAAGACTACAGGAGGACTATTTAGGACTATTGTATGACTATTTAGGACTACAGGAAGACTATTTAAGACTACAGGAGGACTATTTAAGACTACAGGAGGACTATTTAGGAATATTGTATGACTATTTAGGACTATTTAGGACCATCGGAGGACTATTTAAGACTATTTAGGACTACAGGAGGACTATTTAGGACTATTGTATGACTATTTAAGACTACAGAAAGACTATTTAAGACTACAGAAGGACTATTTAGGACTATTGTATGACTATTTAGGACTATTTAGGACCATCGGAGGATTATTTAAGACTATTTAGGACTACAGGAGGACTATTTAGGACTATCGGAGGACTATTTAAGACTATTTAGGACAACAGGAGGACTATTTAGGACTATCGAAAGACTATTTAAGACTATTTAGGACTACAGGAGGACTATTTAGGACTATCGGAGGACTATTTAAGACTATTTAGGACAACAGGAGGACTATTTAGGACTATCGAAAGACTATTTATGACTATTTAGGACTATTTAAGACTACAGGAGGACTATTTACGACTATTGTATGACTATTTAGGACTACAGGAAGACTATTTAAGACAACAGGAGGACTATTTAAGACTACAGAAGGACTATTTAAGACTACAGGAGGACTATTTAGGACTATTGTATGACTATTTAAGACTACAGGAAGACTATTTAAGACTACAGGAGGACTATTTAAGACTACAGGAGGACTATTTAGGACTATCGGAGGACTATTTAAGACTATTTAGGACTACAGGAGGACTATTCAGGACTATCGGAGGACTATTTAGGCCAGGAGGACTATTTAGGACTATTGGATGACTATTTAGGACTACAGGAAGACTATTTAAGACTACATGAGGACTATTTAGAACTACAAGAGGACTATTGAGGACTATCGGAGGACTATTTAAGACTATTTAGGACTACAGGAGGACTATTTAGGACTATCCGAGGACTATTTAAGACTATTTAGGACTATTTAGGACTATTTAAGACTACAGGAGGACTATTTAGGACTATTGTATGACTATTTAGGACTAAGACTATTAATAGGAGGACTAAGCACCCTTAGGACTACAGGAGGACTAAGTACCCCACAATACCCCCCAGAGTCCATTACAAAATTAAAGTGGTTTTCCTTTACAAATTAAATACAATCTAGTAATAGGGTTAGAGGTCTATTGAAACCTTTACAGGCTTTTTATTAAAGACCCGTAGTTTTTTAAAAATGTTTTGTTCACGCTTAAAACAGTTCGCTAATCAAAAAATACATTGTTATAGTTATTATATTACAGAAATTTGATAAATTGAAAGATTGATAAGTATTATACTATAAAAGAGGAAGAATACATTACATGAAAAAATAAGATTACAAAATAAGAATCGAAGGGCTGAATATAAACTGCCACTAGAGGTTATAAATAGAGGTTATAAATAGAGGACATAAATAATATATACTGTAATCGTGTCAATATAAGGTGAATCGTTCGACTGGAATACTCGTTCGTTAGTAGGTCGCTTTCTAGACATGAACGGCAGCGAAATGAGATACTCAAGTTGCGTCGAATTCATAATAAACGACACCGCACTTGCAAATCATTCAACTAAAATATTAAAATATTATTCACACAAAATGCGAGGGATTATTGCCGATACGTTTTCTATATTCATACTTGCATACCGCAAATTACTTCCGTTTGTCACGCGTTCGTCGCGGGGGCTGTGCGTCACGCGTGAGTCCCGGCGGCTGTACGTCACGCGTGAGTCATGTGTGAGTCACGGCGGCTGTGCGTCACGCGTGAGTCATGTGTGAGTCACGGCGGCTGTGCGTCACGCGTGAGTCACGCTCAGCATGACGTGCGTTGCTCGACCAATCAGCGCGCGGCGGCATCCCTTTGGGAGCTATATGGGGGGGGGGGCCTCAACGAGCGGTTACGGTACCTTGACCAGAGTCTCTGCAGAGATCCAACCTGCATCGATCCACCCGCACGGGAGCACTTACTTTCAAATATACACGCAAGCTATTTATACACTGAGTTAAAAAGGTAAAAAATCAGCGTGTTTAGAAATGTAGTAATTCACCAAATTGGCTTAACATTTTATATGTGTGTTTTTTAGCCGACTTACAACGATGTTGAAGAAATAAGCCGAAAATAAAAAAATGATCGATGCGAAAAAATATCGGCCATTGTATATTAAAGGGCATATGCAATGAAAAATTCAGTTGTAAAATAACTCTTTTGTTTGAAAGAACTCTTGAAACTATAAAGCCTAACCATTAACAACTTTTTCATATCTCACTTCACTCTTGAGATATTAAGATTTATTTAATATGTAAATGATCATACTTATGAAATCACAATGCATAATGACTTATTGAAAACGCTTAAACGCTTATATATATATCCTTGACATTATGTAATAAAATGACTTGAAATACAGGTGCATGTATGTGGATGTTATCAGATGACATCAAATATGCAAATCATCAAAATAATGATTCCATGTGATAATGGCAAAGATATGCAGAATTTTTCAATAAGTCATTATGCATTGTGATGTCATAAGTATGATAATTTAGATATTAAACTAGAATTAGGCACTCAGAGACTGCATAATTCCGCCAGCGGGTTATTTATTGAAGACATTTTATATGGTAAATTTAGCACATATTTAAGGTTGGTCCTGGTGCATGACCATGACCACACTTTTTCATATACAATAAAATATTGTTGTAATTATCAATGTGCGATCTACACGTCTATAACTCTTATCTAGAGTGAATAAAATGCTTCATTGCACTCATTTCTACTCAAATATTATGCAAAATTATACGTTGTTCCTTAGGCCATGACCGCACTTTTGTATAAACTGAATTGAACTGATAAGTCCATGATTAGTTTTTGTGAATTCAGCTTCTTTGCAAATCTTTGCGCAATCAAGCATTTTCATTCATTTCTTCTACGTGGAGAAGCTTACAGACATATTTTTATCAATTTGTCATGCAATTGCCATCGAAATTGAACCAAAATTTAATGGGTTTGTCCTGAAAATTCCCTTTTCTCGACTCTGTTTATCCAAATTAAATTTTTGAAATAAATATATATAAATTTATAATTTTTTGTGGTTTAGATGTTTGATATATCTATTGGCTTTACATTAAATCTAATTTTATATGTTTTCTAGTTTTTACTTCTCTTGCTATTATGCCCCGAACAAGTGCCCTTTATTACTCTGTTGGGGGTCATTTCTACGTTACCGTGGTAACAGCACATATGAAATTGACTCATTTAGTATCAGCATATGATATCCTATCATTTCCATCCAAAATATGTTTGAAAATACAAACATTAAAGGATTTTATTATTTTTGTCCAAGACCACCTTAATTTTGAACAGTACTGTATATATAAAACAGTGTTATAACAGTTGACTTACGGGCCGTTATCCTTTCGCAGTTCACTCCTGTATAATTACTTGGACAGTCGCACAAGTACGAGCCTGGTTGTGACGAGCACCTTCCACCGTTTTGACATGGCGCGCTGTCACAAGGATTGACTGGAGGTATAGGAGCTGAACATAGAAAAAGAACAAATACACAACATGAGGTCGAGCCGTTTGAGTTCGTCAGTAAATTCGAGGATGATATTTTGTTGGTGAATTGGAAATTTTTGCGCGCAAAAGAATTGTAAAGTTTTTTTTTCAAGCTTTAAATTTAATTTTACAAATTGAAAATACGCGAAGTTGTTAGCAGAAATAAAACAGGGACTGGTCATTATTTATGGCTGGGGTGAGGACCGAAGACTAAAATTATTCTAAGACCTAAATGGTTTGGTAAAAAATAATCACTTCTCTAAAGGGTTGGGTAGCAAAATGTTTATGACTATATTTACATAAAAAATTAAGAGTTCATCATTTAAAATTGGAATCTCATCATCAGTTCTCCTCAGTTATCATTGCACATTAGCTTTTGTTATTCTATTCCTCTCCTTGTTTTCCTGCTCTGTATTCCTGCTCTGTATAGGGAGATAATAATCTGAAAGTTACAGTAGGATTTGACTCTAACTATTTACTTCTTTGTTTGGGTAAAAGATTTTCTTTACCCATAAATGGTTGGGTCTGTTAAATTTTTTATCTTAATTTGGTTGGGTAGAACGTTTTTCAGGACCAAATCCATTTCTATTCGGCCCCCACCTTCTGTAAATATATTTATACTAGTCTAGAAAAATACTGAAATAAATGTAAACATATGTCGTTCAGTTATATATGATTTGGTCGCCTACTCGTTGCTTTGATTCCTCGGCGTGAAGTAGGCTGAACGGTTAAATGCACTGATCTCGAAAGAAGACTGGATCGAGCAACTATTGTTCAGAAAATGAAGCCGTAAGTCTGCCATTACTAAGGGACCAACTGATGACCCTATGAGTATTTTTGTTGGATTATGTGCTCTTACCATCGACAAAATAAATAATTTTACTATAAAGAGGACCAGAAGACATTTTTCAAATTACTGGGCAAAACGATTCATGGCCTACCTACAGATTTACTGCGACTTTGGTCCCTTAGTAATGGCCGCCGTTGGCTCTAATTATCCAGTGAGAGAAGCCTAATATGAGACGTCAAATTAGGTTCAAGATTTTATGCATTTAATGTTGACAAAGAAACTACGCAGGCCGGACACTAAACCTATTTCGCGAGCGTCACATTTTGATTTGCTTGCGAACTCGGAACTTCTAATGATCTCTCTTCAATTTACATAATGCAAATATGCAAGCTTCAAAATCAGCTCATCAGATACAATAGAAAGCTCATGAATCCAGTCCTGTGCATTGTGATGTCATAAGTATGATAATTTATATATTAAACTAGAAGGCACTCAGAGACTGCATAATTCCGCCAGCGGGTTATTTATTGAAGATATTTTATAGGGTAAATTTAGCACATATTTAAGGTTGGTGCATGACCATGACCACACTTTTTCATATACCATAACATATTGTTGTTGTTCAATTATGTACGATCTACACGTCTATAACTTTTATCTAGAGTGAATAAAATGCTTCATTGCACTCATTTCTACTCAAATATTATGCAAAATTATACGTTGTTCCTTAGGCCATGACCGCACTTTTGTATAAACTGAATTGAACTGATAAGTCCATGATTAGTTTTTGTGAATTCAGCTTCTTTGCAAATCTTTGCGCAATCAAGCATTTTCATTCATTTCTTCTATGCGGAGAAGCTTACAGACAGATTTTTATCAATTTGTCATCCAATTGCCATCGAAATTTAACCAAAATTTAATGGGTTGGTCCTGAAAATTCCTTTTTCTCGACTCTGTTTATCCAAATTAAATTTTTGAAATAAATATATATAAATTTATAATTTTTTGTGGTTTAGATGTTGGATATATCTATTGGCTTTACATTAAACCTAATTTTATATGTTTTCTAGTTTTTACTTCTCTTGCTATTCTGCCCCGAACAAGTGCCCTTTATTACTCTGTTGGGGGTCATTTCTACGTTACCGTGGTAACAGCACATATGAAATTGACTCATTTAGTATCAGCATATGATATCATATAATTTCCATCCAAAATATGTTTGAAAATACAAACATTAAAGGATTTTATTATTTTTGTCCAAGACCACCTTAATTTTGAACAGTACTGTATATATAAAACAGTGTTATAACAGTTGACTTACGGGCCGTTATCCTTTCGCAGTTCGCTCCTGTATAATTACTTGGACAGTCGCACAAGTACGAGCCTGGTTGTGACGAGCACCTTCCACCGTTTTGACATGGCGCGCTGTCACAAGGATTGACTGGAGGTATAGGAGCTGAACATAGAAAAAAGAACAAATACACAACATGAGGTCGAGCCGTTTGAGTTCGTCAGTAAATTCGAGGATGATATTTTGTTTATAGGAAATAAAACAGTTTATAGGAAATAAAACAGTTTATAGGAAATAAAACAGTTTATAGGAAATAAAAAAGATATAGAAAGTAAAACAGTTTATAGGAAATAAAACAGTTTATAGCAAATAAAACAGTTTATAAGAATTAAAAATGCAGATATAGGAAATAAAACAGTTTATAGGAAATAAAACAGATATAGGAAATAAAACAGATATAGGAAATAAAACAGTTTATAGGAAATACAACAGTTTATAGGAAATAAAACAGATATAGGAAATAAAACAGTTTATAGGAAATAAAACAGTTTATAGGAAATAAAACAGATATAGGAAATAAAACAGTTTATAGGAAATAAAACAGATATAGGAAATAAAACAGTTCATAGGAAATAAAACAGTTTATAGGAAATAAAACAGATATAGGAAATAAAAAAGTTTATAGGAAATAAAACAGATATAGGAAATAAAACAGTTTATAGGAAATAAAACAGTTTATAGGAAATAAAACAGTTTATAGGAAATAAAACAGATATAGGAAATAAAACAGTTTATAGGAAATTAAACAGATATAGGAAATAAAACAATTTATAGGAAATAAAACAGATATAGGAAATAAAACTTTTTATAGGAAATAAAACAGATATAGGAAATAAAACTTTTTATAGGAAATAAAACCGTTTATAGGAAATAAAACAGATATAGGAAATAAAACAGTTTATAAGAAATAAAACAGATATAGGAAATAAAACAGATATAGGAAATAAAACAGTTTATAGGAAATAAAACAGATACAGAAATAAAACAGATATAGGAAATAAAACAGTTTATAGGAAATAAAACAGATATAGGAAATAAAACAGTTTATAGGAAATAAAACAGATATAGGAAATAAAACATTTTATTGGAAATAAAACTGTTTATAGGAAATAAAACAGATATAGGAAATAAAACAGATATAGGAAATAAAACAGTTTATAGGAAATAAAACAGATATAGGAAATAATACAGATGTAGGAAATAAAACAGATATAGGAAATAAAACAGATATAGGAAATAATACAGATATAGGAAATAAAACAGTTTATAGGAAATAAAACAGATATAGGAAATAAAACAGTTCATAGGAAATAAAACAGTTTATAAGAAATAAAACAGATATAGGAAATAAAAAAGTTTATAGGAAATAAAACAGATATAGGAAATAAAACAGTTTATAGGAAATAAAACAGTTTATAGGAAATAAAACAGTTTATAGGAAATAAAACAGATATAGGAAATAAAACAGTTTATAGGAAATTAAACAGATATAGGAAATAAAACAATTTATAGGAAATAAAACAGATATAGGAAATAAAACTTTTTATATGAAATAAAACATATATAGTAAATAAAACTTTTTATAGGAAATAAAACCGTTTATAGGAAATAAAACAGATATAGGAAATAAAACAGTTTATAAGAAATAAAACAGATATAGGAAATAAAACAGATATAGGAAATAAAACAGTTTATAGGAAATAAAACAGATACAGAAATAAAACAGATATAGGAAATAAAACAGTTTATAGGAAATAAAACAGATATAGGAAATAAAACAGTTTATAGGAAATAAAAACAGATATAGGAAATAAAACATTTTATTGGAAATAAAACTGTTTATAGGAAATAAAACAGATATAGGAAATAAAACAGATATAGGAAATAAAACAGTTTATAGGAAATAAAACAGATATAGGAAATAAAACAGATATAGGAAATAAAACAGATATAGGAAATAATACAGATGTAGGAAATAAAACAGATATAGGAAATAAAACAGATATAGGAAATAATACAGATATAGGAAATAATACAGATATAGGAAATAAAACAGTTTATAGGAAATAAAACAGATATAGGAAATAAAACAGTTTATAGGAAATAAAACAGATATAGGAAATAAACCAGATATAGGAAATAAAACTGTTTATAGGAAATAAAACAGTTTATAGGAAATAAAACAGATATAGGAAATAAAATAGTTTATAGGAAATAAAACAGATATAGGAAATAAAACTGTTTATAGGAAATAAAACTGTTTATAGGAAATAAAACAGTTTATAGGAAATAAAATAGTTTATAGGAAATAAAACAGTTGATAGGAATGAAAACTGTCACTATGAGGTGATGTAAAATTGCGCGCGTGTTTGGCGAAAAATCCACGACATATTCGTATCTATACCATTGATATTCACTGTACACGACAAGTATATTAAGGGTTGCACCGGATTTAGTATCCGACCGGATAGTGGATATTCTCACTATCCGGTACCCTGCCGGATATTTTCTATTATCCGGCCGGATACCGGATAATTTGTTTTTGACAGTTTTCCAAGGAGAATTAAATTTGTGTTCATTCAAATATAATAAGAATAGACATCAATACAACAAAACAGCAATATTGAGCTTGTTTACTGTTCCAGTATTGTTGGTTATAGTTAACTATCTTCTTAAACAGATAAAAGATTGATCAACTTGCAATTAAGAACTAAGTTCGGTAATGAAATTTAGCAACAATATAGCTCACACCGCACAAATTCGCTCATAACACGTTTAACAACTTAAAGTGCCACTAGGTTCAAATTTTTACCTATTGATATTTTTACGTATTTATAAAGCAGAGCTGCTAAATATTACTTGGTCGAAACCGTTTTGCGATTCGACGATGGCAAGTATTATTTTTCTTACTCCGAATCTGGAGTTGTTATGTCCGCCATTAATCGTTCATGTTCTTGACCAGCGTAACGAAGTGACGTCAGATTCTCAACGCGAAGACTCCACATGGCTAATTCTTCAAGTAAATCAAGGTCGTTTTTTCAAATTCTTCGTTTGAAAGGCTGGACATTTCATCTACTTCTCGAAAAAAACAAGAAAACAAATAACCTCGACCGAAATTCAGGCGTATAGCATTGAGAATCTGACGTCACAAACAATATTACCTTTTGAAATTGCGGGCTCACTTGCAACACGTTTTTAGTAAAGGTGGCGTAAATAATAGTGATTTCAGAGCTCAAAATACTTACTTCAAAATACCATTTTTAGTTTTGTTTTACATCGATGAACACTTTCGACCCTGAAATACTATTCTATGCTAAAGAAAATCTAAAAGACGGGGGTGAATTTTCATCGTAGTGGCACTTTAACACGTTTCCATAACACCGCTTCAGTTTGTTTACATTTATAAATAATATCTAGTAATCTATTTCATACGAAGCTTAATAAATGATAATTTTATATATATATATTTTTTTATCTTTTACACATGTTTAGAGACCATTAGACCAAGTTGGACTAATCATTTCATTTTCAATTTTTCATAGCTTAATACTATTTATACTTGCAAACTACAGTACTATTTACTTGGTATAACTGCAGACAAACCAATTGAAGCATGGGTTAGTGATTTTCAATGCATCGAATCAAATCTTGGTAACAATGCAGGTTATAGCCCAGAAACTAGCCAAAATATGGCAATTCTGAACTGAGTACTGAGCCTTGTATACGAAAATATCCGGTATCCTGACGGATTTTTTTCAACTATCCGGCAAATCCGGTATTCGGATAGTAAAAAGCACTATCCACTAATTAATTCCATCGCAATCGATTTTACATGTTGAAAAAGACGCAAAGTTGTTAGTAGAAATGAAGTTCCCCATCATATCCTGAAGATTCTAGAAGGCACAAGTCATGCACGTGGTATTTTTTCTCCAACTACCATTTATACTACTTCCAAACAATACATTTTTACCTTTAATACATCCATAAATCTCCACCCTCATTGAAATACCATAATGCCAAGTCATAGGATGAATACGGATGTAGCGAGCAACAATAACAGGTGATAGAGATTGTTGGACAATGGAGTTTTCGTCTTTATTTCCGCTGAATTCCTTGAATTTATTAAAAAATAAGAATTTGTTAGTAATAAAAAGGTAATTCATAATAATGTAAATTAATGAAATGCAACCTACACGCGTAAAAATCTCACAAGTTGATACAGCATTGTTGCCTGAACAATACTGTAACAACTTGTTGACATACTGTACACACGTAAAAATCTCACAAGTTGTTACAGCATTGTTGCCTGAACAATGCTGCAACAACTTGTTAACATACGTGAACAACATTGTTGAATGAACAACATTGTTCATCATTGTTTCAACATGTTGTTACAGCTTGTTGAAACAACAATGGTTGTTCACCCATGCTGGAACAAGCGAGAAACTTATTGTTACAATCATGTTCACCATTATTGCAACAATGTTTTTCATTGTTGTTGTTTCATCATGCTGTACCAACATGTTGCAACATGCATGAACAACGTTGTCGAATCAACAAGTTGTTTTTCATTGTTCCAACAGGCGTGAACAACTTGTTCGTTCAACAACTTGTTACAGCATTGTCACTGATCGTGAACAACACGCGAAGACACTATGGCCAAGGTCACGTGAAGTTTATGTGTACGGTCACGTGTACGGTCAGTCGGTCACGTGTACGGTCAGTCGGTCACGCGTATCTCACGTGAGCATACTTCATTTGGAAGTCGGAACAACAGTTGGCATCATTGAAACTATGGCTTAGTCCCACCACAGAATAAAGATTTAACTTTAAGTTAATCTTTATTCTGTGGTCCCACTGGTTTTTCCCTCGGTTGATTTTCCCTTTGCTGCATTGCCAATGGTCTGAGGAACGAGTCTTCTGTATGAACAAAATCAAAGAGGTAAGAATAATAAATTATTAAATAACTTAATGCTTCTTCAATGTTTATATATCGGTCCATCGGCTCTTTGGCATTGCCATACGCTATCATTAATACATGTCCCTCCTCTCTCATTTTGTTCCCAGCTTAAAACCCACGAAAAAGAAAAAAAATGAGGTAAGTTTATTTGTTCACACTCGGTCCAATACTGTCAGTTGAAACAGTCAATTTGTAGACGATAATATAAATTAAGTTACAACTGCAAATGAAAACCAAAAAAAAGCTTTGACTTGGGAATAATCATGAGATGTTCTTCTTGCAAATATAGTTTATCATTCTTTGTTTTTTTTAGAAAGTACATGTGAACTGGAGTATCAGCTTTCATATTTATTTACAAAAAAGGTAAGACATGTTAAAAAGCCTTGAAAAATGTTCACTAAAGAGATTCGGTATCGATTTTATTGTTATATTTAAGTAATTTAACTTGCAGGTAGACCGTTGGTGTTAAGTGTTTCAAACACTTTAATATAACATTTTGTTTTTTTTCATCGAAATTAGTCGGAATGCTGATCTCTTTGGTTTTTAGGCAAAAGTTGGACTACTATCACAAAAACAAAAGCAGAAAGTTATTAACCTAAATCTTTGTTTTCTTCTTAAATTATTTTTGTATAGACTGTAGTTGTGAGACTTCAATGATATCAATGAAAATAGAGAATAAAGCGCCGCTAAAGAACCGGCGTAAACTGGCTGTGTACGTAGCAGTGTAAAGAAGGATACGCGAGACTTTGTATTGAAATTGTCACTTCAATAAACGTTTTTAAAAATTCATGGATGTGTTTGCGTGATATCTTCGTCTTCAATAATAGTGATATCAGTATTCAGTAATATTTGTAGGCCAGTCAATCGTAGCCCTACGAAGCGCCGGCCGAAGGCCTGAAGGCGAGGGTGCTAATATCGACCGGCGTTTAGTCCCTTATCACGCGGATGATAGCGGTTCCTGATCTCGGATCGAGTTTATATATATATATATATATATATATATATATATATATATATATATATATATATATATATATATATATATATATATATATATATATATATAACTCGTGACTAGGTTCTCGGCAACGGCTTCCGTAGCTCAGTGGTCAGAGCACTGCACTAGCAATCGCAGGGTCGCGGGTTCAATTCCTACCGGAAGGCCGCTAAGTTGCATTTTTCGCAACTGGTCCCGGTTTGGTCTTAAAATGTATGTATTCCAACACTCGAAATTTTCCTTCACCACAAATCCTTTCAACATGTAGTTTGATCGAGTGAAATGGCAAATATTACCTATATATATATATATATATATATATATATATATATATATATATATATATATATATATATATATATATATATATATATATATTATATATATATATATATATATAATCAACCGCCGTCCGCGCGACATCGGAAAATTTGGTCCTGGTAACTAGATACTCAGATTTGAATTAATATTTGAATTGAACCGTCACATGATTCAAAGGGTTTTTTCCAAAAGAGACATAGTTTTTTGAGGAAATAGAAATCCGAGTCCGTATGTATTTTGACTCGCTAATTCCAAATCTGTTTTCAGAATTGAAAACGGTTATATATTGATCGAGATATTCAAAATAATATACGACGAAGTGACCGGCTTATCATAGCCGACCAAGCCGACTAATTTCTAAGTACATAAACCATTTTTACGAAGGGTATTCATGTTCTCGTAATATAGTAGACACATATCTTATGTATTTTGACTCGCTAATACCAAATCTGTTTTCAGAATTGAAAACGGTTATATATTGATCGAGATATTCAAAATAATATACGACGAAGTGACCGGCTTATCATAGCCGACCAAGCCGACTAATTTCTAAGTACATAAACCATTTTTACGAAGGGTATTCACGTTCTCGTAATATAGTAGACACATATGTGATGTATTTTGACTCGCTAATTCCAAATCTGTTTTCAGAATTGAAAACGGTTAAATATTGATCGAGATAACGTTCAAAATAATATACGACGAAGTGACCAGCTTATAGTCGACTAATTTATAAGTACATAAACCGTTTTTACGAAGGGTACTCACGTTCTCGTAATTTAGTAAACGCGTATATATGTTATGTATGTTGACTCGCTAATTCCAAATCTGTTTTCAGAGTTTAAATCGGTTAAATATTGGCCGAGATAACGTTCAAACATTTCTTCGACGAAACGGGCTTTTGGAAATTGTGAATTTTTGCAAAACAGAAATACATGGCCACGGCGTGCGAGGTCTGGGCACCATGGATGTGAACATTTCCGTAGGGGGGGGGGGGGGAGGGAAGGCGGGCGATATAAGTTAATATATAAGTTAAGTTTTAAATCTGATATAAGTTAATGATATTCTTTTGTTTAAATTCCACCAAGGGCTGCTGTGACGTAACGTGCAAGTCGTCAATACTGTACTCTATTTTATGGACATGCAATTCATACCATTTCCTACCTTCTCTTTGTAAACGATAAAGGTACTTCCATCATTACTATACGATACTGTATAGCTTGTCACCCAGTAAGAAAAAAATGCGTCGTAACCACCTTGTGTCCCAATGGCAGTTACTGTTGCTTCTTGTCCAAAGTCAACTTGAAGCCATTGCTGTCTATTATCATCCATTGGAGACCAAGCTCCGCTTCTTCCCTCACCTCCAATGAAGTTTAATCTACCGTTTCTTGCACCAAATTTAGGGCTGAACTCAGATGAAGCTGTTATCATGGAGTCAATAATTCTTTCGTTTTCCATACCAAGGGCCGTTGGTTTTCCACACTGAACTAGAATTATAAAATTTGTGGTTCCAATCTAGGTGGATATAGTCATATAGATATAAGGTTCACTCACATTAACTAAATATACACTAGCTTTTGTTTGAGTTAGGTGAGATTTTGCGATCATACGACATTTGGAAATGGCCATGCATCTTCCATGCATCTTGCTTTATTGCAATAATATAATAATTGGCGATAACAGATAAGACATATTTTGAAGATATACCAATCTCGTGGAAAATAATTAACAACCATGAAGCGAACATAATATGTCTACCTGCAACTGTGAATTACATCAGGAATAAACGATGCGCGATAGCACGAAGTTTATGCCGTCTATAAATGCACTCGCACCGACAATGTTCAACGACTTCCAATTATTACATTCCCAAGGAACACGCGCGCGAAAAGGTTAGGACACACGAGGCGGGACATATCGCGGGACATGTTGCAGGGAAAAATCCCGTCGTGTGTACTTGGCAAAACTTTGTCGCGGGGACAAAATGTTGTCCCCGAAACAGGTTGCATGTATTCAAAATGATTTGAATTCGTGCGACATGTCGCGGTGACAAAAGTATGTCCCCGTGACTTGTCCCATCGTGTGAATAGCTCGTGCAACTAGTCCCCAGGACATGTCCTGACATGTCCCCGCGACATGCCCCTGCGATTTGTCGCTTCGTGTGTCCTCAACAAAGGAAATGTCCCCGCGACACGCCCCCGCGATTTATCGCCTCGTGTGTCCCATAGTTCGTAATGTCAATTGCGCATCGAAATGACGTGTTCTGCGTCGGGATAAAACTTATTTAAATTCATAACATCAGGCTAAAACCACAACAGACATCTGCATTTCTATTTGCACTTGCAAATTCGTTATACTGAATTCCCCAGCCCGATGTTATAAATTGAAGTAAGTTTTATCCCAATACAGAACGCGTCATTTTGATGCGCAGTCGACATTAACTGGCTTATATAGGCTTAGTTATTTTTAATAGTCATCCACAGCCTATATGTATTAAGTTAGAATCTGTTTAGAAAACCGATTGTTTGTCGATTTACGATATTGCCGTAGAATCGCGCTTGCTATGCATACATTTGAAGTTATATAGTTATTAAAAGGTTTGGTTAATATTAAATTCAATGATGAGATGAACTAAAACATATGGTTTGTCATTGTTTATTATCTTAATTTTTCTGTTAAAACGTCCTTCAAAATGCAGGAAATATAGCCGTTTCGGAGGCTTAGAATTCAATGCGTCCCCCTGTACCACTGAGCTATTGAGACACTCAATGAGTGTTTGATATGCAAATGTACGAAATTTACATCACACATACAGTAAAAACCCGGGTAAGAACCTAGATTTTTCCAAGTTAGCCTAAAAAGATTCTTATATAAATGGTGTTCACTGCAAAATTAGGTTATTTAGGTTCTTAAACAGGTTCTTATTTTCTTAAGAAAGAAGCGATTAGTTTTGGTAAGTGTGGTCTATTATTTATATAAATTATGCATAGATTTTCTCCAAATGACTGCAATCTAAGCAAATACAAACCCTATATGCACTTTAAAGCTACACTGTATGTAATTTACAACTTACTGTGTGTAAATTCAATGGAACAAAATAACGTATACAACTGTAGACATATATACACTATTTGTCTGGTTCTGGCTCATTTTCATTACTTTGTAGTTTTTATTTTCTTTGATTTATAAATTTTTAGTTTGGACTATTGATAAAATAAGAACCTGCATTCAAATTTTAGCCTAAAACAGGTTCTTATGTAAAAGGGTCTAAATGGAAAATCTTAGCCTAACAGGTTCTTAAAATCTAGGTTCTTATACGCTGGTTTTTTAATTACTGTATCTTTCTTTGTGCCTCCCGACCTAAACATTTATTAACATTATTCTGCAAAATGGCTAGCTGACATTTTTAACCTTCTGGTTATTTCGGGTTGCTGGCCTGCGAAGCAGGCGTTTAGGGGTGTTGAGGGAGGCCCTCCCCCTAACGCCGCCACGCAGGCTACGGGTTGCTAGTACCCGTAATATTTTTTAAAGTTAATGCAATTTATGGGTATTATTAAAGTCCCCCTAATCCCATTTTTTTGGTTTAGAATAAAAGCACTCCTAAAATTAGGAAGGATGTTCTTTTAAATTTTGGCGATAGCTGTTTTTGTTTTTAAGTTGTTCAAGTTTTTGTAATATGCGAATAAGCGGCATATGATGACGTAAGATAAGGAAAGCAGAATTTTTCGAGTATATCTTCAAAACCATTCATCAAACTTTATCCAAACTTTGCATGTATTTACAGATAAATTAAAAAAGACAGTTCAAGTTATGTAGTCGTCATGGTAACCGATTACTTTCCAGACTTCTTAATTTAAAAAACAAAACTATTTGTTTTCTCTCAATTTCGGATCATTTTGGAGCTGGTAATTTTGAAGGAAGATTCTACAAACTTAACTAATCTTATACTAAAGTGTGAAGTTGTAGAAAACTCTGCTATGGCAGAAAACAAAGATTTTCTGAGCCTGAATTTATAGGTCTGGAAACAAATCAGTTACCATGACGACTACATAACTTGAACTCTCTTTTCTTCCCTAGAGTTAAACGGCTCAAAGGCGTACCGGTATAGCTTATAATCTGCGCCGAATGCGAGGTCAGTTTACGTGTGTTTTCAAGTAACGACGAAAGTAATCGCTGTGCAACACGCAGGGGCGCGGGAGCCACGGGGGCATGCGGGGGCAGCCGTGTGCCCTTTGAGTAGGTAACCCCACACACACACACACACACATATAGCGTACAAAGGGATGCCGCCGCGCGCTGATTGGTCGAGCAACGCACGTCATGCTGAGCGTGACTCACGCGTGATGCACCGCCGCCGTGACTCACGCATGACTCACGCCGGACTCACGCCGTCAGCCGCCGTGACTCACGCATATTGGTAATAATCCTTCGCATTTTGTGTGTTTGTAAATAATTATTTAATAGTTGAATGATTTGCAAGTGCGGGTATAACTAATGTCCTGAAACGTTTATACCAGGTCCTTGTTAATTTACTTGGTCGTGTGGTTATTTCGCTGCCGTTCATGTCTTACCCTGGGTGCCAGAGGTTCCGAAAGAGTCGTAGACGAAATCGAACGAGTGATCCAGTCGAACGACACGCTCTCGATTACAGCATTTATGACGGGATGCCGAGCGGTGGGACGGTAAGAAAACGAACGTGATCGCAAACCTAGACAAATAGCGCCGATTTATATTAACTAGATAAATTGGGATTAATGAGAAACAACGTCTAAAAATACCATCACGCAATGTCGCAATCTAATGACAAACCCCCGCAATCTCTGTCTCGCTGTCGGAAAAGCCAAAACGATGAACGCTATCCATACATTAAAGGTTATCGAAGGCATTGGCGAACTTGCTTACGAATTGCGCGAAAAAGCCAGCATTCCACTCGGGCAATGCTGTTTCAAAGCAATTTGGGCGACTGAATAAACATCGTCTCAAATGTCTCGATGGACACTTAATTTGCGCTGCTTTATTCGGGCCCGGAAGCGTCAAAACGTATTTACGCCCACGATAACCATTGCGATGTAATCTCAAATTAATAACAAGAACCGCGCTTATAAAAGCTCGATGGTAATACAGAGCCAATATTTTACTTACAGTGTTTCATCGTAGTTTCTTGCGTTTACCGTATGGGATATATACCGTAAAACAGATATAGGAAATAAAACAGTTTATAGGAAATAAAACAGATATAGGAAATAAAACAGTTTATAGGAAATAAAACAGATATAGGAAATAAAACAGTTCATAGGAAATAAAACAGTTTATAGGAAATAAAACAGATATAGGAAATAAAACAATTGCTAGGAAATAAATCAGATATAGGAAATAAAACAGTTTATAGGAAATAAAACAGTTTATAGGAAATAAAACAGATATAGGAAATAAAACAGTTTATAGGAAATAAAACAGATATAGGAAATAAAACAGTTTACCGGAAATAAAACAGATATAGGAAATAAAACAGATATAGGTAATAAAACAGTTTATAGGAAATAAAACAGATACAGGAAATAAAACTGCTTATCGGAAATAAAACAAGGTATAGGAAATAAAACAGTTAATAGGAAATAAAACAGATATAGGAAATAAAACAGTTTACAGGAAATAAAACAGATATAGGAAATAAAACAGATATAGGAAATAAAACAGTTTATAGGAAATAAAACATATATAGGAAATAAAACAATTTCTAGGAAATAAATCAGATATAAGAAATAAAACAGTTTATAGGAAATAAAACAGTTTATAGGAAATAAAACAGATATAGGAAATAAAACAGTTTATAGGAAATAAAACAGATATAGGAAATAAAACAGTTTACAGGAAATAAAACACATATAGGAAATAAAACAGATATAGGAAATAAAACAGTTTATAGGAAATAAAACAGATATAGGAAATAAAAAAGTTTATAGGAAATAAAACAGATATAGGAAATAAAACAGTTTATAGGAAATAAAACAGATATAGGAAATAAAACAGTTTATAGGAAATAAAACAGATATAGGAAATAAAACTTTTTATAGGAAATAAAACCGTTTATAGGAAATAAAACAGTTTATAGGAAATAAAACAGATATAGGAAATAAAACAGTTTATAGGAAATAAAACAGTTTATAGGAAATAAAACAGATATAGGAAATAAAACAGTTTATAGCAAATAAAACAGATATAGGAAATAAAACAGTTCATAGGAAATAAAACAGTTTATAGGAAATAAAACAGTTTATAAGAAATAAAAATGCAGATATAGGAAATAAAACAGTTTATAGGAAATAAAACAGATATAGGAAATAAAACTTTTTATAGGAAATAAAACCGTTTATAGGAAATAAAACAGTTTATAGGAAATAAAACAGATATAGGAAATAAAACAGTTTATAGGAAATAAAACAGATATAGGAAATAAAACAGTTCATAGGAAATAAAACAGTTTATAGGAAATAAAACAGATATAGGAAATAAAACAGTTTACAGGAAATAAAACAGTTTATAGGAAATAAAACAGATATAGGAAATAAAACAATTTCTAGGAAATAAATCAGATATAGGAAATAAAACAGTTTATAGGAAATAAAACAGTTTATAGGAAATAAAACAGATATAGGAAATAAAACAGTTTATAGGAAATAAAACAGATATAGGAAATAAAACAGTTTACAGGAAATAATTCAGATATAGGAAATAAAACAGATATAGGAAATAAAACAGTTCCTAGGAAATAAAACAGTTTATAGGAAATAAAACAGATATAGGAAATAAAAAAGTTTATAGGAAATAAAACAGATATAGGAAACAAAAACAGTTTATAGGAAATAAAACAGTTTATAGGAAATAAAACAGTTTATAGGAAATAAAACAGTTTATAGGAAATAAAACAGATATAGGAAGTAAAACAGTTTATAGGAAATAAAACAGTTTATAGGAAATAAAACAGTTTATAAGAAATAAAAATGCAGATATAGGAAATAAAACAGTTTATAGGAAATAAAACAGATATAGGAAATAAAACTTTTTATAGGAAATAAAACCGTTTATAGGAAATAAAACAGTTTATAGGAAATAAAACAGATATAGGAAATAAAACAGTTTATAGGAAATAAAACAGTTTATAGGAAATAAAACAGATATAGGAAATAAAACAGTTTATAGGAAATAAAACAGATATAGGAAATAAAACAGTTCATAGGAAATAAAACAGTTTATAGGAAATAAAAACAGTTTATAAGAAATAAAAATGCAGATATAGGAAATAAAACAGTTTATAGGAAATAAAACAGATATAGGAAATAAAACTTTGTATAGGAAATAAAACCGTTTATAGGAAATAAAACAGTTTATAGGAAATAAAACAGATATAGGAAATAAAACAGTTTATAGGAAATAAAACAGATATATGAAATAAAACAGTTCATAGGAAATAAAACAGTTTATAGGAAATAAAACAGATATAGGAAATAAAAAAGTTTATAGGAAATAAAACAGATATAGGAAATAAAACAGTTTATAGGAAATAAAACAGTTTATAGGAAATAAAACAGTTTATAAGAAATAAAAATGCAGATATAGGAAATAAAACAGTTTATAGGAAATAAAACAGATATAGGAAATAAAACTTTTTATAGGAAATAAAACCGTTTATAGGAAATAAAACAGTTTATAGGAAATAAAACAGATATAGGAAATAAAACAGATATAGGAAATAAAACCGTTTATAGGAAATAAAACAGTTTATAGGAAATAAAACAGATATAGGAAATAAAACAGATATAGGAAATAAAACAGTTTATAGGAAATAAAATAGTTTATAGGAAATAAAACAGATATAGGAAATAAAACAGTTTATAGGAAATAAAACAGATATAGGAGATAAAACAGTTCATAGGAAATAAAACAGTTTATAGGAAATAAAACAGATATAGGAAATAAAAAAGTTTATAGGAAATAAAACAGATATAGGAAATAAAACAGTTTATAGGAAATAAAACAGTTAATAGGAAATAAAACAGTTTATTGGAAATAAAACAGTTTATAGGAAATAAAAATGCAGATATAGGAAATAAAACAGTTTATAGGAAATAAAACAGAAATAGGAAATAAAACTTTTTATAGGAAATAAAACTGTTTATAGGAAATAAAACAGATATAGGAAGTAAAACAGTTTATAGGGAATAAAACAGTTTATAGGAAATAAAACAGTTTATAGTAAATAAAAATGCAGATATAGGAAATAAAACAGTTTATAGGAAATAAAACAGATATAGGAAATAAAACTTTTTATAGGAAATAAAACTGTTTATAGGAAATAAAACAGATATAGGAAATAAAACAGTTTATAGGAAATAAAACAGATATAGGAAATAAAACAGTTTATAGGAAATAAAACAGATATAGGAAATAAAACTTTTTATAGGAAATAAAACAGATATAGGAAATAAAACTTTTTATAGGAAATAAAACCGTTTATAGGAAATAAAACAGATATAGGAAATAAAACAGTTTATAGGAAATAAAACAGATATAGGAAATAAAACAGATATAGGAAATAAAACACTTTATAGGAAATAAAACAGATATAGGAAATAAAACAGTTTATAGGAAATAAAACAGATATAGGAAATAAAACTTTTTATAGGAAATAAAACCGTTTATAGGAAATAAAACAGATATAGGAAATAAAACAGTTTAAGGAAATAAAACAGATATAGGAAATAAAACAGATATAGGAAATAAAACAGTTTATAGGAAATAAAACAGATACAGAAATAAAACTGATACAGGAAATAAAACAGTTTATAGGAAATAAAACAGATATTGGAAATAAAACAGTTTATAGGAAATAAAACAGATATAGGAAATAAAACTTTTTATAGGAAATAAAACTGTTTATAGGAAATAAAACAGATATAAGAAATAAAACAGATATAGGAAATAAAACAGTTTATAGGAAATAAAACAGATATAGGAAATAAAACAGTTTATAGGAAATAAAAACAGATATAGGAAATAAAACATCAAAAGGAAATAAAACAATTTATAGGAAATAAAACAGATATAGGAAATGAAACAGTTTATAGGAAATAAAACAGATATAGGTAATAAAACAGTTTATAGGAAATAAAACAGATACAGGAAATAAAACTGCTTATCGGAAATAAAACAAGGTATAGGAAATAAAACAGTTAATAGGAAATAAAACAGATATAGGAAATAAAACAGTTTACAGGAAATAAAACAGATATAGGAAATAAAACAGATATAGGAAATAAAACAGTTTATAGGAAATAAAACATATATAGGAAATAAAACAATTTCTAGGAAATAAATCAGATATAGGAAATAAAACAGTTTATAGGAAATAAAACAGTTTATAGGAAATAAAACAGATATAGGAAATAAAACAGTTTATAGGAAATAAAACAGATATAGGAAATAAAACAGTTTACAGGAAATAAAACACATATAGGAAATAAAACAGATATAGGAAATAAAACAGTTTATAGGAAATAAAACAGATATAGGAAATAAAAAAGTTTATAGGAAATAAAACAGATATAGGAAATAAAACAGTTTATAGGAAATAAAACAGATATAGGAAATAAAACAGTTTATAGGAAATAAAACAGATATAGGAAATAAAACTTTTTATAGGAAATAAAACCGTTTATAGGAAATAAAACAGTTTATAGGAAATAAAACAGATATAGGAAATAAAACAGTTTATAGGAAATAAAACAGTTTATAGGAAATAAAACAGATATAGGAAATAAAACAGTTTATAGCAAATAAAACAGATATAGGAAATAAAACAGTTCATAGGAAATAAAACAGTTTATAGGAAATAAAACAGTTTATAAGAAATAAAAATGCAGATATAGGAAATAAAAACAGTTTATAGGAAATAAAACAGATATAGGAAATAAAACTTTTTATAGGAAATAAAACCGTTTATAGGAAATAAAACAGTTTATAGGAAATAAAACAGATATAGGAAATAAAACAGTTTATAGGAAATAAAACAGATATAGGAAATAAAACAGTTCATAGGAAATAAAACAGTTTATAGGAAATAAAAACAGATATAGGAAATAAAACAGTTTACAGGAAATAAAACAGTTTATAGGAAATAAAACAGATATAGGAAATAAAACAATTTCTAGGAAATAAATCAGATATAGGAAATAAAACAGTTTATAGGAAATAAAACAGTTTATAGGAAATAAAACAGATATAGGAAATAAAACAGTTTATAGGAAATAAAACAGATATAGGAAATAAAACAGTTTACAGGAAATAATTCAGATATAGGAAATAAAACAGATATAGGAAATAAAACAGTTCCTAGGAAATAAAACAGTTTATAGGAAATAAAACAGATATAGGAAATAAAAAAGTTTATAGGAAATAAAACAGATATAGGAAACAAAAACAGTTTATAGGAAATAAAACAGTTTATAGGAAATAAAACAGTTTATAGGAAATAAAACAGTTTATAGGAAATAAAACAGATATAGGAAGTAAAACAGTTTATAGGAAATAAAACAGTTTATAGGAAATAAAACAGTTTATAAGAAATAAAAATGCAGATATAGGAAATAAAACAGTTTATAGGAAATAAAACAGATATAGGAAATAAAACTTTTTATAGGAAATAAAACCGTTTATAGGAAATAAAACAGTTTATAGGAAATAAAACAGATATAGGAAATAAAACAGTTTATAGGAAATAAAACAGTTTATAGGAAATAAAACAGATATAGGAAATAAAACAGTTTATAGGAAATAAAACAGATATAGGAAATAAAACAGTTCATAGGAAATAAAACAGTTTATAGGAAATAAAACAGTTTATAAGAAATAAAAATGCAGATATAGGAAATAAAACAGTTTATAGGAAATAAAACAGATATAGGAAATAAAACTTTGTATAGGAAATAAAACCGTTTATAGGAAATAAAACAGTTTATAGGAAATAAAACAGATATAGGAAATAAAACAGTTTATAGGAAATAAAACAGATATATGAAATAAAACAGTTCATAGGAAATAAAACAGTTTATAGGAAATAAAACAGATATAGGAAATAAAAAAGTTTATAGGAAATAAAACAGATATAGGAAATAAAACAGTTTATAGGAAATAAAACAGTTTATAGGAAATAAAACAGTTTATAAGAAATAAAAATGCAGATATAGGAAATAAAACAGTTTATAGGAAATAAAACAGATATAGGAAATAAAACTTTTTATAGGAAATAAAACCGTTTATAGGAAATAAAACAGTTTATAGGAAATAAAACAGATATAGGAAATAAAACAGATATAGGAAATAAAACCGTTTATAGGAAATAAAACAGTTTATAGGAAATAAAACAGATATAGGAAATAAAACAGATATAGGAAATAAAACAGTTTATAGGAAATAAAATAGTTTATAGGAAATAAAACAGATATAGGAAATAAAACAGTTTATAGGAAATAAAACAGATATAGGAGATAAAACAGTTCATAGGAAATAAAACAGTTTATAGGAAATAAAACAGATATAGGAAATAAAAAAGTTTATAGGAAATAAAACAGATATAGGAAATAAAACAGTTTATAGGAAATAAAACAGTTAATAGGAAATAAAACAGTTTATTGGAAATAAAACAGTTTATAGGAAATAAAAATGCAGATATAGGAAATAAAACAGTTTATAGGAAATAAAACAGAAATAGGAAATAAAACTTTTTATAGGAAATAAAACTGTTTATAGGAAATAAAACAGATATAGGAAGTAAAACAGTTTATAGGGAATAAAACAGTTTATAGGAAATAAAACAGTTTATAGTAAATAAAAATGCAGATATAGGAAATAAAACAGTTTATAGGAAATAAAACAGATATAGGAAATAAAACTTTTTATAGGAAATAAAACTGTTTATAGGAAATAAAACAGATATAGGAAATAAAACAGTTTATAGGAAATAAAACAGATATAGGAAATAAAACAGTTTATAGGAAATAAAACAGATATAGGAAATAAAACTTTTTATAGGAAATAAAACAGATATAGGAAATAAAACTTTTTATAGGAAATAAAACCGTTTATAGGAAATAAAACAGATATAGGAAATAAAACAGTTTATAGGAAATAAAACAGATATAGGAAATAAAACAGATATAGGAAATAAAACCCTTTATTGGAAATAAAACAGATATAGGAAATAAAACAGTTTATAGGAAATAAAACAGATATAGGAAATAAAACTTTTTATAGGAAATAAAACCGTTTATAGGAAATAAAACAGATATAGGAAATAAAACAGTTTAAGGAAATAAAACAGATATAGGAAATAAAACAGATATAGGAAATAAAACAGTTTATAGGAAATAAAACAGATACAGAAATAAAACTGATACAGGAAATAAAACAGTTTATAGGAAATAAAACAGATATTGGAAATAAAACAGTTTATAGGAAATAAAACAGATATAGGAAATAAAACTTTTTATAGGAAATAAAACTGTTTATAGGAAATAAAACAGATATAAGAAATAAAACAGATATAGGAAATAAAACAGTTTATAGAAAATAAAACAGATATAGGAAATAAAACAGTTTATAGGAAATAAAACAGATATAGGAAATAAAACATCAAAAGGAAATAAAACAATTTATAGGAAATAAAACAGATATAGGAAATGAAACAGTTTATAGGAAATAAAACAGATATAGGAAATAAAACAGTTTATAGGAAATAAAACAGATATAGGAAATAAAACTGTTAAAAGGAAATAAAACTGTTTATAGAAAATAAAACAATCTTATAGGAAATAAAACAGTTGATAGGAATGAAAACTGTCACTATGAGGTGATGTAAAATTGCGCGCGTGTTTGGCGAAAAATCCACGACATATTCGTATCTATACCATTGATATTCACTGTACACACAAGCGCTATTTCTCATTAATTCTTCGGGGACAAGTATATTAAGGGTTGCACCGGATTTAGTATCCGACCGGATAGTGGATATTCTCACTATCCGGTACCCTGCCGGATATTTTCTATTATCCGGCCGGATACCGGATAATTTGTTTTTGACAGTTTTCCAATGAGAATTAAATTTGTGTTCATTCAAATATAATAAAAATAGACATCAGTACAACAAAACAGCAATATTGAGCTTGTTTACTGTTCCAGTATTGTTGGTTATAGTTAACTATCTTCTTAAACAGATAAAAGATTGATCAACTTGCAATTAAGAACTACATTGTCCAACAATCTGTATCACCTGTTATTGTTGCTCGCTACATCCGTATTCATCCTCTGACTTGGCATGATTTTATTTGAATGAGGGTCGAGTTTTATGGATGTATTAAAGGTAAATATGTATTGTTTGGAAGTAGTATAAATGGTAGTTGGAGAAAAAATACCACGTGCATGACTTGTACCATCTAGAATGTTCAGGATATGATGGGGAACTTCATTTCTACTAACAACTTTGCGTCTTTTTCAACAAGTAAAATCGATTGCGATGGAATTAATTAGTGGATAGTGCTTTTTACTATCCGAATACCGGATTTGCCGGATAGTTGAAAAAAGCCGTCAGGATACGGGATATTTTCGTATACAAGGCTCAGTCCTCAGTTCAGAATTGACATATTTTGGCTAGTTTCTGGGCTATAGCCTGCATTGTGACCAAGATTTGATTCGATGCATTGAAAATCACTAACCCATGCTTCAATTGGTTTGTCTGCAGTTATACCAATTTAATTGTACTGTAGTTTGCAAGTATAAATAGTATTAAACTATGAAAAATTGAAAATGAAATGATTAATCCAACTTGGTCTAATGGTCTCTAAACATGTATAAAAGATAAAAATATATATATATATGAAATTATCATTTATTAAGCTTCGTATTTAATAGATTACTAGATATTATTTATAAATGTAAACAAACTGAAGCGGTGTTATTTAAACGTGTTAAAGTGCCACTACGATAAAAATTCACCCCCGTCTTTTAGATTTTCTTTAGCATAGAATAGTATTTCAGGGTCGAAAGTGTTCATCGATGTAAAAAAAAACTAATAAAACTACTGGTATTTTGAAGTAAGTATTTTGAGCTCTGAAATCACTATTATTTAGGCCACCATTACTAAAAACGTGTTGCAAGTGAGCCCGCAATTTCAAAAGGTAATATTGTTTGTGACGTCAGATTCTCAATGCTATACGCCTGAATTTCGGTCGAGGTTATTTGTTTTCTTGTTTTTTTCGAGAAGTAGATGAAATGTACAGCCTTTCAAACGAAGAATTTGAAAAATGGACCTTGATTTACTTGAAGAATTAGCCATGTGGAGTCTTCGCGTTGAGAATCTGACGTCACTTCATTACGCTGGTCAAGAACATGAACGATTAATGGCGGACATAACAACTCCAGATTCGGAGTAAGAAAAATAATACTTGCCATCGTCGAATCGCAAAACGGTTTCGACCAAGTAATATTTAGCAGCTCTGCTTTATAAATACGTAAAAATATCAATAGGTAAAAATGTGATCGTAGTGGCACTTTAAGTTGTTAAACGTGTTATGAGCGACTTTGTGCGGTGTGAGCTATATTGTTGCTAAATTTCATTACCGAACTTAGTTTTGGTCTTTATTTCCGCTGAATGCCTTGAATTTATTAAAAAATAAGAATTTGTTAGTAATAAAAAGGTAACTCATAATAATGTAAATTAATGAAATGCAACCTACACGCGTAAAAATCTCATAAGTTGTTACAGCATTGTTGCCTGCACAATACTGTAACTACTTGTTGACATACTGTACACACGTAAAAATCTCACAAGTTGTTACAGCAATTGTTGCCTGAACAATGCTGCAACAACTTGTTAACATACGTGAACAACATTGTTGAATGAACAACATTGTTCATCATTGTTTCAACATGTTGTTACAGCTTGTTGAAACAAGAATGGTTGTTCACGCATGCTGGAACAAGCGAGAAACGTATTGTTACAATCATGTTCACCATTGTTGCAACAATGTTTTTCATTGTTGTTGTTTCATCATGCTGTACCAACATGTTGCAACATGCATGAACAACGTTGTCGAATCAACAAGTTGTTTTTCATTGTTCCAACAGGCGTGAACAAGTTGTTCGTTCAACAACTTGTTACAGCTTTGTCACTGATCGTGAACAACACGCAAAGACACTATGGCCAAGGTCACGTGAAGTTTATGTGTACGGTCACGTGTACGGTCAGTCGGTCACGTGTACGGTCAGTCGGTCACGTGTACGGTCAGTCGGTCATGTGTACGGTCAGTCGGTCACGTGTACGGTCAGTCGGTCACGCGTATCTCACGTGAGCATACTTCATTTGGAAGTCGGAACAACAGTTGGCATCATTGAAACTATGGCTTAGTCCCACCACAGAATAAAGATTTAACTTTAAGTTAATCTTTATTCAGTGGTCCCACTGGTTTTTCCCTCGCTTGATTTTCCCTTTGCTGCATTGCCAATGGTCTGAGGAACGAGTCTTCTGTATGAACAAAATCAAAGAGGTAAGAATAATAAATTATTAAATAACTTCATGCTTCTTCAATGTTTATATATCGGTCCATCGGCTCTTTGGCATTGCCATACGCTATCATTAATACATGTCCCTACTCTCTCATTTTGTTCCCAGCTTAAAACCCACGAAAAAGAAAAAAAATGAGGTTAGTTTATTTGTTCACACTCGGTCCAATACTGTCAGTTGAAACAGTCAATTTGTAGACGATAATATAACTTAAGTTACAACTGCAAATGAAAACCAAAAAAAAGCTTTGACTTTGGAATAATCATGAGATGTTCTTCTTGCAAATATAGTTTATCATTCTTTGTTTTTTTTAGAAAGTACATGTGAACTGGAGTATGAGCTTTCATATTTATTTACAAAAAAGGTAAGACATGTTAAAAAGCCTTGAAAAATGTTCACTAAAGAGATTCGGTATCGATTTTATTGTTATATTTAAGTCATTTAACTTGCAGGTAGACCGTTGGTGTTAAGTGTTTCAAATACTTTAATATAACATTTTGTTTTTTTTCATCGAAATTAGTCGGAATGCTGATCTCTTTGCTTTTTAGGCAAAAGTTGGACTACTATCACAAAAACAAAAGCAGAAAGTTATAACCTAAATCTTTGTTTTCTTCTTAAATTATTTTTGTATAGACTGTAGTTGTGAGACTTCAATGATATCAATGAAAATAGAGAATAAAGCGCCGCTAAAGAACCGGCGTAAACTGCCTGTGTACGTAGCAGTGTAAAGAAGGATACGCGAGACTTTGTATTGAAATTGTCACTTCAATAAACGTTTTTAAAAATTCATGGATGTGTTTGCGTGATATCTTCGTCTTCAATAATAGTGATATCAGTATTCAGTAATATTTGTAGGCCAGTCAATCGTAGCCCTACGAAGCGCCGGCCGAAGGCCTGAAGGCGAGGGTGCTAATATCGACCGGCGTTTAGTCCCTTATCACGCGGATGCTAGACATCGGAAAATTTGGTCCTGGTAACTAGATACTCAGATTTGAATTAATATTTAAATTGAACCGTCACATGATTCAAAAGGTTTTTTTCCAAAAGAGACATAGTTTTTTGAGGAAATAGAAATCCGAGTCCGTATGTACTTTGACTCGCAAATTCCAAATCTGTTTTTTAGAATTGAAAACGGTTATATATTGATCGAGATATTCAAAATAAGTATACGACGAAGTGACCGGCTTATCATAGCCGACCAAGCCGACTAATTTCTAAGTACATAAACCATTTTTACGAAGGGTATTCACGTTCTCGTAATATAGTAGACACATATCTTATGTATCTTGACTCGCTAATACCAAATCTGTTTTCAGAATTGAAAACGGTTATATATTGATCGAGATATTCAAAATAATATACGACGAAGTGACCGGCTTATCATAGCCGACCAAGCCGACTAATTTCTAAGTACATAAACCATTTTTACGAAGGGTATTCACGTTCTCGTAATATAGTAGACACATATGTGTGTATTTTGACTCGCTAATTCCAAATCTGTTTTCAGAATTGAAAACGGTTAAATATTGATCGAGATAACGTTCAAAATAATATACGATGAAGTGACCAGCTTATAGTCGACTAATTTCTAAGTACATAAACCGTTTTTACGAAGGGTACTCACGTTCTCGTAATTTAGTAAACGCGTATATGTTATGTATGTTGACTCGCTAATTCCAAATCTGTTTTCAGAGTTTAAATCGGTTAAATATTGGCCGAGATAACGTTCAAACATTTCTTCGACGAAACGGGCTTTTGGAAATTGTGAATTTTTGCAAAACAGAAATACATGGCCACGGCGTGCGAGGTCTGGGCACCATGGATGGGAAAATTCCCGTAGGGGGGGGGGGGGGGGTAGAAAAGGCGCGCGATATAAGTTAATATATAAGTTAAGTTTTAAATCTGATTTCAAAAACTCATTAATAATTCATAAGGAAATGAACCAATCATATCGAGAAAATAGGTGATACGTCTTTAAAACCGGTAATACACCATCAACCTCATTAGTATTCTTTATATAAAGAATACTAATAAGGGTGAGCATTTTTATATAAAGAATACTAATGAGGCTAAGGAAAACAGTGTAATATGAACAAAACATTTTATTAGGAAAAATTGAATAACACAACAAATACTATAGAGCGTTCTAGGAGGATAACATTCTCCGTCCTCTTTACACACCTCCATAACAAACTTCGTTAACCAGAAATTGAGTGTCTCGGCCGACATGCTACACAAGTTGACATCCAAGTCTTGAATTACTGAAGTATCAACAGCTGAATTGCTTTGTTCGTTTGAAGCTTTCTTATTTAACCTTGTTGCCTGCCACTCCGAGAACATCTTGATAGACCATTTATTAACGCTACGGGTTGACTTAGGGACAGCATTTTCGAGCATTTGCTTCTCCTCTTCGCCATTTTTAGGCTTCCTAAACGTTCGCGTCGACGCCATACCATACGCTCACAACGCCCGAAAATCGTATTCCCACCTACTGCCTTGAATAAACATTTAACACATGTTCCACTTAGTTCTGCCTGACTGCTCGTGAAACAAACAAATGCGCTTACGATACCGATTATAGCCAAACAACATGCAAATTCTCCTTACATATCACAATACATGTATATATACCTGCTTCAAGTATTTACCATGATTGCTCCCACATGGAGCATCGTTTTTGAAGCCGTTTAATAAACTCTCGAGACGTGTTTTATCAGGTCTAAAACCACTCGCGCTGCGCGCTCGTGGTTTTAAACCTGATAAAACACTTTCGCTCGTTTATTAAACATTACATAAGTTAATGATATTCTTTTGTTTAAATTCCACCAAGGGCTGCCGTGACGTAACGTGCAAGTCGTCAATACTGTACTCTATTTTATGGACATGCAATTCATACCATTTCCTACCTTCCTTTGTCCATTCTCTTTGTAAACGATAAAGGTACTTCCATCATTACTATACGATACTGTATAGCTTGTCACCCATCCATAATCAAGTGCGTAACCTTGTGTGCCAATGGCAGTTAGTGTTGCTTCTTGTCCAAAGTCAACTTGAAGCCATTGCTGTCTATTATCATCCTGTGGAGACCAAGCTCCGCTTCTTCCCTCACCTCCAATGAAGTTTAATCTACCGTTTCTTGCAGGAAATCCAGGGCTGAACTCAGATGAAGCTGTTATCATGGAGTCAATAATTCTTTTGTTTTCCATTCCAAGGGCCGTTGGTTTTCCACACTGAACTAGAATTATAAAATTTGTGGTTCCAAACTAGGTGCATGGATATAGTCATATAGATATAAGGGTCACTCACATTAACTAAATATACACTAGCTTTTGTTTGAGTTTGGTGAGATTTTGCGATCATACGACATTTGGAAATGGCCATGCATCTTCCATGCATCTTGCTTTATTGCAATAATATAACAATTGGCGATAACAGATAAGACACATTTTGAAGATATACCAATCTCGTGGAAAATAATTAACAACCATGAAGCGAACATAATATGTCTACCTGCAACTGTGAATTACATCAGGAATAAACGATGCGCGATAGCACGACGTTTATGCGATCTAAATGGACTCGCACCGGCAATGTTCAACCGCGACTTCAAATTATTACATTCCCAAGGAACACGCGCGCGAAAATAACTTAGGACACACGAGGCAAAACTTTATCGCGGGGACAAAATATTGTCCCCGAAACAGGTTGCATGTATTCAAAATGATTTGAATTCGTACGACATGTCGCGGTGACAAAAGTATGTCGCCGTGACTTGTCCCATCGTGTGAACAGCTCGTGCAACTAGTCCCCGGGACAAAATTAAAATAAACCAATCACATAACGTTATTTTATTTTCCCTTTCCTTTTCTGACATGTCCCCTCGTGTGTCCTCAACAAGGGAAATGTCTCCGCGACATGCCCCTGCGATTTGTCGCTTCGTGTGTCCTCAACAAGGGAAATGTCCCCGCGACACGCCCCCGCGATTTTTTGCCTCGTGTGTCCCATAGTTCGTAATGTCAATTGCGCATCGAAATGACGTGTTCTGCGTCGGGATAAAACTTATTTCAATTCATAACATCAGGCTAAAACCACAACAGACATCTGCATTCTATTTGCACTTGCAAATTCGTTATACTGAATTCCCCAGCCCGATGTTATAAATTGAAGTAAGTTTTATCCCAATACAGAACGCGTCATTTTGATGCGCAGTCGACATTACGAACTGGCTTATAGGCTTAGTTATTTTTAATAGTCATCCACAGCCTATATGTATTAAGTTAGAATCTGTTTAGAAAACCGATTGTTTGTCGATTTACGATATTGCCGTAGAATCGCGCTTGCTATGCATACATTTGAAGTTATATAGTTATTAAAAGGTTTGGTTAATATTAAATTCAATGATGAGATGAACTAAAACATATGGTTTGTCATTGTTTATTATCTTAATTTTTCTGTTAAAACGTCCTTCAAAATGCAGGAAATATAGCCGTTTCGGAGGCTTAGAATTCAATGCGTCCCCCTGTACCACTGAGCTATTGAGACACTGTCAGGACAGTCAGATAATTTTCAGACGCCTTTCTTTTCCCCAAGCTCAACCGGAAGACATCACATCTTCACATACAGCTGAGCCTCTCACTTCGAACGACTTTACCTGTAGCGTAGACAGTCATATTATTTTGAAGTATATTAACTATTACATTATTAGCCTACATTACAATTAACGTGACCCTAACCTCAATTATTGTCTTATTTGGAAGAACTTTTAAAATGATAAAGTAACTTATTTTGAAGATTTTCGTTTCTTCGCTTTCTTTTTAAGATAATCAGTTTGTTTGATATGCAACATATTATTATATTATTTTACATCACACATACAGTAAAAACCCGCGTATAAGAACCTAGATTTTTCCAAGTAAGCCTAAAAAGGTTCTTATATAAATGGTGTTCACTGCAAAATTAGGTTATTTAGGTTCTTAAACAGGTTCTTATTTTCTTAAGAAAAAAGCGACTTGGTTTTGGTAAGTGTGGTCTATTATTTATATAAATTATGCATAGGTTTTCTCAAATGACTGCAATCTAAGCAAATACAAACCCTATATGCACTTTAAAGCTACACTGTATGTAATTTACAACTTAATAAGAACTTCCTAAAAGTACCACGCCATCGCTTAAAAACGTATGGAAGCCGTGCGTTTAAAATCACAGCTCCTATTCTTTGGAACTCGCTTCCTGTGGATATAAGACAGTTAGCCTCACTCTCACATTTTAAGACTAATGTGAAAACATTTCTTTTTAAGCAAGCTTTTACATGAACTTTAGTTGAACTTTTAGTTGAACCTTTAGATGAACTTTAGTCTAGTTGATTTTATTATTAATTTTTATTTATAGTTATTAAGTTACTTTCTAGAATGTGAAGCGCTTTGGACTATACGAAATAGCGCTATATAAATTGTACTATTATTATTATTATTACTGTGTGTAAATTCAATGGAACAAAATAACGTATACAACTGTAGACATATATACACTATTTGTCTGGTTCTGGCTCATTTTCATTACTTTGTAGAGTTTATTTTCTTTGATTTGTAAATTTTTAGTTTGGACTATTTGATAAAATAAGAACCTGCATTCAAATTTTAGCCTAAAACAGGATCTTATGTAAAAGGGTCTAAATGGAAAATCTTAGCCTAACAGGTTCTTAAAATCTAGGTTCTTATACGCTGGTTTTTTAATTACTGTATATCTTTCTTTGTGCCTCCCGACCTAAACATTTATTAACATTATTCTGCAAAATGGCTAGCTGACATTTTTAACCTTCTGGTTATTTCGGGTTGCTAGCCTGCGAAGCAGGCGTTTAGGGGTGTTGGGGGAGGCCCTCCCGCAGGCTACGGGTTGCTAGTACCCGTAATATTTTTTAAAGTTAATGCAATTTATGGGTATTATTAAAGTCCCCCTAATCCCATTTTTTTGGTTTAGAATAAAATAGCACTCCTAAAATTAGGAAGGATGTTCTTTTAAATTTTGGCGATAGCTGTTTTTGTTTTTAAGTTGTTCAAGTTTTTGTAATATGCGAATAAGGCATATGATGACGTAAGATAAGGAAAGCAGAATTGTCGAAGATCTATTTTTCGAGTATATCTTCAAATTAACCATTCATCAAACTTTCTCCAAACTTTGCATGTATTTACAGATAAATAAACTAAAAAAGACAGTTCAAGTTATGTATTCGTCATGGTAACCGATTACTTTCCAGACTTCTTAATTTGGAAACAAAACTATTTGTTTTCTCTCAATTTCGGGTCGTTTTGGAGCTGGTAATTTTGAAGGAAGACGCTACAAACTTAACTAATCTTATACTAAAGTGTGAAGTTGTAGAAAACTCTGCTATTGCAGAAAACAAAGATTTTCTGAGCCTGAATTTATAGGTCTGGAAACAAATCGGTTACCATGACGACTACATAACTTGAACTGTCTTTTCTTCCCTAGAGTTAAACGGCTCAAAGGCGTACCCTAACGGCTAACACGCGGCACCGGTATAACTTATAATCTGCGCCGAATGCGAGGTCAGTTTACGTGTGTTTTCAAGTAACGACGAAAGTAATCGCTGTGCAACACGCAGGGGCCCGGGAGCCACGGGGGTATGCGGGGGCAGCCGTGTGCCCTTTGAGTAGGTAACCCCCACACACACACACACATATAGCGTACAAAGGGATGCCGCCGCGCGCTGATTGGTCGAGCAACGCACGTCATGCTGAGCGTGACTCACGCGTGATGCACAGCCGCCGTGACTCACGCATGACTCACGCCGGACTCACGCCGACAGCCGCCGTGACTCACGCATATTGGCAATAATCCCTCGCATTTTGTGTGTTTGTAAATAATTATTTAATAGTTGAATGATTGCAAGTGCGGGGTATAACTAATGTCCTGAAACGTCTATACCAGGTTAATTTACTTGGTCGTGTGGTTATTTCGCTCCCGTTCATGTCTTACCCTGGGTGCCAGAGGTTCCGAAAGAGTCGTAGACGAAATCGAACGAGTGATCCAGTCGAACGACACGTTCTCGATTACAGCATTTATGTCGGGATGCCGAGCGGTGGGACGGGAAGAAAACGAACGTGATCGCAAACCTAGACAAATAGCGCCGATTTATATTAACTAGATAAATTGGGATTAATGAGAAGCAACGTCTAAAAATACCATCACGCAATGTCGCAATCTAATGTACAAACCCCCGCAATCTCTGTCTCGCTCGTCGCAAAAGCCAAAACGTTGAACGCTATCCATAAATTAAAGGTTATCGAAGGCATTGGCGAACTTGCTTACGAATTGCGCGAAAAAGCCAGCATTCCACTCGGGCAATGCTGTTTCAAAGCAATTTGGTCGACTGAATAAACATCGTCTAAAATGTCTCGATGGTCACTTAATTTGCACTGCTTTATTCGGGCTCGGAAGCGTCAAAACGTATTTACGCCCACGATAACCATTGCGATGTAATCTCAAATTAATAACAAGAACCGCGATGGTAATACAGAGCCAATATTTTACTTACAGTGTTTCATCGTAGTTTCTTGCGTTTACCGTATTGGATAGTTTACCGGGTGGAGGGATGTTTATGGGTACTCTAGCGGTATTGTGGGGTACTTGTAGTCCTCTTGTAGTCTTAAATAGTCATCCTATTGTCCTAAATAGTCCTCCTGTAGTCCTAAATAGTCCTCATATTGTCCTAAATAACGGGTATGGGAGTGGCCTCAGCATTAAGTCATATTTGTGGAACGGGATGTTCCGAGACAGATATAGAGTTTAAAAAGTATTTATTTCAATTCAAATGTTTACATCAATAACGTCGGCTTCTCAGGAAATAGCGATACTTGGGTAATCTAATTTTTGTTGGATTATGAGGATCATTCCGTGGAATTTGCGTATGTAATGGTCACTTTCATGCGAGTCTTCGTCCGAAGCATTAAACGAATTTTGGTATTCATCATTGTCTTGCCGATCACGGTTTTCTATTTCTTCAGATTCTTCGTCTTCATCACAGTCTCTTTCATCTGAATCACTTTCGTCCACAACAGTATCATCTACATCTTCTCTTTCATCTGAATCACTTTCATCCACATCGGTGTCACCAGTGTGCCAGTGTCGTCCCGGATGCTCAACTGTGCGAGGCGGCGTTAAAAAATAATCCTCAGGTGAATCAGAAATCCCTGGGGTGGGGGATATGACGGACTTTGTTGCTCTGAAGCAACCACAATATTTTGCATGGGTTGATCTGATTGTTGATCTGGCCCATGAGTAGAACTTTGTTTCTTTGAGGCCACCGCTAGGCTAGGCTTTTCGTTAACAGATTCTGATGCTGATTTTGATGACTATTTTGAATATGTTGATTTTGCAGTTGATTTTGGAATGTCTGGAAACGGTATAATTCATTAGAGTAAAGGGTACTCTTTTCATATGGTGTTAACTGAGGCGCATGCATGATATTATGCATCTGTTGATCCGAGTTGTACATAGCATTGAGGATGGGTGGTTGTTGATACGATCGCTTTCGAATATAGCGGTCCAGGTTCTGTTGACCAGCGGTATTGTCTTCAGGCTTTACGTTCGTTTTCAGTTGATATTGATCACCGGTGATAGAAGGTTTATATGCCCTCTTTCGAATATAATGGTCCAGAACTTGTTGATCAGAGGTATTTTCATCTGGTAGCACATTCGTTTTTAATCGATGTTGATCATCGGTAGTCGGTTTTAGGTTCAAGCATGAGATATCCGTGTGGACGCTTTGTCGCTTCCTCGTAACTTTTCATGAACTCCTGAACATGGCCAGGGTTGACTTGTCGTGCTAAGACTGAGATTTGTTGTTTGTCCCGTGGAGATTTGAATAGTACGATATAGTGGGCGTTGAGGCTGATATTTCTGGTTTCCTTGCCTTGATGAAATATATTCTGAACAATGTAGGTGACAGATAGATTCCGATGATGACTACCCTTTGTGAATAGGTCTGCTATGCGTTTACCTCCCCCTGACTGAGCCATAAGATCGTCGAGGACGATGAGGTTGCGTTTGGAGACATCTATTTAGGACTACAGGAGGACTATTCAGGACTATCGGAGGACTATTTAGGACTACAGGAGGACTATTTAGGACTACAGGAGGACTATTTAGGACTATTGGATGACTAGCTATTTAGGACTACACGAAGACTATTTAAGACTACATGAGGACTATCAAGAGGACTATTTTAGGACTATCGGAGGACTATTTAAGACTATTTAGGACTATTTAGGCTATTTAGGACTATTTAAGACTACAGGAGGACTATTTAGGACTATTGTATGACTATTTAGGACTACAGGAAGACTATTTAAGACTACAGGAGGACTATTTAAGACTACAGGAGGACTATTTAGGACTATTGTATGACTATTTAGGACTATTTAGGACCATCGGAGGACTATTTAAGACTATTTAGGACTACAGGAGGACTATTTAGGACTATTGTATGACTATTTAAGACTACAGAAAGACTATTTAAGACTACAGAAGGACTATTTAGGACTATTGTATGACTATTTAGGACCATCGGAGGACTATTTAAGACTATTTAGGACTACAGGAGGACTATTTAGGACTATCGGAGGACTATTTAAGACTATTTATGACTATTTAGGACTATTCAAGACTACAGGAGGACTATTTAGGACTATTGTATGACTATTTAGGACTACAGAAAGACTATTTAAGACTACAGGAGGACTATTTAAGACTACAGGAGGACTATTTAGGACTATCGTATGACTATTTAGGACTATTTAGGACCATCGGAGGACTATTTAAGACTATTTAGGACTACAGGAGGACTATTTAGGACTATTGTATGACTATTTAAGACTACAGAAAGACTATTTAAGACTACAGGAGGACTATTTAGGACTATTGTATGACTATTTAGGACCATCGGAGGACTATTTAAGACTACAGGAGGACTATTTAGGACTATTGTATGACTATTTAGGACTACAGGAAGATTATTTAAGACTACAGGAGGACTATTTAAGACTACAGGAGGACTATTTAGGACTATTGTATGACTATTTAGGACTATTTAGGACCATCGGAGGACTATTTAAGACTATTTAGGACTACAGGAGGACTATTTAGGACTATCGGAGGACTATTTAAGACTATTTAGGACAACATGAGGACTATTTAGGACTATCGAAAGACTATTTAAGACTATTTAGGACTACAGGAGGACTATTTAGGACTATCGGAGGACTATGTAAGACTATTTAGGACAACAGGAGGACTATTTAGGACTATCGAAAGACTATTTATGACTATTAAGGACTATTTAAGACTACAGGAGGACTATTTAGGACTATTGTATGACTATTTAGGACTACAGGAAGACTATTTAAGACTACAGGAGGACTATTTAAGACTACAGAAGGACTATTTAAGACTACAGGAGGACTATTTAGGACTATTGTATAACTATTTAAGACTACAGGAAGACTATTTAAGACTACAGGAGGTCTATTTAAGACTACAGGAGGACTATTTAGGACTATCGGAGGACTATTTAAGACTATTTAGGACTACAGGAGGACTATTCAGGACTATCGGAGGACTATTTAGGCCAGGAGGACTATTTAGGACTATTGGATGACTATTTAGGACTACAGGAGCACTATTTAGGACTATCCGAGGACTATTTAAGACTATTTAGGACTATTTAGGACTATTTAAGACTACAGGAGGACTATTTAGGACTATTGTATGACTATTTAGGACTAAGACTATTAATTGGAGGACTAAGCACCCTTAGGACTACAGGAGGACTAAGCAACCCACAATACCCCCCAGAGTCCGACACGGTAAACGCAAGAAACTACGGTTTAACACTCTAAGTAAAATATTGGCTCTGTATTACCATGGAGCTTTAATTATAAGCGCGGTTCTTGTTATTAATTTGAGATTACATCGCAATGGTTATCGTGGGCGTAAATACGTTTTGATGCTTCCGGCTTCCGGGCCTGACTAAAGCAACGCAAATTAAGTGTCCATTAAGACATTTGAGACGATGTTTATTCAGTCGCCCAAATTGCTTTGAAACAGCATTGCCCAAGTGGAATGCTGGCTTTTCGCGCATATTCGTAAGCAAGTTCGCCAATGGCCTTCGATAAGCTTTAATGTATGGATAGCGTTCATTGATTTGGCCTTTTGCGACGAGCCAGACAGAAATTGTTTTGAATGCGGACGATAGTATATGTTTCCTGGCCAAATATTTATCTACGTTTGCATCCCACCGCTCGGCATCTCGACATAAATAATATATACTGTAATCGTGTCAATATAAGGTGAATCGTTCGACTGGAATACTCGTTCGTTAGTAGGTCGCTTTCTAGACATGAACGGCAGCGAAATGAGATACTTAAGTTGCGTCGAATTCATAATAAACGACACCGCACTTGCAAATCATTCAACTAAAATATTAAAATATTATTCACACAAAATGCGAGGGATAATTGCCGATACGTATTTCTATATTCATACTTGCATACCGCAAATTACTTCGGTTTGTCACGCGTTCGTCGCGGGGGCTGTGCGTCACGCGTGAGTCACGGCGGCTGTGCGTCACGATCCACCCGCACGGGAGCACTTACTTTCAAATTTACACGCAAGCTATTTATACACTGAGTCAAAAAGGTAAAAAATCAGCGTGTTTAGAAATGTAGTAATTCACCAAATTGGCTTAACATTTTATATGTGTGTGTTTTTAGCCGACTTACAACGATGTTGAAAAAATAAGGCAAAAATACAAAATTGATCGATGCGAAAAAATATCGGCCATTAATGTATATTAAAGGGCATATGCAATGAAAAATTCAGTTGTAAAATGACTCTTTTGTTTGATAGAACTCTTGAAACTATAAAGCCTAACCATTTACAACTTTTTCATATCTCACTTCACTTTTGAGATATTAAGATTTATTTAATATGTAAATGATCATATACTTATGACATCACAATGCATAATCCTATTGAAAATGCTTAAACGCTTATATATCCTTGACATTATGTAATAAAATTACTTGAAATGCAGGTGCATGTGTGTGGATGTTATCCAATGACATCAAATATGCAAATCATCAAATGATTCCATGTGATAATGGTAAAGATATGCAGAAATGTTCAATAAGTCATTATGCATTGTGATGTCATAAGTATGATAATTTACATATTAAACTAGAAGGCACTGAGAGACTGCATCATTCCGCCAGCGGGTTATGTATTGAAGATATTTTATAGGGTAAATTTAGCACATATTTAAGGTTGGTGCATGACCATGACCACACTTTTTCATATACCATAACATATTGTTGTTGTTAATTATGTACGATCTACACGTCTATAACTTTTATCTAGAGTGAATAAAATGCTTCATTGCACTCATTTCTACTCAAATATTATGCAAAATTATAAATTGTTCCTTAGGTCATGACCGCACTTTTGTATAAACTGAATTGAACTGATAAGTCCATAATTAGTTCTTGTGAATTCAGCTTCTTTGCAAATCTTTGCGCAATCAAGCATTTTCATTCAATTATTCTACGCGGAGAAGCTTACAGACAGATTTTTATCAATTTGTCATCCAATTGCCATCGAAATTGAACCAAAATTTAATGGGTTGGTCCTGAAAATTCCTTTTTCTCGACTGTGTTTATCCGAATTAAATTTTTGAAATAAATATATATAAATTTATAATTTTTTGTAGTTTAGATGTTGGATATATCTATTGGCTTTACATTAAACCTAATTTTATATGTTTTTTAGTTTTTACTTCTCTTGCTATTCTGCCCCGAATAAGTGCCCTTTATTACTCTGTTGGGGGTCGTTTCTACGTTACCGTGGTAACAGCACATATGAAATTGACTCATTTAGTATCAGCATATGATATCCTATCATTTCCATCCAAAATATGTTTGAAAATACAAACATTAAAGGATTTTATTATTTTTGTCCAAGACCACCTTAATTTTGAACAGTACTGTATATATAAAACAGTGTTATAACAGTTGACTTACGGACAATGATTGCCCTTTCGCAGTTCACTCCTTCATAATCATTTATACAGTAGCACAAGTACGAGCCTGGTTGTGACATGCAACTTCCACCGTTTTGACATGGCGCGCTGTCACAAGGATCGACTGGATCAGGTCTAGGATCAGCTGAACATAACAAATACACAACATGAGGTCAAGCTGTTTGAGTTCTTCAGTTAAATTCGAGGATGATATTTTGTTGGTGAATTAGAAATTTTTGCAAAATTTATATTTGAGGTTATTCCATTTTTCGTTAGAATCGGAAAAGTTCAATTCAAACCGAAGAAATAATTCAAATTAGTTACTCGGTTCTGCTTTTATGATCTGTTAAATATCGATTTTTCAGCAATTGATGAAAGCGAAGCGCGAAGCGAGATTTATCCGCTTTTACCCATAATTCTTGCGGCCATAACAAAAGAAATAGCTCATTTGCAATCATTTGTGAGCCAAATTTGGTTTGTTTGTCCGCTTTTTGAGCTATTAATAGCAGCCAGACTCTACGCTATTGGATACATCCACGCACATGCACCTGCATTTCAAGGTACTTTCATTACATGATCTCAAGGATATATAAGCGTTTTCAATCAGTCATTATGCATTGTGATGTCATAAGTATGATCATTTACATATTAAACAAATCTTAATATCTCAAGAATGAAGTGAGATATGGAAAAGTTGCAAATGGTTAGTCTTCTATTTATAAATATCCTCTTAAAACGTTCTGTTTGGACTGAAGGTAAAATATATGGGTGACCACGCTGTCTTAAAATTCTAGTTTGTTTTTTAATCCCATTTCTATTCTTGATTACTCAACGATGTCAGTTATGGGAGTGGCCTGCTTTAAATGCCCAAAGTCACTGCACTGTTTGTAAACTATCAATTCTAGATAGGTATTTGAAGTAGCACGAAGTAGTACTGAAACCACTCTGTAGCTTTAGATTGTCGTTGACTGATATGATAAAGATCTAGCTGCATGTGTTCCACCCAGTTGCGAGCGCATCTCGTACAAATCACGTAGTGTAGTTTCCTGGAACTTGTCGTAAAAGCTTTTAGTTTGTCGACTTGTGAATAAAGCTGCTCCTATATATCTATACTATTCTCAGTGAGTATAGTTTACACGCATGTCATTTAATGTTTAATTGTCGTTAGTCGTCGTGTTGTCGACCGAGTGTCGGTGTCCCCTATTTCATCAGAGTTAATGAAGGGATTTCGCTCGAAATCTCAGTACAGCCACAGGTATATCTCTTTCCTCCATTTGGCAGTACTTTTATTTCACTTATATCGCTTGATTATTTCTATTCCCCACTACTTTCTACGAAACACATATATTTTATCTCAATTATAAAAAAAAAAGTTTCTCATGTTCGTGTGAATAAAACATTGTAAAATTTCAAGTATTAAAGTTAGCGAAATGCCAAATGGTTTAGATCATTTTTGTTTAATGCGTTGGGTTTTAACAATATTGTTTCTACAGAATGAACATTTTCTCGCTAAAGCCGGGCTTCTTTAGAAAAAACGCGTACGTACTCGCTCGCTACGTTGAACAAATTTCCACTGCATTTACGTGCGCGAAGCTGCCATACAAACGTAAAACGTACGTAGAAAAGCGCAGCACTGCAGCAAAGCACACTTGGCAGGTTCTCTGTCTCTGGTTAAATTACGCGCTGTTACGTGTTGAACCAGAAAAGAACATATGGCCATATTATAAATGGAGGGGTATACCCACCCCAAGTCGATTATGCAAGTACGACCAAAAAAAGTGCCTCACGAAAACCAATGTTCTGAGTGGAGACGAAAACAAGAGCAGCTTTTCTTTTTTGATTTCTTCTCATGCGAAATACTGACTTGTGGAATTGCGAGACCTTTTTCGGCAAACAAAAGCAACTGCTTTGATGAGCAAATAAACAAGTTCACTCTACAGCTTTCGATTTTTAGCACATATATACCTCGGCGTCGTGACTGAGTGAATTGCGCTTGGGCCCTTGGCCTTTGTCTTTTGAACAAAATAATAATATTCGCTTCAAAATCTGAGATCGTGAAAAACGTACCTTCTTGAGACATCACAGATATTGCCTGTTGCGCGACTACAAGCGAAATGAACAATAATACAACCAGTTTCATGTCGCCGCTTCCTTTTGCTTCTGATAACACTTTGATTGGTGTCTGTTTGACGAGTATTTTTGAGCTAGATACTTCTCTGATCTTGGTACTTGCTCTGTACTGGATGATGGGTCGATGGCCTATATATAAGCATGCAGTATGTATGAGTATATGTATATATGTATATATGTATGTACGTATATGTAAATGATGACGATGAATATACGTATATGTAAATGATGATATGTCCTGTTGTAATGTTTACCCGCCGCGAATTTTTACAGCCAGTACTAGCTTTGCTACGATACCGCACTTGCAGTACTAGAGTCTATCGCACCATCGTTCATGCATGATAACGTGGTTTGTTGTTATAATAATTAATTATTATTATCTAGACTAACGCCTACAATTATGTTGCGTCATATCAAATTCAAAACTTACAATGTCAATGTCAACACTCTAAGTACCCGCGTAACTTTTATCTTAATTGCGTTCCTATCATGTACTATATAGTTGATCCGTACGTTCCTGCCATCTATCTCTCGATCTCTCGATCTCTCGATCTCTCGATCTCTCGATCTCTCGATCTCTCGATCTCTCGATCTCTCGATCTCTCGATCTCTCGATAATAAATTTGAAATTAATTTTGTAAATATTATTCGGCTCTTATGGAAAGCAATTTTGTAAATTGATAAGATACCGAATTCAAATAAATTCTATCTCTCGATCTCTCGATCTCTCGATCTCTCTATCTATATCTTTATCTCTCTATCTGTCTCTATCTGTCTCTCTATCTATATCAGAAAAAGCATATTAATTCAGCTCTTCTTTCCATTTTATTTCCATTCCCAACTTAGTTTATCGCGTTTCCTAAATCGTATGTGTAAAACTAGAAATACGTGTACGCATTAATCCCTCGCCCGCTTTTGGGGGCCCAGACCCCGCCCAAATAATAATAAGAAATCACAAAAAGCCGTTTGCTCGTACGTGGATTTTGAACGTAATCTCGGCCAATATTTACTCGATTTCAACTCTGAAAACAGATTTCTCAGAATTACCGAGTCTAAATACATAACATACGTGTCTATTATATACGAGAACGTGCATACCCTTCGTAAAAACGGTTTATGTACTTAGAAATTAGTCGGCAATCAGGCTGCTTGCCTGATCAAGAACGTTTTAAGTTTTCATTCAATATGGCCGCCAATGAGTCACGTGACCTTGTTGTCATGGAAACGAAAGCGTAAATTAGTTCCTACTGTATGATGAATACGTTTTATAAGTTAGATTTAGTTTCGACAAAATCTCTGGAAAATAGGAAATCGACAACTGAACTAGTGTAAACTATAAACCTTACTGAGAATAATATACAGTGCGTATTCAACCTATTGTGGTAAGTTTGAAGCCCTAGACCGACCTCTGAGGCCTCGTTTATAACCGCTAGGGTAACCCTAGGAGTACCAGGTTACCCTAGCGCCAGGGTGAAAAGATAGCTTGCGTTTATAAGGAAATGATCGGGTAACCCTAGGAGTAGGGTGTAGTATATTCGCGCCGTCGAGCGTGTACGCAAGAAATTCGAGTATAAACATGGCGGAAAGAAAGAAAATTCTTGCTGTATTATCGATTTTAATCTCTCTATACTACCTGTGCTTACTTCTCTTCAGTTAGATGGTATTCTTCTTTCTTATTCAATCATGTCTATAACTGTTAAACAACTAACACTCCTTCATGTGGCTCTACATTCCAACTCTGCCCTATCTCGACGACTTCGAAGAAATTGACATATGCGAGGCTTGCGAGTGCATCAAGAGGCCTGATTCCTGAAAACTTGACCCTGGTGTCCGAGTTGTCCCTATCGATTGTGTTTATTAGCCAAAAACATATCCCTAGTGCTAGGATTTCCCTAGCTAAGTGATAGGGTGACCCTACTAGTAGGGTAACCCTAGTTTGCTTATAAACGCAACGTAGAAAAATAACTACACTAGGGTCACCCGAGGGCACTATAGGGTAGTAACCCTATTCCTTGAGCCACAGGAATAGAAAAAGCTTACAAAATACTTTAAATACATGTTATTTGAGTGCGCATCCGTGGCTCAGCTAATGTGTATACACAATGTAGATATAGGAGTAGCTGTTGCCGATCAGTAATTAATGCCTAGATTGTAAAGAATTTACGTTTACTTAATTATTCCATCTGTGTTTCTGAAAAACTTCGAACTTTGAAAACTTTTTCGGAACTTTGAAGTTCCCTCCTACACGTTTGTGAAACAACGCAATAATGCATTGACATTGTGTTCAACTGAAAATGTAACTACTAAATTCTGCTTCTTCTGTCCAATGTTGTGCTGCGAGCCGTCTTTATAATTGCATTCCTCTCAAGAGGCGCGGAAGGTGTAATTTGGAATATTTGTTTTTCAGAAATTGTTGGCTTATAGTAAGATATGATGTTGTCTATATGCAAGCGAAGGTGATAATCTCGCGAGTAATATGATGGGAATATCCCAACGAAACGTTAGCTAATAAAATATTTTTTAAATTTCTGTCATGTCATGTCTAAAAAGTCATTTGCTGGGCTTTAATCTTTATTTTAAATTACGGTTCCCGCCTAGCTGGTGCTTCAATTACCACAATAGGCACGTATGTTATGTATTTGGACTCGCTAATTCCAAATCTGTTTTCAGAATTGAAAACGGTTAAATATTGATCGAGATAACGTTCAAAATATGATTAAAATTTTGTCACGTACACTGTAAATGAAAAAGGGTTGAAACGACCCCAAATTTCGTTTTAGCACTGTTGGAGTCGAAGCTGTTTTGGCCCTACGTGAAAGCCACTTTGGGTTTCGAGAGCTAGATCGACACTAACAGAGCCATTTTAGAGACACTAAAAAGCCAATTTGGCCCTACCCGTTTCCAAAACAGCCCTGCCATTTTTCAATTCAGCCCCACCGTTTTCCAATTCAGCCACACAGATCAAAACGACTCTCATTCCCAGGGCTGTTACGGCTCCACTTGCAGCGCTACTTATGATGTCCATATCAGCCCCCAATGAATTCATTTTGGCTCTCTTTTTCCGAATCGGCTCTTACACATGTCAAATCGACTTACTTTTCAAATCGACTCCCAGTGGCAAATCGACTCCGCTGTCAAATCGACTCCCGCGTGCCAATTTAGCTCCCGTTCGTCAAATCGACGCCCGCGTGTCATATCGACCCCCGAGTTTCAAATCGACTCATGTCAATTGTCAAATCGACTAACGCGTGTCAAATCGACTCGCGCATGTCAAATCGAATCGCACGTGTCGAATCGACTCGCACGTGTCAAATCGACCCGTGTGTGTTAAATCGACTCCCGGCTGTCAAATCGACTAGGGCGTGTCAAATCGACTCGCGCGTTTCAAGTCGACTCGACCGTGTCTCAAATCGACTCTCTTGCCAAATAGTTCTCCCTGTGTAATCGGCTCGCGCGTGTTAAAGCGACGCGCATGAAAGAATTGATATTATCTTCTCGATAGTTTTTATTGGTCGAGAATATCATCTATCTTTCAAGTGGCATGTTTGGCCAGTAAAGACAATAGTATAAATATGGGCCATTCTGGTTAGTAGATACATCATACATTTGAACCGTTTGCGAGTTAGACTTAACCAGCAACATCGTGCTACATCAATATGGATGCTTCCAGACAACATTTTTATGTTCAGAAGTAAAAAGATTGGTTGCTGTCCCATGATTTCCCAGAAGGTCGTGGAACGTATCGGTAAGTTTCGCGATATTATATACTTTTACTGCAATGACACTATACTGTATATTGCAGTTCTATCTTTTTGATCAATATTGTGTAATAAATGTGATTTTTTATATTTGTATATGTAGAAAGTGAAGAATTAAATGGCGAGGATATGACAGCCTTGTACGAAGTTGACGCAGAAATGAGACACTTTTTTCCTTCATTCAAATTTCGCCAGAAATGTAAGGGATTTCTTAGCGACGTAATTAAAGAGAAGGTAAGAATTCACATTAAAATTTTCGCTTTCGCAAATTTTATACATTGTAACTTTTTAACAATTTCTATCATACTAGACTAACAAAATAATGTTCTATTCGAAAACCCGGCGCAGACGACCCGGGCTCTGGGAACGAGAATGTATGCGCCCGCGATATATTCATTCAGAGATTCAGAGCATGCGTATAAACTATTTGCGAATTTGGCGCCTATTCTACAAGTGACCGTTGGGATTTATATTTGCATTCGAAGAAGGAAAATCGGATAAAATATAACGCTAAACTCGCGTTGGATACAGTATTTTGTTTACTTAATAGTTAGTGTTATAAGATGTTACTTTTCTCAGGAAATACGTTCAAGAAACGCCTCGTAGTTGGATTGTCCACTGTGGAAAAATTTTCAACATGGCTGATCTCTCCGTGTCCACCTGATCACTCGACTGTCGATTACGCTACTAAGCTTATTCAAATTGTTGCGTATATAAGCTACAAAACGAATACGAGCCTTGTAGTATTAAATTCCAGCTTCTCTGTTTGTTATATTTGTAGTGTGCGAGTGACCGCGAGAATGAAGAAGATGGTGTTATGGTGTACATGTTTGTCATGTACCAAACACTAGCCGAGGCCAGTCACAATGATAATCGCCATCGTCTGCCGATAGTTCTCCCAACCAAGCTAGTTCTCCCAACCAAGCTAGTTCTCCCGAGTAGGTGTATCGGCTGTCGCCTTCATCTGTGCATGTAAGTCTTAAAATTGCCATATTTTTAATACATTCCAATATATTTAACCTTGGTAATTTTGATGTGTATGTTTAATCTTCTCCTATTTAAGCTAGTTAAGACTTAATTATTGCAATTTTGTCTAATGCTTACGATTTAAAGATATTTTATCATTGAATCTTTGACAGTTCTATCGAGAAAGTTATTCAACAAGTTATAGGAAGCTTAGGATTAATAAATAAGTAGACGGACAGTTTCTAAAAGCCTGAACTGGCAAATATCACCCGTTTCGCATGATCTAAATGGGTATTACCCATAGTTCTAAATTTTAGAATGTGGGAGATAGCCGTGTTAGATTGCTACCTCCGCTACCTAAATACCGCTGTCCATGTTGACTGCTGATGAATCTAACATCTCAAGACAAATATGGCTGCCAGAGAAAGTGGAAAGTCTCGGCGGATTAAACCATATTCCTTGGCAGTCAAGACTTATTCCTCGACTGGAATACTTTCTAGGAAGAATATTGTGCTGTCAGCCAATCGACCTCCATTGCCACAAAAACGTTCGGCGCCTGTTTCAAGCAGATATTCGCAAAATTTCGAAGAGGAAGATGATATAAATGTGGGTTCCGATGATCCCATAGACGATGGTTACGATCATTCAGTTTCAAGCTACGAAAAAAGACGAAGGAGGGAAGCTGATCGTTGGGAGTCTTTGCAAGACGATCTTGTTAATACTTACATCGAAGGATCGGCGATGAAGCCCAGCCAGTGTTGTGTAAAATGCAGCGAAGGTGGACAATCTGACGTGCTTGCAACCATGCGGTGCTCTGACTGTGGACCGAACCAGTTTTTTTGTAGTGACTGTGCCGAAAGCCTTCACAGAACCAGAAACTTGTTTCATATCGTCGAAGTTTGGAGAGTGAGTAACTTGTTTGAAACATAATGAACCACTAGAGTTGGACAGTCTTGAAATTTCTAAACGCCTGAATGACTGAACTTTAGGATTGTCCAACTCTAGGATTGATTTACATTGTACCTAGGATATCTCCATTCCCCTTGGATTATTTTATATAGTTAAAACACTAAAATATTATGTCAATTATGAAAGATCCTTAGTACTTCCCATAGGATAAATTGAGAAACAATAGCCCCATCCCAAAGATATACAGATCTCTCAATAGATAAGATAAAGATGGGGTATCTCTCAATAGATAAAATAGGATGGGGTGCATGTTTAAAATAGAATGTCCCATTGGTTATGCAAGTTTCAATGGTCAAGGTTAGGATTCTTTTGCGATATTGGATGAAATTACAATTGTAAAACAGACAATATACAGTTATTGGATGAGGTTGATCATGATATCTTGTGTTATATCAACGCCGAGGTTTGTGTTATATGGCAAAGGCTGAGGCGGATAACACAATCCAAGGCTTGATAACACAAGATATCATGCGAAAACTGAATTCAATAATTGTTTTATTATACAATTATAAGAAAAGTTATGAAAAACTATGAACTCAGATAATTAACAATTACATCACCTACAGACAATTTTTGATATTTTGAAGGTGGCAAGACATGTAAGTTTTCTAGCCAATCACAATTGAGATTGTATGAGTATTGTATAATAATAACCTTTGTTATATTCATCCAACATCAAAATGGAATAAACTACAGATACAGCAAGTATATATTACTTTCATAATTTGGAGTTGCAATTATGGCATTCAGTACCAGTGTTTCAGTATGATTATTTGTAATTTTGTTAAAGTATATTTTCATTCAATTGATATGCCAAATGTTACATGATTACAATATACAGTACACGTACGTACCTGTTCTTGATACACATTATCAGATCTACATATTCTATGTATTTTGCATTGTTAGTTTTAAATTATATTTATTTTATTCTTATATATTTTATAATTGCCAAGAATGATGAAATGTTTGTCCCACTAATGCTTGGAAATGTGCTTGAGGATCCACATCATGTGAAATGCCCTACTACAGAGACTCGCCTTATTACTTGTGTTGACCAAAGGGGTAAGTGAGGTTGTTGACTAATTTAATTAAGGAAATTCCAAATTGTGTATTTATTATAGTATAATTTTTAATATTTTGCCAAAACATTAATTTTATTACATATATATATATATATAGGTTGTCAGCATTTAAAACAAATTCAATTTTGTAAATGCAAGACTGATGCTGCAACATTAGTGAGACTCAACTTGTGGCCAGGATCCCCAGCTAAGCCTAAAGTTGCATTCCATTTTAATTTAATGCATCTGGCAGAGACATTTTTACTGGAAAGTCATGTATCTCTACACAAGTTCTGTGCCTCAATTGAAATACAATATCCTACTATGTTACCCAAGCTGGTATTGTACATGTTATATTTTTGTTGCATGTTTTGTATTATTACTAACAAAATATCATCAATTAACAATAAAGGTGGGAAAATTTGATGTTATATAATGATCTTGGATACATCTTTGAATAATTATGTACATTGTGTAGAAACTACATAACTGTATGTGTATTTACTATCAGAGTACACTGTAGTAGTTTCTGCAAACATATTAGCTGAATCAAACTTATTAGCATCCCTATAACATGGATGTACTGTATGTAACATTATGTGTAATATAAACTTTCTCCTTACTAATAGATAAAAAACATTTATGCAATTCTGAATAGTGGGTCATTTGATGAATTCCGGTAAGACTTTTTCAGTTGAATTGGCTATTTCTCTTGACATGTCGAGGGACAAGTTCCCATAGTGATTTTACAACTATAATCATACAGGGGTGGATCCACGTTCATCTGATAGGGGGGGTGCAGATTTTTCAGGGGGGTGCACCCATCCACCACCAACTTAAATTATGTCAAAATGCCAAATAATATACACTGGTTGATGTTTACTTTTTCCGGGGGGTGCTAATTTTCTCAGGGGGAGGGTGTGCACCCCCTGCACCCCACCCCTAGATCCACCTATGTAACCATAGTGATTTAACAACTGTTATATATAGTTGGTTAATTTTCAGGAAAAAATTGTGTTGGTACATCAAATTAACCAGCCATCGCTACCACCATTACCTTGCTCAATTTGCATTTTTTATCCTATTAAAATTTGTTGTGTTACTTATCTTGAATGTAAATTACGTATCTCTAATGTTTTAGATATTTCAAGCATATATTAGATCATTGGATGTTATTAGCAGTGGTTTAGTGGATTATACAAAATGTGCACTTTGTCCACAAGTAAGTAGTCAATGGCCAGTTAACTATTACTATACTGGATGCATGGATGCATTATATCAGGCTACAAATTGTGTATATATCTGTAATGCATGTGTGATGTTATGGTAGGAAAATAGGATTAGTCTAAAACAGATTCTTACAGGTATTTGAAAAATATTTTTATTTTAATCTATACTGCCTGTTGTCTAATTAGAAAAACTGGTGATACACATTCATGATTAAACAGTGAATTGTGAAATAATTAAAACACTGTGATTGGTCAGAGTCAGTGTTCTAATTATTTTACTAATTACAATACTGAGAACCACCTCTTGTATACAACCAGCTCTCATACACAACCGCCTCTAATATACAACCACTTTAATTTAATAGCGAGCAGCAGTCCAAATTACAGCTTAATTAGAACGTTTGTGGTGATGTCTCTTAAGAAACGACCACCTCCCATGACTTACTACTTCTACTGACATGTACTGTACTGTATGCTTCACATTTTGGATGAATGCTTAATAAAATAGTGGTACTATACTATATATATTAGTTCAAAGAAACTGGTACATGCAACATAGTACGTCTGTTGCCTACCAAGACATCAAGCATTATGTTTGGATATACAGTATATCCTTTGTAATCCACTCCCTTTAACGACTATAATATTACCAAGTGCTACAACTTGAGTTCTGTATTTTACAGGATGGTGAGTCTGGTGTAATTATACATTCAATGGATGCTTGTTTTGGGTTAACACGTAAGAAGAATGCAGGAAACAGTTTTACTACCCCTAATCATGGATGCCTATTATTTGCCGACCAAGATGAAGTTGACAATTTTGTGGATAATTATAGCAATTCCAAAAAGCAAAAGGCAGAGGAGGTACTGTATTGAAAATTTAATTTTGGACATTTACTGTAATATCAATTTGACAAACATAATGAGTCACCAGAACAGTTTGCACCAATTACAGCTGATCTGGCATGTGATGATAGACTACTGCATGTAATATTAAATAGATAATTAAAACATATCAATCAATTTTCATCATCACTGATTGGCTAATGACATCATCATTAAATTTAATTTTATAGCCATTCATTGGCTACAATCTTCTCTTGTGCATTATTTTTAAAACAATTTTTAGAGTTGTCAAACCTTTAAGGCTGGAGAAGTGACAGAAGCCCTTCGATCAAAAGGGAAAAATAGTCTGTTTGATGAGAAAGGTGTTTTTGGAAGTTGTTGTAGTCGTCATACTCATCCAGGAAAATTTTTTAGTATTAAACATGGAGAAAGGTAAATAGATATTAATACTAATAATGACTTTTAAATTACTTTAACATGGCTGAATGGTTGTTAATTACTGTAGTATTGAAACATCTGAAATATTCAGCTACATGTACATACATGTACACTCAAGGCAGTGTGCAGTATCATATTACTGTACAAAACTTGTACTGTAACTGCAAAGTCATTGCAGGAACAATGGTGAATGAAAGATGACACCACTGGAAAGTGTATATTAGTTAGCTGAAAGGGCGCACTGTACAACATAATGCAAACTGTGAATACTGTAGGATGTTACCTACATTATTAATCCCATATTTCAATTTGTTTAGGATTTCATATTCAATATTTGAGTTGCAAAGACTCTTACAAGCATGTGAAAGAAATCCAGATATTGACTTGAAAATTATGTATGACATTGGTTGTGTTCTTTCATCGCATCTTAAGGTATTTTGTATGCATATGATAATTGTGTAATTATGTTCTAATTGTGTAATTGTGTAACTTTCTGTACAGTGGAAAGAAAGAAAACTACCAATTACAGCAGGCCTCATCAGAGCATGCAATCGCCGCTCGCAGGCAAATTTTTGCACAAATTTTTGCACGCACATTTCCGACTTTTAAATTAAATAAGGCCTGAATTACAGTAATAAAAAATGTACATGCATTGATCATCTACATCCCAACAAAATATGAACGAGGATTTACTATATACCAATTAACTTTTCTGAGTTTCCTTTCATGAATTTGTACACTGTATAATTTCAATTGTTTGACCCATATTTATTCCAACTGTATGCTGAATTCTACACATAGATTAAATAATGTTCTACTGAAGGAACCAAAATCGTACGTGTATACTGTATGTTCATTATATATGCTATCAAACAATTGTACTAATTGTTTATCTTGTTAGTTATAGCCATAGGTACTTATTAGTTATTGTTAGCAGTATGCTAAGTTATTGATAGCAGTATGTAAAATATGTATGTATTTATTCTTACTGAACAAGTTAATCTGTGTAAAGATTATTGCTAATAATAGTAGTTTGATTATCATTTTTTCTTTTTCATGGATTTATCTTTTATGTTACTACTCTTATTTTTATATTTTAAGGCAAATGGTCAGCAAGAGACACTTTCAAATCTGACTATTTCTATCCCCATTTTCCATTGTTACGGTCACAAAGCTTCTTGCCAGGTTTGATATTATTAAGTATATACAGTTAACAGCAAAAATTAAATTTCTCTGGAGGCACTAACCTGAAGATTAGGCGTACGTAGTTCTCACTGATGGGAGAAAGGATCAGGATGGTGAATTATCATCATGCATTGTCATCTGCACGAGACTAAGCATATTTTTTCTACAATACTGTACATGCCAAACTAAAATTGAATCTTGTTAAACCCAATTGCACTGCAAAATTATTAATCATTTCTGAAAATTATGTTTCACAGGTAGAATTTAGTCCAAGGAGACTTGAAGGTTTTGGGCTTACTGATGGGGAGGCTATTGAGAGGTTGTGGTCTTATCTTCGTGGATTTTCTTCTATTACAAAGGAAATGTCAGCCAGTCGAAGAATAGATTTGCTTACAGATGCCCTTCTTCACTTGTCAAGGAAGAATTTTGAAAATGCTGGTTGGTGTAGTCAATTGTTATTTAGACATTATTTATATTGTTAGCATAGAAGGAAGTACGGTTGCACATGCAGTAAGCACGTTGCCCATCACTTTGCCCTGAGATTTGAAGTTAAGCCCTGTTGCTGCACAGGGTTAGTACTTAATGCTGGCTGACCGTCTGGTAACCATCGTGTTGACTCCCGAGCTTCATACCCCAGTGCATGAGTAAAGTTGTTGTCGGTGGTGGTTGTTTCCCCTCTGTAAAGTCAACACTTACAGTAGATCATAGCTGTACTCTGTAGTCAGACATGGGTCGTATGGCGGCTGCCTGGAGCAACTTTAATATGCATTCGTCGTGGCCACGTTTGATCTGCGTCCTTCTCAATTCAGCACGATATCAAGAATTATATCGATAATTATCCAGACCTCGGTCTTTATTCTCAGCCTTCGGCTTTGGGAGATAATTCTTGATATCATGCTCAGCCTCATTCAATAATTATCATTTATACTGTAGACCCGGAGCGAGGGGAATTCGACGAAATATTACCCCGAGGGATGATCGCCCGAGGGATATATTATATCATCCCGAGGGGTAATATCTCGACGAATTCCCCAAGCGGAGGGTCTATAAATGATATATTATACCGAAACAATCTTGAATGCCGTCTTGAAACGTCTTTGTTGTTCCTCCATTGCTTACATGGTCGTCTTGGTGTACGCGCTTGTATTGGGTACGAGCGGGGCATTCGAACTCGAATCACCCGCGGTGTATTCGTCATCAGCGGGTGATTCGAGTTCGAATCACCCGCTGATGACGTCGTCAACGCGGGATTCGAGGTTAAAGCGGGTATTTCGAGTTTAAGTTGACTGGTCACGTGGTACAAATCTAGCTCTTTGATTGAATAATTTATAGTTGAGGTACAACACTTGTTTATTATTAGTAGTAAAAATTGTTATCTTTGTCCCAAAACACGAATACAGTATACCATATTATAAATCTAAATTAAAAATGTTCTAGTTAACTTACCTGTACTAGTAAACTTTGCTGCGTATTACAGGCCATTTACTGAAGACTAAATTAAAGCGCTGCAAAGAAGTAAAAGGAAAAACACAGGCACAATTACAAGAAACGTTTGGACAACTTTCCTGTAAGCCCTATTGATTAGTGATTTATAAAAGCTATGTGCTTCTTTATGTGTTAGTGCGTATATTTGTATATGTATGACATGTATACATACTTTGCTTATATTTCGTAGTTCCATACAGTTGCGACATTGTCGATAACTGGGCTGATAGGGAAAAAGAGATCATACTAACCAAGCAGCAAGGTATAGGTTTTGAAATACTATATATTCACTGCAATAACGTAATTGGATGTGAATTTATAATCTCGTTCCACACACACACCATTCCACACAACGTAAGGGAAGTGAAGTCTTATAATTTCTTTTCTATTGTCTGTTTTTCTTTATTTAAAGAAAATACCATGACTTTCCACAGGTGCCATATACTTTTATTTGGTTGTTTAGGAAAGAAGCAATACAAAGAAAGCTGGCAAGAAAAATATGTTAGGAATATACTACACTTTAAACAGTTAAGGTTAGGATACATGTACATTGTAAATCGTTTTCTGTTTTCTGTTTACATCAATTCCCAAAATATACAACGTTAGACGGCAAGGAGTGTATGGACGAACATGCATACAGTATTATTGGTCGATGTGGTTTTGTAATAAGGAAAAAATCCTCATTCGTGCACCCACTTTCTCTATGTATATAGGAACACCTGTCTCGGTTGATGTAAGTGGTTCGTGGAGAGAATTCAAATAGAAAAATTGTTTTCTTTATTATATAGAAGTGTTGCTGCATGTGGTAGCTATGAAAAAGGCGACGAACCAATCACTGAAGAATCATCAGTCCACGAAATAACGAAGAAACTTTACAGGTACAGACTCTATAAATGTCCGCCAATTAATACATTATTTTCATTTCAATTAGCCCTTCGAACATCGTTATTGTATTGTCTTTATCATTAAAAATACGTTTTGCATAAGAACTACGTACCCTCGAAACTTCATAAGGATATATATATTAAATTGGCGGTCATTCATGAATAGGATCTACATGTAAGTAGTAAATCTGGTCAACGCAATGATTTTTTTCCTTTTCATGGTTTACACATGTAGTGTCGATAAGTCGTTACGGAATATCGAAGCAAAATATGCTGTACAGAAGCGTTGGAATCCAGGTAATAAGGAATTTGATTGTGCCGCATTAAAAATCGAAACTCGAAGACGTGCTGAAGTATTGAACCATTTACACTCCCTTTCTGTCGAGAGATATTTCTTACTGACATTGAAAAAGAAGTATGCAGGTAGTTATTTGATTGTGTCTTCTTTAGGCAGCGTTTACACTAGAGTAAAAGTAACCGGATTCACATTGTTTTGCATTCTCATGGGAGTAAAAAAACAATACGAATCCGATTCCTTTTGATCTAGTGTAAACGCAGCCTAAAAGTGCCTATGAAATACGTTTGTATAATTTAAATGAATTCCGAAAATGATTAGCAATGGTAATTTAGAGCTTTTTCATATCTCACGTCGTTCTTGAGATCTTTAGATTTATATGATATGAAGTAGCCTACGACGTCAAGATGTTTCTACATTTTTAGAAACTCAAGGTTTCAATTTTTAGGTGTCACGAAGTGTCGTACTGTGCAAAGTTTCAAGTGATTTCGTTCAATAATCTCAAAGATACATGTGTACTTGATTTTCTAAAAATGAAGAAACAGCTTGACGTCATAAGTTATTCATTTGCATATCACCAAAAAACCAGTATATATCAGTCAAACCATTCAATAAGATATAAGTATTTTGTACTGTATATTTATGGTAATGTTACACGGGTCGATTTTTAACGGCGATTTTTAATGCAACTATATTGTAGTGGGAAAAATCGATGCATGTATCACGCCATTTCTCAATGAGTTTTTAGCAAAATATTGTTGTGACAAAATGTTGCGTTAAAAATCGTCATTAAAGGGGAACTGTACCCAAAAAATAAATTACTTTTAAATAAAAGGCCTTTAATTAAGTATAATGTTTAGAAATGTTAATAGTTTTACGGTATCTGTTCTTCTACTCGAGAAATAACGTTTTATGCTTCTGGACGCCGCCATTTTCGAGTTTGTTCGACGGCTCAAGATTGATGTACAGCGGAGGTTTTCTTTTCAATATTGACGTCATTGAGTGCTTGTCTTTTGTTCCTTGCACTCAAGTGACGTCAAATTGAAAAGAAACCCCCGCTGGACCTCGATTCTGAGCCGTCGAGCAAACTCCAACATGGCGGCATAAAATACGTAAAACTATTGACATTTCTAAACATTCTACTTAAATAACTTTCATTTAAAAGTAATTTATTTTTTGGGTACAGTTCCCCTTTAAGATATACTGTATGTGTATTTTTCAGCCGGACAAGCAATCGCCATTCGCTTAACGAAGCAAATCACAAAGATTACCAACAAAATCAAGTTATCTATTGAAAAACGCTACTACGGATTCTCTCCGAGAACATATCCTTGGATTACCTGAACGACTCACTTTCAACGATGCTAAGGATCCTACGTCAGAGCTGTATTCCGATGTTGATAGCGCATATGGAAATCTTGAATCATCGCAAAATGATATTCCTATTTACGTGAAACGTAAAGCGATCGATTTGCACTGTTTCGCCAAACGATGTGAGGAGGAAGAAAAACTTCTGGAACTCGAAATGGAAAGACTGGTGTTTTATTACAACGACATGAATTGTAAGATCGACCAACAGATTGTCCAGTTAGGTGATTTAAGTGAAACCAATCACATGTTTTCCTTGGGTGTAAGACATGAGTTATTACTTTTGCGTACGAGACTTGGAAACAAACTGTTCGATGTAAAAAAAGAATTTGAAATTCCTCCTGGAGACACAGTTGAGGTCAAGGCTGAATTTTGGAGTTTATCACTGACTGATGTCCAAAGTTTCATTGAATCCGAACCTTCGTTAAACTACGATTCCGAACAATCTGAAAATGAAGAGGACGTTGAAGAGCTATCCGATGTTGAAACTGATTGTGAATAGAATAGTTAACACTTGTATACTCAACTCTCGTGTAATATATTCTGTACTTTAAATTTATATTTAGAACTAACTATCGCCTGGAAAACGTAAAAAAATCGATAGTAGTAATCTAATAATAATCTAATTCGCCATTCCGATGTTGCGCTAGAGACCTGGTATTGGCGAGATTTACATTGTATCACGGAACTGTTTTAGGGGACGCAAACAGAAGACTTGTCCTCAAAAGCAGTCCCATTATGCAATGTCAACCCCGCTATTACCAGGTTCTAGCGCAACTTCGGAATGGCGAATTGTTTTGTATAAACTACCATTCAGGCGCTGTTTTTTAGAATGATTTCTAAAAACGAAGCAAAAGCTTCTTTTTTTTTTCGAAAATCTCGGCCTGATCATGTCGCTTATCACTACTTGGTATCCATTGCAGATTGCATTTATGGTAGCAGTAGATAAAATGAGTTTCTATTAATACATAATAACATTTTAGCAATTTGCAATTAAGCCATCTGCTCCATGACAGTCGCAGCCTGTGTGTGTGTGTGTGTGTATCATACATGACACAGATCCTTTATTCCTTAGATTGGTAATGCAAATTTTCTACTTAGGGGTCGTCTATTACGTTATAATAAATGGATGATCCCTAAACAAATTAGGTTGAAGGATTGCCTTCCCTGCCCTGCCCTCGCCCCTGCCTCGTGTGCGTATAAGTGCTATTCAAATTTCAATCACAAGCAAATCTGGAGTGTGTCCAATATTGCACGTCAAACCATGTTGCTATGTACCAGTAAATAAGTAATAATACTCAATAATATGCAAGAAATCGGTCAAGATAAATTTACTTGAAAATACTAGTTCACGAATTAACGATAGAAATATTCTACCATGAAAGTCCTTGGCTGGAAGGATTATAAACAATCCTTGATGGGTTCAATTCCCATCACTTTCCTGTAGAATAGAAAAATCGTTCAAGATCCGCATATTCTGCACACAAAATACCTTGTCTCAAGGGTGTCCAGGCTTTTCTCCGTTCTTAAAGGGTAGTACAATAATTAAAGGTGTAACCGATAAATATAGGTTAGCAAATAGAAATTAGCAAACTTCTTTTGATTGGTAAGGCGTTTTAATGTCATAGTGACGTATAGGATCAACACAAATGCGCTATAATTTTCGATCTTTTTATTTAAAATGATATTTAACCAGGGTGCCCATGTCTCCGAAGAGTTTTTCAATGGGGCCCTGTCTAAAATACAGTATAAAAATACAATATTGATATGAATACAGCATGAAATGACTAGTAAATATAAATTTCAAAAACTCATTAATATTCATTAACCAAATTGTCCAATCACATTTCCCTATTTAGTCACGCGCAAGGCTTTTATACCTGATAAAACCATGAATACTAATCAGCATGAAAATTATATATGTCTCTACGAACTTTATATAAAATTCCTGCTAATTTGCATTTCATACATCAACTCAAAGACAATATTTGCATACCCAACTATGCGAATCGAAAACAATCGATTTACATTGTTCTAAATCAACCCAATTTACCTCTAATAGAAACCAGTACACTCTCTAGTGATTACAATCAATTGTTTTTGAAGCTATTTAAAACACTCGAACTCGCGTTTTATTAAATATAATAAAACGCTCCTTCTCGTGTTTTAAATACTACATAAAGTACACTGAGTCTGATTATAAATATCGGGCCGGCGAATTGATTGACATTCTAATATTTTAGTTGCGTCTGCACCCAAAGAATCCACCCGTTCTAGCAAGATTAGCATCATCGGACAGTTTTAAGGGACCAATTCTTGTTTATAATTATTCGTTGTTATACGCGTGTACATGTACATTAAATTACATACACAAAGAGATGACAATAATCGTTTATACGACAAGTCCTCTCATGCAGGTAAATCTAACTTAAATGAGATAAACCCCTTTATAAAAAATACGTAATTGTTTCTGAAACAACGTGAAATTTCAGCAATGTAACTAACTTTTGGATTCAGAAAGATGCGCGAAATTTCAGAAAAAAATATTAAATCGCAGTTAGTGAATTGCAAGTTAGCTTGTGATATGGGCTTCAGCTTCTGTGACTAAACCTTATAATGGAGCAATACACCCCGTTTTTACAAAACACGAAGGAATAACTCAAACAACCCGACATTTTAGTATTATTACTAACTGTTGGATTCAGAAAGATGATCGAAATTTAAGAAAAAAATATTAAATCGCAGTTAGTGAATTGCAAGTTAGCTTGTGATATGGGGTTCAGCTTCGGTGACTAAACCTTATAATGGAGAAATACACCCCGTTTTTACAAAACACGAAAGAATAACTGAAACAACCCGAAATTTTAGTATTATTACTAACTGTTGGATTCAGAAAGATGCGCGAAATTTAAGAAAAAAATATTAAATCTCAGTTTAGCTTGTGATATGGGGTTCAGCTTCTGTGACTAAACCTTATAATGGAGAAATACACCCCGTTTTTACAAAACACGAAGGAATAACTCAAACACCCCGAAATTTTAGTATTATTACTAACTTTTGGATTCAGAAAGATGGGCGAAATTTAAGAAAAAAATATTAAATCACAGTTAGTGAATTGCAAGTTAGCTTGTGATATGGGGTTCAGCTTCTGTGACTAAACCTTATAATGGAGTAATACACCCCGTTTTTACAAAACACGAAGGAATAACTCAAACAACCCGAAATTTTAGTATTATTACTAACTTTTGGATTCAGAAAGATGAGCGAAATTTAAGAAAAAAATATTAAATCGCAGTTAGTGAATTGCAAGTTAGCTTGTGATATGGGGTTCAGCTTCTGTGACTAAACCTTATGGAGAAATATACCCCGTTTTTACAAAACACGAAGGAATAACTCAAACACCCCGAAATTTTAGTATTATTACTAACTTTTGGATTCAGAAAGATGAGCGAAATTTAAGAAAAAAATATTAAATCGCAGTTAGTGAATTGCAAGTTAGCTTGTGATATGGGGTTCAGCTTCTGTGACTAAACCTTATAATGGAGAAATATACCCCGTTTTTACAAAACACGAAGGAACAACTCAAACAACCCGAAATTTTAGTATTATTACTAACTTTTGGATTCAGAAAGATGCGCGAAATGTAAGAAAAAAATATTAAATCGCAGTTAGTGAATTGCAAGTTAGCTTGTGATATGGGGTTCAGCTTCTGTGACTAAACCTTATAATGGAGAAATATACCCCGTTTTTACAAAACACGAAGGAATAACTCAAACAACCCGAAATTTTAGTATTATTACTAACTTTTGGATTCAGAAAGATGCGCGAAATTTAAGAAAAAAATATTAAATCTCAGTTAGTGAATTGCAAGTTAGCTTGTGATATGGGGTTCAGCTTCTGTGACTAAACCTTATAATGGAGAAATACACCCCGTTTTTACAAAACACGAAGGAATAACTCAAACAACCCGAAATTTTAGTATTATTACTAACTGTTGGATTCAGAAAGATGAGCGAAATTTAAGAAAAAAATATTAAATCGCAGTTAGTGAATTGCAAGTTAGCTTGTGATATGGGGTTCAGCTTCGGTGACTAAACCTTATAATGGAGAAATACACCCCGTTTTTACAAAACACGAAAGAATAACTGAAACAACCCGAAATTTTAGTATTATTACTAACTGTTGGATTCAGAAAGATAAGCGAAATTTCAGAAAAAAATATTAAATCTCAGTTTAGCTTGTGATATGGGGTTCAGCTTCTGTGACTAAACCTTATAATGGAGAAATACACCCCGTTTTTACAAAACACGAAGGAATAACTCAAACAACCCGAAATTGTAGTATTATTACTAACTGTTGGATTCAGAAAGATGCGCGAAATTTAAGAAAAAAATATTAAATCGCAGTTAGTGAATTGCAAGTTAGCTTGTGATATGGGGTTCAGCTTCTGTGACTAAACTTTATAATGTAGAAATATACTCCGTTTTTACAAAACACGAAGGAATAACTCAAACACCCCGAAATTTTAGTATTATTACTAACTTTTGGATTCAGAAAGATGAGCGAAATTTGAGAAAAAAATATTAAATCGCAGTTAGTGAATTGCAAGTTAGCTTGTGATATGGGGTTCAGCTTCTGTGACTAAACCTTATGGAGAAATATACCCCGTTTTTACAAAACACGAAGGAATAACTCAAACACCCCGAAATTTTAGTATTATTACTAACTTTTGGATTCAGAAAGATGAGCGAAATTTAAGAAAAAAATATTAAATCGCAGTTAGTGAATTGCAAGTTAGCTTGTGATATGGGGTTCAGCTTCTGTGACTAAACCTTATGGAGAAATATACCCCGTTTTTTACAAAACACGAAGGAATAACTCAAACACCCCGAAATTTTAGTATTATTACTAACTTTTGGATTCAGAAAGATGAGCGAAATTTAAGAAAAAAATATTAAATCGCAGTTAGTGAATTGCAAGTTAGCTTGTGATATGGGGTTCAGCTTCTGTGACTAAACCTTATAATGGAGAAATATACCCCGTTTTTACAAAACACGAAGGAACAACTCAAACAACCCGAAATTTTAGTATTATTACTAACTTTTGGATTCAGAAAGATGCGCGAAATGTAAGAAAAAAATATTAAATCGCAGTTAGTGAATTGCAAGTTAGCTTGTGATATGGGGTTCAGCTTCTGTGACTAAACCTTATAATGGAGAAATATACCCCGTTTTTACAAAACACGAAGGAATAACTCAAACAACCCGAAATTTTAGTATTATTACTAACTTTTGGATTCAGAAAGATGCGCGAAATTTAAGAAAAAAATATTAAATCGCAGTTAGTGAATTGCAAGTTAGCTTGTGATATGGGGTTCAGCTTCTGTGACTAAACCTTATAATGGAGCAATACACCCCGTTTTTACAAAACACGAAGGAATAACTCAAACAACCCGAAATTTTAGTATTATTACTAACTGTTGGATTCAGAAAGATGAGCGAAATTTAAGAAAAAAAATATTAAATCTCAGTTAGTGAATTGCAAGTTAGCTTGTGATATGGGGTTCAGCTTCTGTGACTAAACCTTATAATGGAGAAATACACCCCGTTTTTACAAAACACGAAGGAATAACTCAAACAACCCGAAATTTTAGTATTATTACTAACTTTTGGATTCAGAAAGATGAGCGAAATTTAAGAAAAAAATATTAAATCGCAGTTAGTGAATTGCAAGTTAGCTTGTGATATGGGGTTCAGCTTCTGTGACTAAACCTTATAATGGAGAAATATACCCCGTTTTTACAAAACACGAAGGAATAACTCAAACAACCCGAAATTTTAGTATTATTACTAACTTTTGGATTCAGAAAGATGCGCGAAATTTAAGAAAAAAATATTAAATCGCAGTTAGTGAATTGCAAGTTAGCTTGTGATATGGGGTTCAGCTTCTGTGACTAAACCTTATAATGGAGCAATACACCCCGTTTTTACAAAACACGAAGGAATAACTCAAACAACCCGAAATTTTAGTATTATTACTAACTGTTGGATTCAGAAAGATGAGCGAAATTTAAGAAAAAAATATTAAATCTTAGTTAGTGAATTGCAAGTTAGCTTGTGATATGGGGTTCAGCTTCTGTGACTAAACCTTATAATGGAGCAATACACCCCGTTTTTACAAAACACGAAGGAATAACTCAAACAACCCGAAATTTTAGTATTATTACTAACTGTTGGATTCAGAAAGATGAGCGAAATTTAAGAAAAAAATATTAAATCTCAGTTAGTGAATTGCAAGTTAGCTTGTGATATGGGGTTCAGCTTCTGTGACTAAACCTTATAATGGAGAAATACACCCCGTTTTTACAAAACACGAAGGAATAACTCAAACAACCCGAAATTTTAGTATTATTACTAACTTTTGGATTCAGAAAGATGAGCGAAATTTAAGAAAAAAATATTAAATCGCAGTTAGTGAATTGCAAGTTAGCTTGTGATATGGGGTTCAGCTTCTGTGACTAAACCTTATAATGGAGAAATATACCCCGTTTTTACAAAACACGAAGGAATAACTCAAACAACCCGAAATTTTAGTATTATTACTAACTTTTGGATTCAGAAAGATGCGCGAAATTTAAGAAAAAAATATTAAATCGCAGTTAGTGAATTGCAAGTTAGCTTGTGATATGGGGTTCAGCTTCTGTGACTAAACCTTATAATGGAGCAATACACCCCGTTTTTACAAAACACGAAGGAATAACTCAAACAACCCGAAATTTTAGTATTATTACTAACTGTTGGATTCAGAAAGATGAGCGAAATTTAAGAAAAAAATATTAAATCTTAGTTAGTGAATTGCAAGTTAGCTTGTGATATGGGGTTCAGCTTCTGTGAATAAACCTTATAATGGAGAAATACACCCCGTTTTTACAAAACACGAAGGAATAACTCAAACAACCCGAAATTTTAGTATTATTACTAACTGTTGGATTCAGAAAGATGAGCGAAATTTAAGAAAAAAATATTAAATCGCAGTTAGTGAATTGCAAGTTAGCTTGTGATATGGGGTTCAGCTTCGGTGACTAAACCTTATAATGGAGAAATACACCCCGTTTTTACAAAACACGAAAGAATAACTGAAACAACCCGAAATTTTAGTATTATTACTAACTGTTGGATTCAGAAAGATAAGCGAAATTTCAGAAAAAAATATTAAATCTCAGTTTAGCTTGTGATATGGGGTTCAGCTTCTGTGACTAAACCTTATAATGGAGAAATACACCCCGTTTTTACAAAACACGAAGGAATAACTCAAACAACCCGAAATTTTAGTATTATTACTAACTTTTGGATTCAGAAAGATGCGCGAAATTTAAGAAAAAAATATTAAATCGCAGTTAGTGAATTGCAAGTTAGCTTGTGATATGGGGTTCAGCTTCTGTGAATAAACCTTATAATGGAGAAATACACCCCGTTTTTACAAAACACGAAGGAATAACTCAAACAACCCGAAATTTTAGTATTATTACTAACTGTTGGATTCAGAAAGATGAGCGAAATTTAAGAAAAAAATATTAAATCGCAGTTAGTGAATTGCAAGTTAGCTTGTGATATGGGGTTCAGCTTCGGTGACTAAACCTTATAATGGAGAAATACACCCCGTTTTTACAAAACACGAAAGAATAACTGAAACAACCCGAAATTTTAGTATTATTACTAACTGTTGGATTCAGAAAGATAAGCGAAATTTCAGAAAAAAATATTAAATCTCAGTTTAGCTTGTGATATGGGGTTCAGCTTCTGTGACTAAACCTTATAATGGAGAAATACACCCCGTTTTTACAAAACACGAAGGAATAACTCAAACAACCCGAAATTTTAGTATTATTACTAACTTTTGGATTCAGAAAGATGCGCGAAATTTAAGAAAAAAATATTAAATCGCAGTTAGTGAATTGCAAGTTAGCTTGTGATATGGGGTTCAGCTTCGGTGACTAAACCTTATAATGGGAAATACACCCCGTTTTTACAAAACACGAAGGAATAACTGAAACAACCCGACATTTTAGTATTATTACTAACTGTTGGATTCAGAAAGATGATCGAAATTTAAGAAAAAAATATTAAATCGCAGTTAGTGAATTGCAAGTTAGCTTGTGATATGGGGTTCAGCTTCTGTGACTAAACCTTATAATGGAGAAATATACCCCGTTTTTACAAAACACGAAGGAATAACTAAACAACCCGAAATTTTAGTATTATTACTGATTACTTATTGAGCGTTCACAGAAGCCAATTCATTTTAACACAAGAACATTTTTTGAAAACTAAATACAACTACAAATAAACTTTATTTCGTAAATATTCATTATAATTCAATTTCCACTCCAAATATTAGCTGCATTCGTGTTAAAATATTTCGGTATAAATTGCAATTACTCATGGCATAGACCAATCACTGGCACATGATTCTAAACATATATATCATTGCAAATGAAGCTTAGTTTTTAGTTTTTATTAGATTCATCACTCTATACCGAGGGCCTACGATTATAAAGTCGTTATCCATGAAGACCCGAAAGCCTTACCATTTGCTGGTATTATTGCAAAGGCAGCACTTTCTCCTCAATTATTGTTAAGACCCTGAGTGGAGGTCCGACGCAGGATTTGAACCTGCGTCTCCAAACTCATAGACATGTGTGGTAACCACTAGACCACAACAGCTGGTTGGGTTTCCATGGTAATATTCATTGCACTCTCCTCTTGACCAAACAGAATGCAGTAATTTTGTCATGCATATAATAACAGTTGTAATTTACATACAACTAGAAGAAAGTAACGCCGTTAGAAACGCAGTTTGTATAACATATTCTGCGTGCTCAGTATTTTAAAGTGCACCTAACGCACATAAAATAACGAATAAAGGCGTTGATAGTTCTTCAATGTCGATTTTCGTTCTTGACTTGAGTTTTTTGTAATATGCAAATTTTTGTAATGCAAATGTATGTGATGAAGCACGTACATTCTGGCCAACAGCATCTTCAGATTTATACACCAGAATCACTTGAAACTTTACAAGAAAACGGAAAAACATAGTTCAGATATACTGTCACCATGGCAACAGATTAATGCCAGTCTTGTCGTCCGAACACAATCCAATCAGTTCCCAAAAGGAACGGCAACAGATTAGTCTCCAGGCCTCTAAGTTCCCAGATAAAATGCGAACTTCGTTTCTGCCATAGTACAGGTAGACTTAGCTACAACTTCAAACTTTAGTACCACATTGGTAAAGTTTGTGCAAACGTTCTTAACTAGTACCAACCCCCGCATGTTGGCACTTTAGAGAAAACAAATAATTTTGTTTTAGAAATTAAGAGGCCTGCAAACTAATCTCTTGTCATGGTGACAATATAACTTGAACTATGGTCTTCTGTTTTGTGGTCTGATTCTACGTTGCCATGTTTCAAGTGATTCTGATGGATACTTGTGAAGATGCTGTTAACCAGAATGTACGTACGACATCACATATCTATAACTATTAACGCCATTCTTTGTCATTTTATGTGCCCTTTCAAACAAAACATAAATCATTTTAGGCGTTAGGTGCATTTTAACTCAATTAATGTTATAAACTAATACATGTTCAGTCATTATACCATTAACATAATTTACATTACATTTACATTTACATTGACATTTACATTTACAGAACCTAAATGAATCCTTGTTTTGATAAAACATGCACGATTTTACTCTGGAAATTACAATCGAGTTGAAAACATTGATTTTGATCAGTAAACTGATGCACAACAAATAAGGGATTCTGGTCATCCTTGATTACATTTTCTCCAATTATGTTTACTTTTTCATTTTGCAAGTAATAACTTTCTTCCGTACTACCAGTATCTAACCAGTGCCCAACCAACTTTTCTTTTGGGCCCTTGGCTTGTAAATTGCTTAGAGTGCCAGGGAAATAAAATAGCCAAAAGAAATTATCCTCTTTGTCATTGCAATAGACTGGGAGGATTAATCCATTAGCGTTGGCAATGAAGTTGTCCAATTTGGCATGTAATTGAACAAGTGCATCTTCCATAAATAAGCTCTTGCATATTGCCATTAACCTTTCAACTGCAACAACGTTTGCCAGATTTCCTGGTGGGATGCTGCAAACACGATCTTTGGAAATCTTGCCATCAGGAAAATCACGAGTTCCAAAGACTTGAAGCAACAACTGGTGGCACTCTTGAGTTGCAGATGCGGATTGCTCTTCGTTCGTGTCGATCACAAACTTAATGAGATCTTTGCGACTCATGATCGTTTTGATTTCATTTGATCCATATTGCCGGGGCTTTTTTAGTCGAATGTTCTCAGGAAAGCCTTCAACATGAAAGCCTCCAGCCAGATATGGAACTCTAGCTCCGACCACTCCTCTTGCTTCACCTTAAATTACAGTGTTGTAAATGAAAATTATTAAAGAATATTATTTCTCTAGTTTATATTTGTGATGCATAAATATTAGATAATTGACGGTGCTGAAAAAGATGGCGCTGTACATTTAACCATAATACTTAGCGACTTTAAATCAGTTTAAATAACAGCTAAATAATAAATCATAAAACATATATTGCGCTTATTGTGCGAAAGTGTATGTATTTGTAAAGTTACAGTATAGGTTTATATATACTGCATATAAGTAATATTAGTTTACTAATCTCTATATAATAAATTTTGGTTATATAAAACAATATTTTTGTCGGGGTCCACATAACGCTTCTTTGATGCTTTATAACGATCCAGCAAATAACAAGCCAAATCCAAAATCCGAGCCAAAATATTGGAGAATTCGCAACCGCTGATATTGCAGGATCCACGAATCCTGAAAAAATATCTTCAAAAATTCAGAATCCAATCCGACTATCCGAAAACCCACTCACAATCACCCGACAAAGTAACATTAATTAGCTGCATTTTTTAAGATATGCAAGAGTAACTTAAATTAGGATGCTTGCATACAGTACTTACTATACTTCTTGTTAAATAGCATCCTGACATCTTCATGAGTGTATACTTCATCATCATGAACATCTGCAAATTATAAACAAATCGTTGTAAGGTTAAGATCCCTATTGAACCGATAATGACGTTATCTATCAACTAGATGCGTCATCGCGATGCAATGGGCGTGGAATAGATCCAATGGGCACTATTGATATAACGTCTCTGACGGTACCGCAGATTAGTGGTAATAATTTTGGAATTTTCCCAAACAATCTCATGGTTGATTACGCGTGCACCGACAAAGCAGAATTTTCCATTTTAAAAGAAAACAGACGTTTAGTGTGGCCCATGTACTCTTGATAATCATCGGTTCTATGTGGGCATAAACAACGATCACCCCAGATGAAGACACTAGATTGGAGTGTCGAAACGTTGGGTCATGGATTGGACAGTAACATTTAAAGTTACGTACCAATAACTTTTTAAGCCAGAGTAGCGTCAAACGATGCCTACAAATTATAAGTTTGTACGTACACGATTTGCTCAGAATTAGCGTATTGCTGCATGCAGGAAATGTATGAAATAAATACGTAGTTATCACAATTTATTAAACAATACATTTTATTTACCTGACGTTTAAATTACATACCACATCAAAACTTTGTATACTGTACACAGTTCGGCACATACTCATCAGAACAACACATAACAACTATGTGAACTATAACAATGTTAGTTTATAATTATACATTGCTATAGTGAATGTGGGAGAGCTTGGAGTAGACAGACGATACATGGACGATCGTCAAGCTCGTATCGGGACTTTTTTTGAGGATACGAGCTTGACGATCGTCCATGTATAGTATCGTCTATTACAAGTTAGTTTATAATTTATATTTTTATAGTATTTTTATCTATTTATGTTACTAGTATTTAATTGTTGACATTAATTAATTAGGTTTTAATTATCTTTTTATCCTATTCCTTTTATCCTATCCTATGTCTGTCATTGTCTGATCTACTATACTGATGCAATTGCATAGAACTAATAAAAGTTTAAAATGTTCAACTAATCTTTGGTCAGCAATAAATTTGTCTCCATGCACCAGTTTGGTGGAAAATATCACTAGAAAGTGGGCCAGCTCAGTTTCTCATATGAACACAAATTTAATAAAGTGGACTGTCCAACATACTGTACTGTGAACGTACAATGAAACTTATAATGGAGCATCAGCTTGTCGTCGTCCTCGTCGTCGTCGTCGTTGTTGTTGTTGTTGTTGTTGTTGTTGTTGTTGTTGTGGTCGTCGTTGTTATATATAAATATATAAGTACTGTATAAACTTAACAGCAGAATACATTTTTAGAATGCAACCACCTCTGACAGGATTTGAACCTGTAATCTTCGACCTACACAGGACGACGCCTTGACCATTTGGCCACAGAGGTACAGTGTGCAAACTATAAAATTATAGTGCTATTCTAAATATAAATTATAGTGCTAAATATAATCTGCGACGCAAGAATGCTTTCGATCTTCCGCGTACGCGCACTGACCGCTTCAAGTGAACATTATGCCTGCTACTTGCAGTTCTGTGGACGAATAATATGCACATACTTTTTAGGATTCTAAGTTTTAGTTGTTTGTTTTTCACTTATATATTTTTAATATAATTACTAAATACATTACACTATTTTATATCTGTATTTTCTGTCTGTCTGTCTGTCTGTCTGTCTGTCTGTCTGTCTGTCTGTCTACTACTGTAACTTATGCATACAATGGGGCTTAAGCAGGTTTATACCATCACTTTTGTTTTCACAACCAAGTCACACTAAGCATTGCAAAAGCAAGGCTTGGTGGTGAGAACAAACGTATGACTATAAAATCACATTGATATTCACATACATCCATAGAAGCATGCACTATATCTCTCACACATACACTGTACTAATCTATTATATGCATACTGTAGCTCTTCAGATGCTCACACACTGTACATATATTTACATATTAATTACCAAAATAGCTTTTGAACTTGCATATCATGCCTACTTCACTGTGAAGAAATTGTTGTCCCTGTGATGAACCTAGGACAGCAAGCTCTTTATCACCATTAAGAAGCAAGCACGATGCATCACATCCAAGACTTTCAAGATAGGCAAACTATATAAACAGTATGTTAAATGTTGTGTATTAAAAACGTATGATGTCAAAAATCATGTCATTTGAATAGCACCTACAGTACATGTACGGTAAGTACACTGTGCAGTAAGTCTAAATTTATCCACACAGTTGCAGAACTTACTGAAATATGTACAAGAACTATAAATTGATAATTGATTTTAAGAGTTCTTTCAAACACATGCACTTTAAATACATGTATTCAAAGTTCTTACTGAACAGTTTTCAGCAAGGTGGAAAAATGCCCTATACTGTACTTCCTTCATTTTAAGACTTGGTCTTTCCAATGGAAGATACAGATAAAATATACAGATCAAAGATACAGATAAAAGATACATGTACAGTGTACAGTAATAAAAAAACTGACCAGATGCTCCCAGATTATTTAAACAAATATGCTGTATACATATTTTTGTTGACATTCCCATATGACTCTCACACCCTGTAATACATATACATGTACCTCTTTTGCAATTAGCTTTACATGTTGTTCCACTAATTTTTTCTTGCTCATTTCATCTAGAGTAAAAGGTTCCTTTTTTCTGGCCTTTGCCCTTTCCATCCACTCTTGCTGCTCTGTTGATGCTAGGTTACCCCATTTTTCAGATGCTTTTTTGTTTTTTGTTGCCAAATCATGTATTCCTTTCATATCATCTACAGTACAAGTATAATTGAGAAATACAAATTATAACTAATGATAACTAGAGTTTTAGTCTTTCAGATTAAACAAAAAATGTTGTTTCTGGTAACAGGCAGAAAAAATATAGGTAAGTTCTGTTCCTGTTTAAAACATTAAACACTCAACTGAAAACATACACAATAAAAATTGCTGAGGACTTGAGTGATCAAAAAGACGATAAAATCTCTAGTACATGGTACATTTATCATCAACGTTTGAATTAGGTACAGTAACATTTCTCCAACAGCATAATATTGTATCCAAAATGATGTTGCAAATGACATATCGGATTGGTATTTTGCAATATTGGCAAAATATCGGATCAGTGAAATATGGCAAATATTGTATATCCATTTTCGTTACTTTTATACGCAATCTTAAAGTCTTGCAAGCAAATTTCAGTCAAGTTATCAATCACAATACTGTATCAAAGTCCTACACATTTCAAATTAAAACAGTTATTTTACTTTAACATTTCTTGATAATTAGTGTTATTTGGCAGCTAGGTGGCAATTAACTTGATGTAACGTGTACAAAAAATATCGGATCAGATATTGGCTGATATTGAATAAATATAAATTAGATGTCGGATCGGCAGGCAAAACTTAGTCTCTCTATTGCTAACTACTTCTTATAATCAAAAGGTTGAATAAGGCATCAAAAAACTGGCAAACATTTTTACCATTACTGTAGGAATTTGAAATCCAAGCCTATGCATTCAGTCGACTACATGCCCAAAAATGGTGTTTTAAAAGGGTTAAACTTAGATAATCTCAGTCCAGGTAAATGTTTGGTTAGAAATTTGGTAAATTTTCTTCAGCACGCCGTGCTAAATTTCGCCTATACGATTAAAAAATTTGAACAAAATTCCAAAATGTCAGCATGTAAATACAGGTACAGTATATTCAGTCTTACCTGACTGAAAGAAACTGGAACAAAATAAATTGTAACCACTAGAGCCCCTAAGTCCAGTAGGTGGCTTTGGGATTTTTGGAGGAGTATCCATTGATTCGTGAGGGACCCTCAGGTCGCTCAATTGTCTTTTTCTAAGACTGATATTCTTGTTACCAATCCACTTCTAACAAATGAAAACTGCATGTTTATAATGTACACTGACTGTACATAAAACATGTATAGACGACTTTCACGATCATGCGCAGTAGCAACAAATATTCAAATATTCATTGTAGGTAAAAACAACTGTTTTAGCTGGAAAGAGCATATCGAAAATAGTAGAAGTGCAAAGTTTGAAAGGAATTGTGTAAAAAAGAAAAAGTTACACAAGCAGAAAGTTTGCCATTTCAAAAGGGATTTATTAGTGATTTAATAAGGATTTTGGCTTGGCGGGCGGGCGTTGCACGCCAAGCCAAAATCCCTATTAAATCCATAGTGAAGAGCAAAACTTCCAAAGTGTGTAGCTTTCGCACTATTTGCTCGATTAGTTTCAAACTTTGCACTTTTACTATTTTTAATATGATCTTTCTAGCTAAAACAGTTGTTTTTACCTCATATGAAAATTTGAAATAAAATTGCTACTGCGCATGACCCTGAAACTCGTCTATTGAAAGGTATCACAAATATAAATACACAAAAATACCACATTGCTATAATATTTACTGTTTACCTTTTATAGAGAACAGTACAGTATACTAAATTTAATATCAGTAATTACTAGCATGGCACTGCTGCTACATATATATCAGCATAAGCAATATTATATGTCAACTGAAAACTAACCCATCAACTTTATAAAGTAAAATAAACAGATAACAAATGTTTAGATTATTAAGGGTTGGGATTATTTGGGCTGGGTTAGAAAAGAAAATAGCCTATCTAATTTTAATTTACAGAATTGGTGAGTTATTGGTATGAATTACAGGTAGTATTATGAAACAAACAAATACATGTACAGTAATTACTTAATTAATTCCATTTCCATTTCTGTAGCTTGTTGTGTATCACTACAGTATATTTCTGTAGCCTCTACAGTTCTAAGGGTAAGAAAATCTAACTACTATATAAAAGTCACTTATTCTTGTTTACTTATTTTTTGTTCACTTGTTGGGATCTATTTGAGAGAAATATCCATGAAAAACACCATGATGCAGCTACATAAATACAGTGATACACAACAAACTGCAAAACCAGAAGTGGGAAGGTTTTTATATTTTCACTGTAAGGTAAACAAAAACAGTCAGTAATGTTTATAATTATAAACAATAAAGGTACAATGATACTGACAATACATGGACAATCCCAAGCTCAAATCTCAAAAAATGTTTTTGAGTATCAGACAGTTTTTGAGATTTGAGCCTGAAGGTCATCCATGTATAGTCTACTCCAATTAGACTCCCACTTTCACTAATTCAGTGTACATGTATATTACTATATAGTAACTGTCACATATGCAGTACATACTGCATATTAATCGAACCAATACATGTACTGTACATCATTGTAACCTTTGCTCTCCATCTGAGTCCAAGCTTCTACTCCACATAATAAACAATTATTGGATGAGGCTGAGAATGATATTAAACAATTATTGGATGAGGTTTTTGTGATATCTGGAATAATCAAGGTCGAGGTAAGTGTTATCAGCTGAAGGCTGAGTCTGATAACATTTACCAAGATCTTGATTATCCAGATGTCACAAAAACCAAATCCAATAATTGTTTTATTATATATTATTTTCAGAGTCTTTGTTTCAAGTAATTTTTCGATTTCTTCTACAGTCGAAGATGAAAATCGAGCAGTCATGTTGTTTTTGCTGTATGGAAAGCTACCACTCGTTAGGAAATCTCGCATATTGCAGATTATTATCCATATATAATTTTTGGATTCTGATTCCCATAATTAATTGTATGTGCTTAGCCAATGAGAAGGCAGGAAGTGACAACAATGTATAATAACAATAATTATCCAGACCAAGGTAAATGTTATCTGCCAAAGCCGAAGAATGAGATGGATAACATTGACATTGGCGATTTCGAGTTCTCCCAAACTTCCACGAATGTTTATATAACGTATGGGAACATGGATAAAAATGTTTTCTATTTCTTTTATAAAATAACCCGTAGAAAGCAAATAAAATGTACAAATATATTTTATCAACACGTAAATTCTCCTTACTGCGTATGATGGCACCGTGATGTCTATTTGATGGCATATGATGGCGTATGATGGCTAATTGATGGCGTATGATGGCTAATTGATGGCGTATGATGGCTAATTGATGGCGTATGATGGATAATTGATGGCATATGATGGCTAATTGATGGCGTATAACGATGGCGTAATCCATCCATGTTATATAGCCTGTATGTTATGTATATACTGTAACTGACCAATCACAGCGTGCATAAGACATAACTTATTTTATAAATAATAATAATTAATGTTAGCATTTCTAATTTCAAAATAATATATAACACATATTGTGTTTAAGTAGCTTGCTATCATATTATAAATAAAGCTTATGCACGGCCATAAAACACAGTGAACACACCTTTATCTTCAACATTTTATATATTATTTGGGTCGCCACCTACCTATACACAGTTTGGTTGATTAATACAATAAAATAATATAGACCTCTTTCATAATGGCTATAACCATTTTAAATATTCTTTTATGGGCATATAAATTAGCCTTCTTTTTGATAGATTCCTTTGAATTGTTGACACACAAACAAGGTCATAAAGGCTAATTTAGACGCACATAAAGGAATATTTAAATTTGCTTCATTATGAAAGAGGTCTACAGTAATCAACCCAAAGAAACCAATGACTAAACGATGCACTTTTGTTCAATGTAGCTTATCACTAATAAATTAAGCCAACTTTAACCACCATGATAACAAACACCTCAAATTTTGTATAAACAAAAACTCGGCTATCGCCTTATAATAAACGCGATCTGCTTCATGAAATTTCTTTTGAAACAGTTTAACTCTACCTAACGGCTAACATGATCATGGAACCGATATACTGTAAATGAATTGTCAAGGTTTATTTTGCAATATTTGTCAACCAATAACGGAGAGTCAACCACAACGAAGAGAATGCTCTTCGCGTTGTTTTAATGTGGCAATAACAAATGACTATGCAAGTATTTATACGCAACATGAAATATTTCTTACCTTAACTTTATCCACAGGTAATGTACGAGTCAAATCCAACCGCGATCAGCCCCCCCCCGGGCAACCCCCGGGCATTTGACTCAAGATCAGCTCCGTATAGGCGGGAATTTGACGCAGGTTTAATCCGCCCGGTAGGGCATTTGACCATTTACAACACATTGGTCAGCGGTTGTTCCCATAAAGTATGTACACTCTAGCGCTTCGAAGTTTTTAAAATTGCTTTTTTGAAAACCTCCACAACAATGATATAAGTCGGTTATACACCTCGAACTTGGGATATAAGTCATATATTTGCCCTCGGGGCCTTCGGCCCCTCCGGTCAATATATAGAGAATATTACATGGTTGCGCGGAAATATGGAATTTATTTCGAGTGTTGAAGAGAATATTGCTCACGAGTGAGCAATATTCTCTTCAACACGAGAAATAAATTCCATATTTCCAAGAAACCATGTAATATTCTGTTTATTTTATAAACAAATTATTACAACATGTTCTCTGATTGGTCAAACATATTTCGTACGCGGTTTTTGATTGCTTGCAAAAATGATATTTTCACACGTAAAAATATCGTATTTTTTACGTGTGTTTAAATACGATTTTTCTCAGTGGCCAAAAACTCTATATAACACTTATGTTTATATAATAAATTACTTATATCCCGCGTTCTCGGTATATTAAACCTATACATATATGTTTAATATTTTAAAAAAGTTGTGATGAACATATATTTTTAGAGTTTTGTTGTCGTACACCACAATTTCTCTCATCTTTAATCGGAAAAACACTTTTTAATTTAATTTTAAACAAAATTCCAGAACCATGTACCCTTATAGCAGGGCATGTGACTGTGGTTTCTGCCTGTACGGCCGGGCATTTGACTATTTATTTTTTCAAAAGTCAAATTCCCTGGGGGTTGCCCGGGGCGGGGCTGATCGCGGTTGGATTTGACTCGTACATAACAAGGCTTCGGCAGCAGCCCTTTCAATTTGCTCGGAGCAGGTTGTCGACTTCATACCTTCCTCGTGATATTTAGCGAGAATTGTAACTTGTTCGCTTGTAAGTTTTGCATAATTTGCCGGTCTGATGCTCATGATTTAATCTCGATATTAAAGTTGTTTGTTATAAATGCAAATGGCGCCGTAGCGAGTTTATGAGAGTTGAAGGTACCTTAATTATGTGCAAATCCCTAATAGTCCCCTATTAGGTAGCGGAGATAGCAATCTAACACGGCTATCTCCCACATTCTAAAATTTAGAACTATGGGTAATACCCATTTAGATCATGCGAAACGGGTGCAAATATTATGGACATTCACATTGGTAGTTTATTTCAGCTTATTGGATAGAAATTCAATGGACAGGGAAATGTATATCCTATTATCATTCTTATAATTTGGCGGGGGGAGAAAAATTGTAACATTAGATCAGATGGCCCTTTTTCCCCAGAGTGTAAGATCACTTTTAGGTTTTAAGAGTTTGTAGAACTGCACAACATATACAATTCTCTGGTTATGACTTATGCTGGCCTTGAAGCAAAATAATTTTTCTTAATAAGCTTTACACTTATATATAAAAAATCTATCAATGTTATATGTTTGATTTAGAAATATATTATTTAATCACATTTCTACGGTCTGTACTATGATATACATGGGCTGCACACTCTTTGGGAACCCGCAGGGCTGTGAGCAGAGCATTTTCATGTTCTGGAACTCTGTCCTAAACACGATGTGTGGGTGCGAAGATGTTGTGTAGGAACAGAACTGTACAGATTAGAAATATGATTACTGATATTTTTCCAAACATATACAATACATATGAATCTGGAAAAAAAGAAAGCACTAAAAGAATAGAAAGAAAAGATAACAACTAAAGAAGGAGGAGAAACTTTTATTTAATAGAAGAGAGAGGAAAAAGGCAATTAATAGCCTGAAGTCATCTGTAGTTTATTTGAGATCTGAAAATGATAAGCTAAGGAAGAGGACCAGAGAAAAAATGCAGTGCAGAACTACAATTCTTAAAATGTGAAAAGTTAAGAAATGTAAAAGCTATAAGAAGAGATCAGCTAAATTCAGTTTTGAATGACAAAGAAAAGGGAATCATTCTAGGAAAGGGTTGTTTTGGAGCTTGTAAGCTTATGAGGTTACATATTTCTGGTGAATTTGTACTTGTTGTAGCCTGTGTGCAGACCCCACCTGATAATAATATTATTACCGGTCGGGGAAGGTGATATAGTGTAATTCACTCAAGTTTCCAACAGTTGTTCTCCCTTTGTGTTTGTGTTGGCCTTGATGTTAATCATAAATTACTTGTGGAATTTTGTGGTCTGACTTATTCAAAATGCTGAACAGTATTTTCATTGTTGAAAAGTATTGCTCCTACAGTGTATTTCTCTTGTGCAAAATAATTGGTTGGATAGCCTGGGCAAATGTTGTGATGGATATTTTTATTTACACACAATGGGTATTGTCCATTGTGACATTAAGTCAATAATATTATGGTTATCCACGGTTCTGCTATGCAATTAAAACCTAAAATAGTATATTTAAATTTTAAATAAGGCTAATTATATAAGAAATTGTGTAGTCAAGAAAATTCCAAGTAATAAAAGGAAACTTTACACAGGTAACTATCAGCACATTGTCATTGACCCTGTGCATTATATGACGGGTTGTATCATCCATGTGCTGCAACAGATGTTTATAGCTTTGGTATACTGCTGAATTAGGTTTAAAAATTACCAGTACTGGAACACCTCACGAAAGTGTCCGGTTTGTGTATTAATTCAGTGTTTGGATCAACGTCTACACTGTATTTAGTGACATTAATGCTAGACAGTGGCATTCATGTTGTATTTCCATTTCTAACTAAATCGCATGTAGTTTGGTGTAACTGTATTATTATATTCGTAATATTTGTAATTTGTCATATTAAACTCCCCAAAATAGGCCTTGGGTTTTTTCTTGAAAAGTCTTTAAATTGTTATGCTTATATTTGGGAGGGCATATAATTGGCTAAGTACATGTATTGTATCATAAACAATATGTGGATGCTTGGAAATATTGAATTTACTTTTCTTGTTGACAAATATATCTCAAATGTTTGCTTCACTGATTAACAATTGTGCGATATCCTGATCTACACATGAAAGAAATTTTATATTTTCACACATCTACGGTATGTAACTGTATCATGATTTGCAAGTTGCAAACAGACTAATCATTTGCTGATGCCAAAGGCAGGCTTGCAGTACTGGTTTGTATGTTTGATTAGTGTTGGAATACATGTATATTTACCACTGCACTGTACACTGTAGATTGTAAAATTGAACATACAGCTAATTACAACCATGCTCTTTATAATTATTCAAGGCTAAGACTAACTGGATAGAAAAATTCAAAATGCCCATCATGGTATGTATCTGTACTGTATAGTTTTGTTAATTAAAAAATGTGTGTTTTGTTTCTTTGAAATAAATATATATATATAATGTGGGTTGTAAACTTGTAAACTGCAGAGAACTTAGAGGAATGAACTACTGACATGTTGACATACATACACACATACATACTCTACATACATACAATACATTCAATACACACATACATGCATTAAAACCTCAGCAGTACACAACTACACAACTTATAATTTTGCTATATATCAGAATTGTCTTACACAACATGTGAGTGTAGTTTCTCTGCATGTACACTAAGACTACACGCACAAAGCCAGGTGTTACAAAACTTTAAAGCGTCACTGTATAATTAACAGTCTAACATAATTGTGCTATTTGTTGTATTGTATTGCAAATACTGCAATATGGCTAGCTCTGCTACTAGTGACATCAGTGTTGTTCTGGGCATTTGTTTGCATGGCGAGAAATGAAACAACACAATTCTCACCCGAATAGTAATTACATAGGGAGAATAAAGAAATGTCTTAATATGTCTCTAGATGTTTGAGAAAACCTATCATTTCAATCTGATACAAGCAAAGTGAAGTATCATGACTGAAATATCATTGGCAAACCTGTTTTTACGTTCTGAACAATGCGTTTATCGCAAACGAATTTTGACCAAATGCTCAACAAGAACAAATATGGAGAAATCGTGATTAGCACTGAGCTTGCTTCCCATGCCATGCAAATACATCCATTTCAGTCAGTTTACAAGCTGGTTTCAATCTGATTCGAGTTGCCCAAGAGACAGTTCCTTCGGTTGTATATATGATTTTTTGCGTGTATTTGTGATCTCTGCATTTTCTCAGTGTCGAATCTTGTATTAGTCCTTTCTCCGGATTCTGTGCATAATTTTGAGTGCAATTCATTGCGTACTAGATGGTATATTTCCATTTCTTGTCTTGCATGTATCGTGGTTCGATATATTGGCCGCCATTTGTTTAGGTACCAGTCTCTTAAACTGTAAATAAACACTCGCGTAGTTTCCTACGCGACAAATGGCGGTATTTTTAAATATATGAATATGGATGAAGGCGAACACGAGGCCTCTATTTTAATAAATAACTTAACACACTTAACACTTAACAAACAGTGTTATATTACAGGTTAAGCTTGACGATTGTGCATGTATCGTCTGTCTACTCCAAGTTCTCCCACATTCACAACAGCAGTATTATATATAAAACAGTGTTATATATTAAACAAGCAAACAGGCGATGGATTTCTCATTTCCATAACAAATAAATTATTGATTGGATGGCCAGTCCAGAGTCAGAAATCAAATGAATTAAACTATGTTAAATTACTGGACAATTGTCATTCTATTCCTGAAAACAACCGTGAAAATGTATTGTTGGTAGTCTGGGTAATAGTATAGTGCCCAACGCCTTTCTCCGCCCTTGTCCCCTAAATGTCTTTCATTTCTGGTCATGAAGTTGGAATTTTCTTCATAGAGAATTATTCAAGATTTTATTAAGTTTGTACTAGAACTGTAGGTCGAAAAATATTGAAAGGCAACAGATTCATTTTTGATATAATTTGTTATTTTTAGGAGCATGAAAAAGTGAAACTTGTTGTGTCAAACTTGGCACAACCTCATATTGTGGTCCTTGGAACTGCATTGGAGTATGACAGGCTATTTATTGCAATAGAGGGAAGGAATTCTGCATAATAACAAGCAACTGCTGTTTTGAGGCTGTTCTTTCCTTGTTGACAAGTTTCTATATTTTAATATAGATTATGGTAACGCCAAGGGTGTGTTATCCTTTTTGGAAACTGTAGTTCTTCGCAACACTAAGCAAAGTGGTCAGTTGCCAATAAGGGTTGCAATTTTTCAATGCATTGTCATAAGTATTTCATGAGAACCATGTTTATATTTTGGCTATTATTTTAGGTTATTGTTATCAATGAATTGAAAAACTTTATTTGTTCAGACAGTCGAACTCTTACGCAAGTTATTCACAAAATAGGTTACAGCAAGTACAGTAATCAATGTGATATTACACAATGCCTTTAGGTTATTAATATTGCTAGTTATGGTTCCGTATATTATTTCTTTTGTTAACTTCGCAAATTACAATTTTTATTCATTCTAAATATTGTACAGTTGCTGTATTTTAATCTTTTGTTCGAATCTGGTTGCAGGTCCAAGCCCCATACTGGTCTAACTTTTAATCTGCTGTATATTGGCTTGTTTTGGGTCCGTATAATGACTAAAATATAGAGCCAAAATAGCTCCGCTCCGCAAGCTAAATCGACACTTTCTTGGGGCCATAATGCCACCAAATAGGAGCCAAATTGACTCCTAGATTTTCCAAAATGGCCCCACGATTTTCTGAAATGGCCCTGGTAAAAAGTTGAAACAGCCCCTGCTTCTTCCAGAACAGCCCTTGATTGGGGGCTGAAACTGCTCTCTATTGTTGGAGCCAAAATAGCTCCGCTCCGCAAGCTGAATCGACACTTTTGTGGGGCCATAATGCCACCGAATAGGAGCCAAATTGACTCCTAGATTTTCCAAAATGGCCCCACGATTTTCTGAAATGGCCCTGGTCAAAAGTTGAAACAGCCCCAGCTTCTTCCAGAACAGCCCTTGATTGGGGGCTGAAACTGCTCGCTATTGTTGGAGCCAAAATCGCTCCGCTCCGCAAGCTGAATCGACACTTTTTTGGGGCCATAATGCCACCGAATAGGAGCCAAATTGACCCCTTGATTTTCCAAAATGGCCCCGCGATTTTCTGAAATGGCCCTGGTCAAAAGTTGAAACAGCCCCTGCTTCTTCTAAAACAGCCCTTACTTAAAGCTGAAACAGCCCATACCCTGGAGGGGCCAAATCACCCCTTAGGGGCCATCTTCTTATAGGTGCCATTTTGACCCCAAAAAAAGATCTATTCTGGGGTCACCGTTTCGGCCCCCTTTTTTGTGTCGTTTCAGCCCATTTTCATTTACAGTGTATAGAAGTTAGTACGCACGCGAATATATACAATTTAAACAATTAAACAGCGCTATTTGATGCAAACTTTAATTACGTTTATCATGTTAAGTTGAATGGTAGGAATCAATTTGCAGAAACAAAAATATTAGAGAAATTGTAATTGGAGGAAAAATCATTCGCTAAAAGTTGCCATTTACGGTAAAGCTATACAATGTGGCAACTTAGCTTGATAAACTAGATCAATATGTGCCACAAAATTGCTTAAATTTTAAAAAGTTTAATTGTTCAAATTATATATATACGCGTGCCTCAAGAACGTTTTATGTTTTTATACAAATTGGCAGCCAATGAGTCACGTGACCTTGTTGTCATGGAAACAAAACCGTAAATTAGTTCCTACTGTATGACAAATATGTTTGTTAAGTTTGACAAAATTTCTGGAAAATAGGAATTTTCAGTTTCGAAGCTGTCAACAGCCATGCCTTAATACAGCCTACAGCTGAGCCTTAATACAGCTGAGCCTTAATACAGTGAATGAAAGTTTCGCTCGAATTAATGTCTGAGTGTGTCTTTCCTCCGTTTGGCAGTAGTTTATTTCACTTGATATATATTTATATATATATATTATATTATATATATATATTATATTTATATATATTTCACTTGATCGCTTTATTATTTCTATTCCCCAACTTTCTACGGAGCACACATATTTTATCTCAATTATAAAAACAACGTTTCTCATGTTAGCGTGAATAAAACATTGTAAAATTCCAAGTATTAAAGTAACCCAAATGCCAGATGGTTTGGATCATATTTGTGTAATGTGTTGGGTTCTAACAATTTTGTTTCTGCAGGATAAAATAATGCGTTCGTACTCGCTTAAAACGTTGAACAAATTCCATATCATCTGCATTTACGCGCGCAAAGCTGCCGTAATGCAATTATAAAACGTATTGCATGAAAAGCACAGCACTGCCGAGGAAAACAACCTTGACTACGTCACAACTTTAACGTGACCGAACCTTATGTCCTCGACGTGGCAATCTCCAGTTATACTAAGAACTTTTTTAAAGTCTATAGCTAGCCGTTCAAGATATAATAATAATAATATAATAATAATAATATTTTGAATTTATAACGCGCTAAAATTATAAATATTCTAAAGCAAGGTATTAAAAACAAGTTAAAAAAAATATGTTACAAGACTCGTAAGCCTTTCTAAATAAATACGTTTTTAAAAGTTTCTTAAAATAGTCAGTACTATAATGTCTTATAAAAAGCGGTAGGCTGTTCCAAACAACAGCAAACAGCCTTAAAAAAGGCCCTGTCTCCAAAGGTTTTATATGATGTTCTGGGGACCAAAAGCAGGTGTTGTTCTTGTGATCTTAAACGGTATCGACCGGTGTGTTTAACATGGAGCAGGCTTTCCAGATATATCCAGATATATCAATGCTCAGTTAAAGACAGTGCATGCAATCTTAAAAATCACACGATATTGAATAGGCAGGCAATGAAGTTTCTTAAGAACAGGTGTGGTGTGCTCGTATTTAGGTACAAGACACACCATTCGAGCGGCTAACGCAGCATTAAGTATACGTTGTAATTGATCAATTTGATATCATGAGGGACACCATATAGCAAATAATTGCAATAGTCTAGATGAGACGTAACGAAAGCATGTAAGGATTCTGGTCGAGTCAGCAGATAGAAATTTCTAATTTGTCGAATGTTATAAAGACTACGAAATGCCTTACTACAGACTCTACCAATTACGTACGTGGGCATTCATTGACATCTGGTTATCAAACAACACACCAAGATTACGCACCGACTTAACATGAGACATACAGTAGTTGATTCACCAACAGTGATAAAATCAATAGTTACTTTCAACAACTGCTGCCTAGAGCCAATTATTAAAAATTTAGTGAGTTTTAGTATCGTTAATTAGCAGTCGATGTGAGATCATCCAAGGCTGGAACTTCAGCAATGTATTCTTCAAATGATTTATAACAGCATCTTCTTGCAGGACGATGGAGTATCAGGCTTGAACGAGAGATACATTTGCGTATCATCTGCATATTTATGGGGCGCAGGGAAGATGTTTTGATACGATTTTAAATATCTCAGAGGTAGATAAGAAATAGCAATGGGCCTAAGCAGCTACCCTTAGGAACGCCAGAGGTCAGACCGTAACTTTTAGATTGGACACGATCAATGCAAATGCGTTGCTTTCTTCCCATCAAGAAGGAGGCAATCCACTTCTGGGCATTACCCACCACTCCAAGATCACATTCCATGGTATGAAGTAAATTCAGAAAAGATTATAGTTGATTTGTCAAGCCGTTTACTTTTGATGGAGGGGAAGATATACCACGATAATCCGTAGTGATTCAGTTGAGGATTTCATTATTATCATATCAATGAGTTCAAATGCATGACTTATATTTCTTTGCTGCATTCATCTTGAGAGTGAGTGACGTTTTCCACTTGTAGCAAAAGCCATGTTTCTGTTTAGCGTTAATATGTCAATGTTATATATTATCAACAACAAATTCATTTATTATTTGGCCTTGTTCTTGATGGACGTAGCATTAAAGCTCGGTTTTCAAATGCGACGCATGAAGTACGATAGAATTAACTTTATTTAAACAGGTTTGTCTCTTCAGTTACAAGACTGGTATTCATAAGGAACCTGCGTGTTTAAATTTTGTGGTCTAGTGGTTACCACACTGACATGTCTATAAGCTGGGAGACGCAGGTTCAAATCCTGGATCGGACCTCCACTCAGGGTCTTAAAAATAATTGAGGAGAAAGTGCTGCCTTTGCAATAATATCAGCAAATGGTAAGACTTTCGGGTCTTCTCGGATAACGACCTTAAATCGTAGGCCCTCGGAACCCCTATCAATTGGGCTTCTAGCCTGTTGGGGTATTCCGTTCACCAAAGAGTGAGAAATCTAATAAACTAAACTAAACTAAACTACATAATGTTATATAGCTACATATATTTTTAAGTCATATAAAAGTCTCCAATGAACAAAACGTAAATTATAAACTGTGGAATTATATATAAGAAAAGTTAAAAAGTTAAAAGTTAAAAAGTGTCAAATATCAGTAAGTATTTCGAAATTTTAGTCTTAAAACTTGAAAGTGAAGATGCCTCTTTTACTTTAGTAGGGCATTTATTACACAGTAAAGACCCATTAAAACTAAAAGTTCTCTTGCCAAGTTCGCGATTTAGGTCTTTTTTGCTTCTCGTATTATAGCTATGAATATTGTGATTTTGTCTGATAAGAAGTTCACTTATATTAAAATATTAGCGCAACTAGCATATAAGTGAACTGTACAATTGTCCTTATTTCACAGTGAAAATTCGACGCAAGCGTAGCACTGACGCAAGTATAAGGTCGAAATATCATTTTGAGTGTCTAGTAGCCTTGATAAGAACTTCGTTAAGCTTACTGTTCAGCATGACAACACCACGACAAATCCTCGGAATGAGAAAGCCATGGTTTCGTGCTCCTGGCAACACATTAATACCGTTCTTTCCGATCTGTTTTTAAACCGAATTTCATTAAAATTTAATTAAATGTATTTGAAATTTTAATCAAATGATCAAAAAGTCATAAACAAACAAAACAAATCCTGTTTTTAATTCAGCAAAAAAATCTAAGTAAAATTCGGATTAAACCCCTACAAAATTCTCGTAACAATTTAGTTAAAACCATAAAATTGGTCAATATGTATTACTGTATTACGTTTCCTGAATGTATGTGTAAAATTATCTCAATTAGTAAAATTACAACGTTTATCATGGTGAAGTATTAAAGTATTAAAGTATTAAAGTGAGCGAAATGCCAAATGGTTTAGATTACGTTTGTTTAATGCGTTGTGTTCTAACAATTTTGTTTCTGCAGAAATATATATTTATTTTTTTTTAAATTTGTTTGAATTTGATTTTGTTTCCGTTAAACAAATTTCATCTGCATTTACGCGCGCGAAGCTGTCGTACAAACGTAAAACGTACATATAGAAATGTACTTTGTAGCGTTACGGAATGCGCATATAACAAGATTGTGGTTGTATTGTGAGAATCAGACTCAACTGGTCATGCTGCTAAATTTATAAACATCTGCATATTTTGAAAACAATATATTTCTAAAGATCTGAATATGTAAATCGTTTCAAAATTTGCATAGCATGACCAATTGCTATATGGCCAACTTCGCTACTGGTGATAATACAATAGTCTTGGCCCAAGAGTATTACAGTTCGGAATATTTAAGGATTAAGTAAGTAAGGTGTGTCATTCGAAGGCATCTCTCCCTCAAAGAATCAACGTATTGCGAACATTGTATATTTAATTAGAATATTGTATTGCGAACACGCAATCCGCAGTTTATTCTTTTTTTTTTGCTTTGTTGTTTGTGTATGTTTTTCAGGTTATGCCAACTGTTGCCACGCCGGCGAAAGGTTTTTACTTTTGTCTTTTCAGATTCTTCAAGATAGCGAACGGAGCCTATGTCAACCTTACCCGGACTCGTCAGCGTTCGCAGTAAAAGAAAGAAAGTAAGAAAATAGGACCGTACCTATAAGGAAGTCTTGACAGCGACTATCAAAGCAGAACAAGGATAGAAGAAATTAACATTAAAACAAAAACATCATGAACACGTTGAGGAATGATTTGAACCTCCAGAAATTTTCCTACATGCATTGACTTATAGTTGTATCTAATCATATACAATACGCTTGTATAGTCCGACGAATATTTGGCTATGCTGGAGATGATTTTGTTTATATTTGGAAACTTCCAGTTTATTCGGATCCAGTTTATTCGCACGCGTGTTTATTCGGATCGCAATCCCAAAAACTGTTTCTACACGGCTATTTTCGATCGCGATAGCCCGCCGATCGCAATCGCAAACCACCTCCAGATTAAATTTATTGCGATCACGATCGCGATCGAGTGTTTACACGACAAAAATTATCGGGATTATATTTTTCCTGTTGTTTTGTGATAATGCAGTTTAGCTATAAAATGCTTTATGCTCGTTCACAAGGTGATAGAGTATATAAAAGCACAGCACTGCCGGAAAGCAACCTTGAAACATTGTCTGGTTACGCTCGGCTGTTACGTGTTGAACCAGAAAAGAACATGGCCTTCATGTAGTAGATAAATGATCTTTATTTCTAAATTTATTTCAATATTCTATTATTCTAACAAATCGGATGAACATTAACTCTTTCCTGTCCGGCTGAAAAACATCCAAAATCGAACCACCTCTTTGTTCTATTTATATTTCTGGAAATAACCATCACTGTTGCGAAAGCTATACATTGTCTGAAAGCCCAATGTTTTTAAACTTCTCGAACAAGACAACACATTATGTTAATATAAATTAGCATTAACTATCATAAATTAGGTTGAAAAACTTTCATTTTTCTAGAAAAGCCCATCTTGCACGCGTGAAAAATTCAATTGCGTTTTGCAGAAAATTTGCGCAGATCGTGATGTTTGGTTATGGTCTTATGGACGAAGCACGCGTAGACAGCGAAGGAACCAACGAGACCGAGAGCGAAGAGCAAATGAAAATGCAGAAGAACGGGAAGATAGATTATGTAGACGAAGGGGAAGAGATCGAACACGCCGTAGGGCACACAAAGAGTTCAGAGACTGCTGTAGAAGAACGAGAAGATAGATTATGTAGATGAAGGGAAAGAGATCGAACACGGTGTAGGCAGTTTTCACTGAATTGGTCGGTAAAACGCGGAGTCGGTCGGTAAAGCCTGGCATCGTCGGTAAAACCGATTGGTCAGACCGGAAGTTGGGAAAACCTTGTAATAGTTAAGGCTGTCGGTAAACTGTTTGTCATATTATATCGTTGGTAAAATTGACTTAATCGACTGTTTAAACTTTGTCGGTTGTATAAAATTCGATTTAATTGCATGGGTTAATGTTAAATTAATATTCCTGAGCTTACAAACCTCCCGATCTCCGATCCAACCTAGTACCCAGGTACTTTTTTTACCAGTGAAGGTGACTGTTACCGGTACGTACGTACAAGGCAATGGAAGAAAATCTGCGCCCACGTGTTCGTCGGTGAAACTAAGACGATACACCCCTCATCCAAAATTGTTAGGGCACGGAACGCCACTGGGGATTAGGCACAGAGAGAGTCAGAGACTGCTGTAGAAGAACGGGAAGATAGATTATGTAGACGAAGGGAAAGAGATCGAACACGGCATAGGGCACAGAGAGAGTCAGAGACTGCTGTAGAAGAACGGGAAGATAGATTATGTAGACGAAGGGAAAGAGATCGAACACGGCGTACGGCACAGAGAGAGAGTCAGAGACTGCTGTAGAAGAACGGGAAGACAGATTATGTAGACGAAGGGAAAGAGATCGAACACAGAGAGCCAGATAAAAAAAAATCTAGATATTTGCGTAAAAGCCAATAAATCACCTGCAATTTTCGAAATCCTCCATGGCAACATCTGTACCCCTAAAATTATAAATACGCTCAGGATCGCCCCATGATGCTTCGTGTAAGACAATTGGTGCGGTACCTCATTTATAATATGAGTACGTACGTGTTTTTTCTAAATAAGCCTTTAGCGGGAATGAATGTTCATTCAACAGAAACAAAATTGTTAGAACGCAACGCATTAAACAAGCATGATCTAAACCATTTATGGCATTTGGGTTACAATTAATACTTGAAATTTTACAATGTTTTGAATAACACGAGAAACGTTGTTTTTAGAATTGAGATAAAATATATGTGCTTCGTAGAAAGTTGTGGAATGGAAATAATCAAGCGATAAGTACGTGAAATAAATTATTGCCAAATGGAGGAAAGATACACTCAAACATTTCGAGCGAAAGCCCTTCATTAATTCTGACTTAATGGAGGGGGGGCGACACTAGTTCGACAACATGACAACTGACGAAAACTGAACTATATATGTCATTTAATCATGCTTATAAACAATAAACCTTACTGAGAATAATATATAAATATATAGCCTTAGGAGAAGTTGTTGCCAAGTAATTAATGATTGCCTATCTGCAGTGAAAATAATTTACGTTAATTATTCGATCTTTTAATTGTTTCTGAAAAACCTTGACATTCCACTTTGACGTCCTGTGAAACAACACTATAATTATCAATTATTGAATGAGATTGAGCATGATAAGAAGAATTATCAAGGCCGAAGTTTGTGTTATCTGCCGAAGGCTGAGGCGGATAACACAAACTGAGGCCTTGATAATTCTTCTTATCATGCGAAAACCGAATTCAATAATTGTTTTATTATTTATTTAAAAGAATTTATTTAAAAACCGTTCCTTTGAGGAAGTCATTTGTGTTTTACTGAGGCAATCAACTTTCGTCCTGCATCGTTGGAAAAACGTCATAGCGTGCAATATTAGTTTTTCATATTATTTGGTAGGCCATGCAATGAGTTGATAAGACGATTTCACCGTTGGCTGTTACCCAATCAGCGATCACGAATTATTTTAAATAAATAATAATATTAATTATTGGATGAGGCTGAGCCCAATATTACAAAATATTTTTGTCGAGAATTCAATATTGGGCGAGACAGAAGGTCGAGCCTAATATTGCAAATCGAGACTTAAATATTTTGTAATATTATCCAAAATATCTTAACATAAAGATGTTTCTTCGCACGTAAACAGTCCAAAGGTTACTGTCCAATATGTAGTTGCGCTACATCGTAAAATATTGGGCTGCCACGTGACGCTAATAGAGACAGTTGATTGGTGGATTATATGTGATGGTATAATAATGCATTGTGTTTAACTGAAAATGTAACTACTAAATTCTGCTTCTTCTGTCCAATCTGATTCTTTCGCTCACCCTGACGAGTTTGTGCTGCGAGCTGTCTTTTATAATCGCGTTTCTCTATTATTGTATTTTTAACCAAAGATGGATCAATAAAAGATTTATTTATTTAAAGAAGATGTGTGGAACTGCTGGTTTAATCTGAGACACGTGATTCACATTCGATGTCTTTGGTGTAATCGAGGAAGATGATGAATTTGGAATGTTTGTTTTTTAGAAATTGTTCTTCACAAGTAGTTCTTATATACTAAGATATGGTATTGTCTGCTAATTTGACATATACGATTTTGGAAACATGATATACTTTTTGTGATATTGATAGAGAGATAGAGAGATAAAGAAATAGCTCGAGAGATCGAGAGATATATAGATAGAGAGATATAGAGATAGATACTAATCAACGAATTTTTTAGCTACGTCAAAATATTTGTCACAACAATTACCGCGAGATGGTATTATTGGTAGGGTGGTTAATTAACTAATTCGAGGTCTCTGATCCAATCGAGGAAGGTGTAATTTGGAATGTTTGTTTTTTAGAAATTGTTTTCCACAAGTAGTTCTTATATACTAAGATGTGATATTGTCTAGCTCAAAGGTTAGAGCGCCGAAACGTTGATATGGAGACCAGGGTTGGGGCAGTCACTTTTTCCATATATGCGTCTTACATAACCCACGTCCTATGTAAGTCGCGTCTAATTAACTCTCCCGCATAAATGGTAAAACGGCCCTTATGTCGCCTAATGTCGGTATGTCCTGTAAAACTTATAAGTGTTGAAAGAAAACGTTAATCTTGAACTCCATCTGTCCGCTTAATAGAGGTTATACTGCTCATTGGGACCCAAGATAGGTGTCCACTTAATAGAGATGTCCGCTTAATAGAGGTTATACTGCTCATTGGGACCCAAGATCGGTGTCCGCTTAATAGAGATGTCCACTTAATAGAGGTTATTCTGCTCATTGGAACCCAAGATAGGTGTCCGCTTAATAGAGGTTATAGGGCTCATTGGGAACCAAGATAGGTGTCCGCTTAATAGAGATGTCCGCTTAATAGAGGTTATACTGCTCATTGGGACCCAAGATAGGTGTCCGCTTAATAGAGATGTCCACTTAATAGAGGTTATTCTGCTCATTGGAACCCAAGATAGGTGTCCGCTTAATAGAGGTTATACGGCTCATTGGGAATCAAGATAGGTGTCCGCTTAATAGAGATGTCCGCTTAATAGAGGTTCGACTGTATATGCATATATACAATATACATGTTATATGCTTATATAAAGAGACATAGACCCGACGCCGAGGGATGTGCTAAAAACCGAAAACTGTAGAGTGAACTTGTTTATTTGCTCATCAAAGCAGTTGCTTTTGTTTGAAAAAGGTCTCGCAATTCCACAAGTATTTCGCATGAGAAGAAATCAAAAAAGAAAAGCTGCTCTTGTTTTCGTCTCCGCTCAGAACGTTGGCTTTCATGAGGCACTTTCTTTCTCGTACTTGCATAACGACTGCACGCACAAAACATATGTTCACTGAGACAATTTGGGTGGGTACCTCCATTTCTAATGTGGCCATGTTCTTTTCTGGTTCAACACGTAACAGCGCGTAATTTAACCAGAGAACGTTCCAAGGTAGCTTTCCTGCAGGGCTCATGCGCTTTTCTACGTATGTTTTACGTTTGTGCGAAAGCTTCGCGTGCGTAAATGCTAATGAAATTTGTTTAACGTAGTAAGCGAGTACGTAATGTACGTTCGCCTTTTTTCTAAAGAAGCCTTTAGCAGGAAAATGTTCATTTTGCAGAAACAAAATTGTTAGAACCCAACACATTAAACAAAGACGATCCAAACCATTTGGCAATTCGCTTACTTTAATAATTAAAACGTACTAAAAAGCTTTTACGACAAGTTCCAGGAAATTACACTGCGTGAAAGATTGGAAATTATGCATGGTTCAATTCTTGTTATGACCATCCCCCCGGGAAAACGTGGCCCAGCACTGCCTTGGGGGGGGGGGGGTTATTGATTGCATGGTTCCGGGTGTCCCGTGAGGGTAGCGGTGGTGAATATATGAATAACTGCATGCAAGGGGTTTGGTGCCTAGCCTGCGAGCATGCAGATCAGTTATTCAGTGGGCATTCCAATAATATGAGGTCCGAATACTATATTAACTTCTCAGGAAAAGCCACAAAACAGACAAAATGAACTAAAACAATTCAAGTTTATCTGCATATTTTAAATTATGCCGAAAAATGTGATAACTTGTCGGGGGGAATCCTGTTTTTCTATAGTAAAAATATCCAAATTCCCCGGGGGATGGTGACAGTAAGAATTGAACCATGCGTCGTAAGTTTATTCAAATCATATAGGATGTAGGCTGAATGTCTGAGATAGTATATTTATTTTATTGTTTATGTCTACGAAAGGTTTAATAGCGAAGGTGTAGATTACGTTTGAGTTAATTCAGTCGCGATGTAATATGACAAATGTGTGCGACGGTATAAAACATCAATACCCGTACTAGCAAACACACACACTGACACTGTCTTCGTTCAAATTCGTATAATACGTGAAATTTACACACAAGAACCTGACCAAAATGTTGGTCAGTCTAAACACAATGGCTCAGATAAACAACAAAAGTAGTTCAATACCTATCATGGACCAAAAAAAGCGAAGGAAGAAGCCCACTCGACAGCCGTGGTGAAGCCATTGAAGCAACAAACGATCTCGGCGAACTTTCGTTGTCTTCTGTGACGTATCATGTGCCCGACCGAACAATTAGTATTTCGATAACTAATGCCCCGAATGACTTTTCTATTGTATAAATTGAATGGTTCTCTACTTGGTTGCAGACGAGTGCTCGTAAAACAAAAGGAAAAAGTCGCGCGCGACTATATTCGCTTAATCGAAATCCAGCTTAACTACGTCGCAGACACAAAAATAGGTACGCAATGCGTACATTACGTTTGGAAGGGAGGGGCGTAATTATTATCGTGGCACCATAGTCAATAGTTGTTTATTTCGTCAGCTTTGCCCTTATTGAACAAAGGCATGACTCTGGCTTTCTGCCAATCTAAGGGCACAATTCCTTTTTTTGCTTCTTTCAAAATATTTAGATCACTGATCTCGAAAATAGGACTGGATTGAGCTTTTTATTGTATCTGATGAGCTGATTTTTGAAGCTTGCATATTTGCATAATGTAAAGAAGTAAATCTGTAGCTAGGCCATGAATCGTTTTACCCAGTAATTTGAAAAATGTCTTCTGGTCCTCTTTATAGTAAAATTATTTTATTTTGTCGACGGTATAAGAGCACATAATTATCCAACAAAAAACCTCCTCAGTTGGTCCCTTATAGTAAGGACTTCCGGCTTCATTTTCTGAACAATAGTTGCTCGATCCAGACTTCTTTCGAGATCAGTATTTTAGATTCTTTCAAAAGCCTAAGAGTAATATCATTGGGACCTGACATAACTTAGTAACTAAAAACTAAATGATAACATAACTAAGTTATCAAAGAATATCCAGACTATTAGAAGAAATGGAATTGGAACAGTACACTTCCGTTCGTTTGGTGGTTTGTGCAGCTAAAGAGTGGAGAAGATACATCTCTCCCCAACCCCCTCCCAGGATTGACGCCCATGTACAAGCTCGTTTCACAAGCTCGTTTTATAATACGACAAGACATCGTTGCAATGCCCAATCTACTTTATTAAAACCCAATCTAATTTACTTTATTAAAACCCAATCTAATCTACTTTATTAAAACCCAATCTAATCTACTTTATTAAAACCCAATCTAATCTACTTTATTAAAACCCAATCTAATCTACTTTATTAAAACCCAATCTAATCTACTTTATTAAAACCCAATCTAATCTACTTTATTAAAACCCAATGTAATCTACTTTATTTCAAACCACGTGAACGTAATAATGTCACTCTAATCCCTCACTCTAAAATGTTTAAATCAAGTCGTCATCCAGTTTCCATGTCATATTGATCGTTGCGAAGTTCAGTTTACACCTGAAAGATAGAGCATGAAGAGATTAATGTTACTAAAGTTAATTAATGTTTTAAAGTTAATTTATGTTGGTTGGTTCGTTTGGTTGGTGGGTTGGTTGGTCGATTGGTTGGTTGTTGGTTAGAGACGGTATGAAAGGGTGCCATGATTAGCATAGGAAATATTATCACTGGGCACTGTTCGAGGGGAATTTAATGAAAAATTGCACGCGCCTTTGGCTAAACATTCGTATACAACCACAAGTGTATACTTTGAGTGGTTTTATGAATATTTCACCAAACACAAGTGTTATTTTTCATTAATTCTTCTAAAGGGCGCGAAATAACTGCTAGCTGGTCACCGGTCAAGATGACCGGCCAAGTCAACTTTAGCTCGGACATGCCGCTTTTATGACCGGACAAATTATTCAGCTAAAAGCCTGAAAAAAAGTCTTAATTCCGTAATTGAAATCGGTAAACTCCTTCACGTAAAATGCATTGCGCTTTAGCTCAGTTAGCCGTTGCGTTTACACGCGATGCAAGACTGAAAATGTACGAAACCGTCACCTATAATTATCTGGAGCAATTTGAAAGTCATTTATAAGCGGTGGTGCGAGATGGAAACGGCACGCTCAGCCTTGATGTTGTGTCAACGCAAATGAACTGCTTAAACTTTTCAGCTTTAATTTATTTAATTAGCAATCCACATTCATTTTATTCTATAAAGTAGATGTTCTTTGTCGATTCCTCTCTGGAAAGTTTCGGAATTATGCGACGCTTGTTAATTCATCAATCCAGGGTCTGTCGTCAATAAATTCAAACAAGTTCGTTGCGTGCAGGCGACGCCTCATTTCATTGATATAGTAAAAGAAACATAACATAACAGTGTTGGGTTTTGACAGTTGCAGGCGATGGTTTTGACAGTTTTGACGCTCGCAATTGAATTTATTTCCACTTCGTCTTTTGAGCAATTAGTTTGTTCTTTTGCTTAATGTCATAATGTGACAGGTCAAAATGACCAGCAATGCGAGAGTTTGAATACTCAGGCATTTTCAGATATAGGGTCCTGCAGTTGCAGAGTTTATAACACTTTCAAGATTAAGTGCTCAGCTATTTTCTGTCACGCTTTTTTCATGTTTTTCAATTTTCGCAATATTAATAATGTCAGATAATTCAACAAGTTTTAATCGATTCGAAATTCCTATCATCATTCCCTAGATATTCATGCAAAGAGTCTGTGGTGAAGATTTCATTAAAATATATGGAGAAATAAGAGAGACTGAATAGTGTTTGAAGATGGCGAGGTTGCTACAAAATGCATTCTCAGAAAACAATACTACAAGATGCTATACAAAATCATGTTTGCTTGTTTTTTTTTCATTACCATTTCTCTAAACATCGGTATCCATCAGTGAAAGGTATACTTTGTCACTGAATTTTGTTAAAAATACAACTTTTCCTGGAAAATATTTTATGTAGTACCAAAAGTGATTTAAACCTGATAAAACAGCTTCAATCCCTATAGGACTATAGGAACTAAGCTGACCTCAAATGTTTTCGAATAACAGAGGGGAGTTATTCTTGACAAAAACCATGTTGTTATGAATTTGAAAGGAGAGCATATATAGCTTTTGAGAACGGACTAACGCGTGCTTTGAGAGAAATGTTTCGTCGAGAAGGCTGTTCCACACGAGGCTTTTCTATCGGTAGATCTGGAGACAAAACAACGGGCTCCAATTTTGAACAGTGCATTAATTTCAAGTTGATGTATTATATATAAAGATCGGTTGAAGACATTTAAGAAACTCGTCTATATACCTTCATAGGTATCGTGTTGTAGGTTTTATATGTAATAAAGATTCGTCCTGATTTACATAAACTTTATCTTTGATTTTCTCGGCTTAGACAACATTGATTTTCAAAATTACTACGCCAATGAACTTATCAAATGGGTCACGTTTTTTATGCCGTTTATAATAAACTCGCAGCACATTTTTTATCAGATCTAAATAAGTCGGACTACGCGCTGCTCATGCTTGTTTATTAAACCGTACTTCATAATATTTTTAAGGGTTTTCTGTTTTATTATATAAATATTATTAAGTTAGAAGTGTATAAATATTGCGTTAATGTATATATTGTAGTGAATGTGGGAGAGCTCGGAGTAGACAGAATGCAGATATACGTGACGATCGTCAAGCTCATATCCTCAGAAAAATGATTCTGTTTATTAATAATAATAATTATTATTATTATTTATTTCTTCAGTGCGCATTTCCAAAATTTCTCAATGCTCATTACAGTAAAATACTAAGAATAGATATTAAAAAGTATACTAAAAACATTAACAAACAGTAAAATCTAGCAATAAGTTTGGATAAAAAGGAATGTCTTAAGTTTAACTTTAAAAATGTCAACAGATGTCTCTAATCTTAATTCATTTGGTAGGCTGTTCCAAACTGCCGATCCTGCCTTCCTAAATGATCGATCTCCGTATGTTTTCGTCTTTGTCCTGGGTTCTTCAAGCAAATTTCTCGAGGATGATCTTAAGCACCGCGAAGTTTGATAAGGTAGCAAAAGGTCTTTAAGATAGGATGGAGTCAGATTGTTTAAAGCTTAAAGACCATTAAAGCTAACTTAAATTTAATTCGACTCTGTATAGGCAGCCAGTGGAGCTCTTTTAAAACGGGAGTAATATGGTCTCTTCTGTTGGACCTTGTTACAATTCTTGCTACAATTACACATGTTGGAGTTTCTTATTTGTTTCTTTTTTCTTATTTGTCACCTTCTGATTGCCGGTGAGACGCTCTAACCATTGAGCTAACGAGACTCAGATGGAGAGCGAAGGTTACAATGATTATATATATATATATATATATATAGATTTTCGCTTACCTCAAAACTGTTCTGCTACAACTTGTTTCATCTGTAAAAGAATCTTCAGGCAGTGACCTGAAGATTCTTTTACAGATATATATATATATATATATATATATATATATATATATATATATATATATATATATATATATATATATATATATATATATATATATATATATATATATATATATATATATATATATATATATATATATATATATATATCGGTATTAAATGCTTGGATGCGTTAATATACACATGCATGTAGTGCCGTGGGAGAGCTCGCAGTAGACAGACGATATGTGGACGTTCGTCAAGCTGGTATACTCAGAAAAATGATTCTGACATTGTGTATATTAACGAATCCAAACATTACCGATATATAGACGTGACTGCCGCATAGGCAGTACATATATCAATCGAACCAGTACATCATTGTAACCTTCACTCTCCATCTGAGTCTCAGTGGCTCAATGGTTATAGAGCGTCTCACTGGCATTCAGAAGGTTACATGCAGGTTCGATTCCTGTACGGGACTCAGAATCATTTTTCTGAGGATATGAGCTTGATGATTGTCCACGTATCGTCTGTGTATAAATATTGTTAAGTTAACTCACCAATTCGTAGACATACCCATGCCAATTAACTCCCACACAAACAGTTGTTTCGTTAGGGTTCCCGTCTTTGCACTTTGTGTAGTCAGGTCTTTTACTCCAACACTGTGTCGGCGCTTTGCTTTGGGAGGCAAGTTTAATATTGTTGTATCCCCAACATTCACCATAAAACTCGATGCAGAAGTATTTAAAACCGGCGGCTTTAGCTGCTTCAGCACAACTGCCAAAAAAAAAAAAAGTTTTACAATTTTACTGTACATAGATATATCTTTATATTTATTATCAAGAGAGTCTGAGAGTCTTCGTAAACATATTTGAAAGGATTGTGCGCTGCATCAACTCAACTGGTTACCAGTGGAACAATTATTATTGTACAGGAATACAGTACTGACCTATTCATGTTTTAATGGTTGTGCACCCAGTTATTAATGTAATAAGTTCAGTAAACGCTCCGAGACACATATGACTACATAATCTTACACCCAAATCTTTTTCCCTTTAAATTTAGATATAAGACAGAATAAGGGTCACAGGATTATAGTATGTGAAAGTTTTGACCCAGAAAATACTGTGCTCTACTCTTGTGTTGCCATGGTAACCAAGACAATTGCCCCATAGTGATTAAGAACCCTTATTTTCAGACATGATATCTCATGAAGGAATGGTCAGGGAAATGTTTTTCATGGGTTATTTTATCAATGAATACATGGTTTCGGAGCTAAACCTAAAAAAAGTGGAACATTTATCATTGTTTTTAAAATTTTTAAACATTTTCCACAAAAATAGGATTTTTTTAAAATTAAGCAAGCATGCGAGTAGATATATATAGGAATATAATAATATATATAATAATATATAATAATATATAGATATTATAGAGGAATAAGCTTTATAATACTTTTCAATTTTATAGATTTACCTCTTAGACACTGTTTGTATCTTTCAGCATTGAAAATTTCAGAACAATTGATCAAAACGTAATGAGATATGCTTTCTGAAATATTCGCTTTTTCTTGAATTTCGGGATTTGATAAAATGACTTTAAAGTTACGTGTTTGAAGTAATCTAAATAGTTTTTGTAATTAAGTGAGCAAAAGTGTCTCTCCTGCAAGAACTATTAATGGTAAAAGATTACCATTAATTATTGGAACTATTATATATTTATTGGAACTATAATTATTGGAATTATCCAAACGTTCGTTGCTAAGTGTGTTGCTAAGTCAACAAAACCAGACTAGTCTTAGAATTTTCTCAATTTTCTACATTTCTATGTATCCAATCACAAAAATTATTTTGACTATCTATTCTTATATCATTAAGTATCTCAATAGTATGGACATTTAAAAAATTAGCCAAATTCTAATATTTTGGGTATAAGACCACCTTAAACGTTCCATTGTTTAGAATTGACTCAGGTCAGAGAACCTTTTACAAAAAAGCACGGTTAAAATATGGAACAAATTGGATAATGACCTATAAAGCAGATCCCATCTCTTGGTAATTTTAAAAAGGTTCTTAGAGCATTTATGTTAGACAATTTGTATTCGAATTTATAAATATATTATTAGTTGATTACTCTAGCTTATTTTGATACTGTTTTAACTCACACATGTAAATATATATACCGTAAACTGCGGAATATAAGCCCTGGACGTATACAATTTCGTAAGGGGTTTTGGGTGGGCTTATAAACGGGGGGCTTATATTCGGGCGTGGGGCTTATAAGCGGAATAAAAAACGTTTGGAAATGATCGAACTGGTATGATATGGGATTTTTTCATTCGCCGGTATATTTAATTTTCCCATTTGCGTCACAAATAACTGTATGTCAACAGGTCAGATTCCTGCTGTCAACACAACTTGTATTGTCTCACTCACACTAAACATTGAAATAAATAAAATAATCGAAAACCGGCATAGCCAGGCTGATATACTGAGTAAACTGTTACACCTCCAAAAGCCCAAAAGTCCGTAAGATTACATTACTAGTAAGAAAGATGGGCAAATACTTGTTTCCATCTGTCAAACTGACATGGCGTCATTTTGTCCTTCGTTTTTTCCTTCTTTTTAAGGTTAGGGTTAGTGCTTTGTTAGGGTTAGGGTTAGGATTAGAATTCGTTTGTTGGTGAGATTAGTTGATAAAATGACGTCACGTCAGTTTGGTGGTTGGAAACAAGTGCTGACCAGAGAGATGGGGTAGGGGTGGATAAACGTTGATTTTTAGAGGGGGGCTTATATTCGAGGGGCTTATAACCGGAATATAATTTCTGTTTGTGGATAGATGGGCTTATAAATGGGGCGGCTTATAAACGGAGGGTCTTATATTCCGCAGTTTACGGTATACACGTAATTAATCTTCTTTTTAGTATATTCACTAATTTTTGTAATTGAGTGTTGAAAAGCCCTTAATCAGCAATAATAGGTAAATTGAAAATAATCGAAGAAAAAGCGTGAAAGGAAAAGCAGTTTATTATCTGTTGAATTGAAAATAATCAAAGTAAATACAGTTTAACAAAGCAAAAAAATGGTCAGTGACAAAAAATGAACCCCCTTCTCTGCTCCCCCCTACCCCCCTCAATGAGAGGAATTATGTAAGGGTTACCCGAAGCAGAGTCTCTGCAGAGATCCCACCCGCACCGGTCCACCCGCACGGGAGCTCATACTTTTAAATATATACGCAAGCTATCTATACACTACAAAGACAATACGTTCTATGCATGTGGGTCAAAAAGGTCAAAATTCACCGTGTTTAGAAATGTAGGAAATAATTCACCAAATTTGTTAAAAATTTGATATGTGTGTTGTTTAGCCGACTTATAACGATGATGAAAAATTCAGGCGAAAATATAAAATTGATCGATGCGAAAAAATATCGACCATTGTATATTAACTCTTTCCCTACGGGCGCAGTTAAAATGGGTCACTGAAGACCCGCAAAGTCGTCAATCGAAAAACACGGCACACGGTAACGCAAGATTAAAAATTGAAATTCGACAAGCGCCAGGAACATGAAATCCACGCACACGCCAAGTTTGATTTGATTTCATAAACAACTCTGCGATTGGTGGCATTTTGAGTTTTCAAGATGCTACGCGGGCGTGCAAGATGGCCTTTTCTAGAAAAATGTAAATTTTTCAACCTGATTTATGATAATTAATGCTAATTTATATTAACATAATGTGTTTTGTTCGGGAAATTTAAAAGAACAAGTAAAAGCCGGTTTATTGGGCTTCCAGAAAATGTATAGCTTTCACAACAGTTATGGTTATTTCAAGAGATATCAATAGAACAACGTGGTCGTTCAATTTTTGATGTTTTTCAGCCGTAAGGAAAGAGTTAATGGTAACACACAATAAGATATTATAAACATATTTTTTATTATGCTCTCAAACGACTGAGATATCGAAACACAAGCGCAAGATATATTGTTGTATAGCCCTATTTACTTTTACCAATTATAAAATGAAATTTTCAGAATTTGTGCTCGGAGCTGACTGCTTCATTTTTGAACTCAAAGCTGCCGATCACAACCATAACATATCAACAATAGGCGCGCGGTTAGGCCTGGTTTCCATATTGTTGTAATTGTTGTAATTCAGACGCCGATTTCTCCCTAGTACTCAGGACGCCGCCGCGGTTTAGTAATCGCCGATTTATGTTGAAACTGCCACTCGGCGTCAAGAATTTAATTTCTTGTTTTTGTCGCGAAATTCAACCGACGATCTTTGGTAGATATAGGTAATATTTGGCATTTCACTCGATTGAACTACATGTTCTCAGGATTTATGGTGAAGGAAAATTTCGAGTGTAGGAATATATACATTTTAAGACCAAACCGGGACCAGTTGCGAAAATTGCAACTTAGCTGCCTTCCGGTAGGAATTGAACCCGCGACCCTGCGATTGCTAGTGCAGTGCTCTGACCACTGAGCTACGGAAGCCGTTGCCGAGAGCCTAGTCACGAGTTCTGTATATATAGTGGTGGTAATGCCGGGATAAGATTCTGGGTATATTATAGGTAATATTTTGCATTTCACTCGATTGAAGTACATGTTCTCAGGATTTATGGTGAAGGAAAATTTCGAGTGTAGGAATATATACAGCTGGGTATACTCACGAACAACATCGCTGAACCGCTCGTCAGCTATATTAAACTATCCATTTCACTCATTCTTAGATATATCTTAATACGAAGTGACTTGCAAACACGTGAAGTGATTGGAAAGTGAAAAACTGAAGACTTGGCAATGTGGATGGCTGGCAACGCAACGCTTGATGCTGATTGGTTATTTACCATCATATGACACTTTTCTATCGCAGACAGTCGGCCAGTGGCGTAGCTATCCCAGGGCCTAGAGGGGCCAGGTCCTGGTAAACGTCGTGAAGGCCCTAGTAAAAAGTATTTTGGCAAGTATATACATGCATAGCCAAAGCATGATATTTTTATTGACAATCTTGCAAGTGCATAATGCCATGGTATTTCAAGTATGTTTTTATTTAATATTTGTAATTTATCGGAAAACGGAACACCATACCAATCCTGTCTTCCCATACCACTGAATCCTGAGCCTGGACTAATGGACCATCCTTCCTGACTAAAACTATCATTACATATATTAAACAATAACCATCTAGCGTTCTTTGTCTAATGTTCTATATATAACTCTGACTCCCTTGTTTCCTGCTTTTTGGCAATAATGAAAGAAACAAATTTGTCCAACCGAAATCAAATATTCTACTTTCTCAAAATGCTGGAAATACCATTTCAAAGACTCTAGAGTTTGAAAATGTTTCGCGGGGCGTAATGGTATGCCCTGCCCCCCCCCCCCCCTAGCTGGTCTCAGGCTTCACTCTTGCACGGCGCGATCAAAGCTTTGGAGTAGTGCCCGGGGAGTGCCCTTGTAATTGAGTACGGCTGCAGGCTACGCCACTGCAGTCGGCGACTGTCAGCGACTGATGTTGCCATTAACTGTTATCGCATCGGCAACTGTTGTAATTGTTGTAGAAGTTGAACCAACTTCTAGAAGTTGATTCAACTTCTACAACAGTCGCCGATCGATCTCCGATTGAATTACAACAATTACAACACGCGTTTCCATACAGTTGTAATTGTTATAAGACTTGATCGGCGATAGTCGCCGACTGAATTACAACAATTACTACAATATGGAAACCAGGCTTTAAAACAAACATATGTGAGCAGTGTGCCAACTATGGTTATGTCTCGATTTAATACACATCATAAAACTTTTACGTCACAAAACGTCACAAATCGAGATTTCGTTGACTATACATAGGTCCGCAAAGATATCTGGGCACGAGTGTTAAGATTAGTGCGCTATACTTACTCGCAGTTAACGTTTTCGATAAAGTTATCCCAGCCATTGCCCCAGTCAATGTTGTCTCGCTGACTAAATAGCAACCTCTCACGTTGGGCAATCGGAGGGGTTTTGAAGCATCCTCTTTTCTTTATATTAATTGCGCACCCTGAAATAAAGTGAAAGATATGCATGCAGATTAGTTCAACAAATAACTGTGTTTCTTATTCCCCGAAGGATTCTATTCTCTACTCTCTCTACTTACTCTCTCTACTCTCTCTACTCTCTCTACTCTCTCTACTCTCTCTACTCTCTCTACTCTCTCTACTCTCTCTCTACTCTCTCTCTACTCTCTCTCTACTCTCTCTCTACTCTCTCTCTACTCTCTCTCTACTCTCTCTCTACTCTCTCTCTCTCTCTACTCTCTCTCTCTACTCTCTCTCTCTACTCTCTCTCTCTCTACTCTCTCTCTCTACTCTCTCTCTCTCTACTCTCTCTCTACTCTCTCTCTCTACTCTCACTCTCTACTCTCTCTCTCTACTCTCTCTCTCTACTCTCTCTCTCTACTCTCTCTCTCTACTCTCTCTCTCTACTCTCTCTCTCTACTCTCTCTCTACTCTCTCTCTACTCTCTCTCCACTCTCTCTCCACTCTCTCTCCACTCTCTCTCTACTCTCTCTCTACTCTCTCTCTACTCTCTCTCTACTCTCTCTCTACTCTCTCTCTACTCTCTCTCTACTCTCTCTCTACTCTCTCTCTACTCTCTCTCTACTCTCTCTCTACTCTCTCTCTACTCTCTCTCTACTCTCTCTCTACTCTCTCTCTACTCTCTCTCTACTCTCTCGCTACTCTCTCTGCTCTCTCTCTGCTCTCTCTCTGCTCTCTCTCTGCTCTCTCTCTGCTCTCTCTCTCTGCTCTCTCTCTGCTCTCTCTCTGCTCTCTCTCTGCTCTCTCTCTCCTCTCTCTCTGCTCTCTCTCTGCTCTCTCTCTGCTCTCTCTCTGCTCTCTCTCTGCTCTCTCTGCTCTCTCTGCTCTCTCTGCTCTCTCTGCTCTCCCTCTGCTCTCTCGCTACTCTCTCGCTACTCTCTCGCTACTCTCTCTCTACTCTCTCTCTACTCTCTCTCTACTCTCTCTCTACTCTCTCTCTACTCTCTCTCTACTCTCTCTCTACTCTCTCTCTACTCTCTCTCTACTCTCTCTCTACTCTCTCTCTACTCTCTCTCTACTCTCTCTACTCTCTCTCTACTCTCTCTACTCTCTCTACTCTCTCTACTCTCTCTACTCTCTCTACTCTCTCTACTCTCTCTACTCTCTCTACTCTCTCTACTCTCTCTACTCTCTCTACTCTCTCTACTCTCTCTACTCTCTCTACTCTCTCTACTCTCTCTACTCTCTCTACTCTCTCTACTCTCTCTACTCTCTCTACTCTCCCTACTCTCTCTACTCTTTCTACTCTTTCTACTCTCTCTACTCTACATTCCCACTCTATATTCCTATTCCCATTCCGGGCCATCCATTCCATCCATTCCATCCATTCCATTCCATTCCATTCTATTCTATTCAATTCTATTATATTATATTCTAAGCCAAGTTAAATAGAGAATTAAACAACTGGCATTATTGGCTTAGCTTTTAGCTAACAAATTAATATTGAATGTCAGTAAATCGGAATACATGCTAATTGGATCTAGAAAAAGATCACGTATTGGTACAGATCCCATGTGTTCATCAATAATCAAATTATTGATCGTATCTATATAATACGAAAAATCTTGGGGTTTTTATTGATGAAAATATTACATGGAAAACATATATTAATCATGTATGCAAAAAAGTGTCTAAGAGCATAGGTGTTTTACGACGAGCAAAGAGAATGATTAGTAACGCAAGTCTGGAAATATTGTTTAGAGGGAATACAAATTATGTTTAAACAAATACAAATATTGTTTAAAGATCCCAGTGTGTTGAGACAGGCCGAAGAGATTTGATTCACATGACGAATCGGATAAAGAAAACGAACTACATTCTGACGCTAACGGGTCGAAAAACAGCGAAGATCACCGAACGGGGACCGATTAGGTCACGATATTCAAACCTCCAGCGGAACGCATTTCGAACGCGTTTTTCGTTAGGTTAATTTTGAGCAGTACTGTATGTATATATGAAAACAGTGTTAACAGTTGACTTACACTTTTTGACTTCGCAGTTGTTTCCTTCATAATTACTTGGACAGGTACAGGCGTACGAGTCTCCTTGTGACGAACACGTTCCACCGTTTTGACATGGCGAGCTGTCACAAGGATGGGGCGCTGTAGGAGGAACATAGAAAAGAGAAGAAATACAAGTGAGCTCGAGCTGTTTGAGTTCATCCGTAAATTCGAGGATGATATTTTGTTGGTGAATTAGAAATGTTTGCGCGAAAAAGAATTATATAGGAAATAAAACAGATATAGGAAATAAAACAGATATAGGAAATAAAACAGATATAGGAAATAAAACAGTTTATAGGAAATAAAACAGTTTATAGGAAATAAAACAGATATAGGAAATAAAACAGATATAGGAAATAAAACAGATATAGGAAATAAAACAGTTTATAGGAAATAAAACAGTTTATATAGGAAATAAAACATTTTATAGGAAATAAAATAGTTTATACGAAATAAAACAGTTTATAGGAAATAAAAACAGTTTATAGGAAATAAAACAGTTTATAGGAAATAAAACAGATAGAGGAAATAAAACAGTTTATAGGAAATAAAACAGTTTATAGGAATAAAATAGTTTATACGAAATAAAACAGTTTATAGGAAATAAAACAGTTTATATAGGAAATAAAACAGTTTATAGGAAATAAAACAGATATAGGAAATAAATTAGTTTATAGGAAATAAAACAGTTTATAGGAAATAAAATAGTTCATACGAAATAAAACAGTTTATAGGAAATAAAACAGTTTATTGGAAATAAAACAGATATAGGAAATAAAACTGTTTATAGGAAATAAAACAGATATAGCAAATAAAACAGATATGGGAAATCAAACAGATATAGGAAATAAAACAGTTTATAGGAAATAAAACAGTTTATAGGAAATAAAACAGATATAGGAAATAAAACAGATATAGGAAATAAAACAGTTTATAGGAAATAAAACAGATATAGGAAATAAAACAGTTTATAGGAAATAAAACAGTTTATAGGAAATAAAATAGTTCATACGAAATAAAACAGTTTATAGGAAATAAAACAGTTTATTGGAAATAAAACAGATATAGGAAATAAAACTGTTTATAGGAAATAAAACAGATATAGCAAATAAAACAGATATAGGAAATCAAACAGATATAGGAAATAAAACAGTTTATAGAAATAAAACAGTTTATAGGAAATAAAACAGTTTATAGGAAATAAAACAGATATAGGAAATAAAACAGTTTATAGGAAATAAAACAGATATAGGAAATAAAACAGATATAGGAAATAAAACAGATATAGGAAATAAAACAGTTTATAGGAAATAAAACAGATATAGGAAATAAAACAGATATAGGAAATAAAACAGTTTATAGGAAATAAAACAGTTTATAGGAAATAAAACAGATATAGGAAATAAAACAGATATAGGAAATAAAACAGTTTATAGGAAATAAAACAGATATAGGAAATAAAACAGATATAGGAAATAAAACAGTTTATAGGAAATAAAACAGTTTATAGGAAATAAAACAGATATAGGAAATAAAACAGATATAGGAAATAAAACAGTTTATAGGAAATAAAACAGATATAGGAAATAAAACAGATATAGGAAATAAAACAGTTTATAGGAAATAAAACAGTTTATAGGAAATAAAACAGATATAGGAAATAAAAAAGTTTATAGGAAATAAAACAGATATAGGAAATAAAACAGATATAGGAAATAAAACAGTTTATAGGAAATAAAACAGTTTATAGGAAATAAAACAGATATAGGAAATAAAACTGTTTATAGGAAATAAAACTGTTTATAGGAAATAAAACAGTTTATAGGAAATAAAATAGTTCATAGGAAATAAAACAGTTGATAGGAATGAAAACTGTCACTATGAGGTGATGTAAAATTGCGCGCGAGTTTGGCGAAAAATCCACGACATATTCGTATCTATACCATTGATATTCACTGTACACACAAGCGCTACTTCTCATTAATTCTTCGGGGACAAGTATATTAAGGGTTGCACCGGATTTAGTATCCGACCGGATAGTGGATATTCTCACTATCCGGTACCCTGCCGGATATTTTCTATTATCCGGCCGGATACCGGATAATTTGTTTTTGACAGTTTTCCAAGGAGAATTAAATTTGTGTTCATTCAAATATAATAAAAATAGACATCAATACAACAAAACAGCAATATTGAGCTTGTTTACAGTTCCAGTATTGTTGGTTATAGTTAACTATCTTCTTAAACAGATAAAAGATTGATCAACTTGCAATTAAGAACTAAGTTCGGTAATGAAATTTAGCAACAATATAGCTCACACCGCACAAAGTCGCATAACACGTTTAACAACTTAAAGTGCCACTACGATCAAATTTTTATCTATTGATATTTTTACGTATTGATATTTTTACGTATTTATAAAGCAGAGCTGCTAAATATTACTTGGTCGAAACCGTTTTGCGATTCGACGATGGCAAGTATTATTTTTCTTACTCCGAATCTGGAGTTGTTATGTTCGCCATTAATCGTTCATGTTCTTGACCAGCGTAATGAAGTGACGTCAGATTCTCAACGCGAAGACTCCACATGGCTAATTCTTCAAGTAAATCAAGGTCGTTTTTTCAAATTCTTCGTTTGAAAGGCTGGACATTTCATCTACTTCTCGAAAAAAACAAGAAAACAAATAACCTCGACCAACATTCAGGCGTATAGCATTGAGAATCTGACGTCACAAACAATATTACCTTTTGAAATTGCGGGCTCACTTGCAACACGTTTTTGTGGGTACCGCGGTCAGCGGTACCCATATAGTCACGGCGTTGAGGTGGCCGTTTATCTAGGTATTTAGGGGTTCAACATCGAAATTACAACTGCGCAACTCAGATACTCATTCGGAATTCATCGGAAAATGTCGTCCCCTCGATCATCGAAACAAACTATACGGTAGAAAATCTCGAAAAATCTTAACTTGTCGACGACTCGACAAGTTCAACGTACAAAGGTCGTGTCGTTTAAGTTGGCAATCAATTCGTGGTGTCTTCTGATCGAATGCGTTTTAATTTTGGCTTAATAATTCGCTCTTCCTCGTGGCGGATCGAGTGCGTTTGGCTTGTGTAGTTTACATTAAAGGTAAGTTGTATCTTTCTCGTTTTCACTTATTTACTGTACAAGGTATTTATTTGATCATAAAATTATGTGCTTAATAGCTTCGCTCCTCTGAGTAGCTACAGGTACTATGTTGTTCATGTGACTGTTTTTGTTTTATATTTCTTCGTCAAATTCAAATGTTATACAGTATATCCATCTGACAGTTTCAGGTGAGGATATTATAGCAAATCATTGACCGCTATAATTTTTGCATACGGTAAACATGTTTATGCGGTAATTGCATGAATGGCTTGAACAATATTTTGTTACATGGGAATTGTTTGTATGGTTGTATTAAAGTCATTAAAGGTTCTGTAAATAAAGATGTTTTGTTGTTAACTGATGTTCCTGTCGTGGTATCAATAAATGAACTTATAGTGAATAACTAGCTGGAGAAATTGCATTTACAAATTTATTTTTTGGTTTAGAAACCAACTATGAATATTTAACACTTATTTACTGGCACCGAGGGAAACAGTATGTGGTCCCAGTATGAAAGACCGTCGATGAAACCAGAATGTCAAAACATACTGCTTTCCCAATGTCCCAGTAAATAAGTGCTTTATTATCATACCAAGTGTCAAAGAAAAAAACAAAACGTAAAGACATGAAATATTTTATTCTTCAAACATTAAATTAAATACAATTAAGGCGTAAGGAGAGTTCATTCCAAAGATTACATTTTCACGTGGTATTTCACATGATTTTTTCATTATTGACGGTCGACAACATATTATTGCCTTCTCAGAGCTATTGCAGGGGAAACAGCTAAATTTCGTCATTTTCATGTGATATACTCTCGACTAATAACACTAGAAAAAGGGAACTTTGACACTTGGTATATGCTTGTTAACAATTGATTTTACAATCAATGTTTCAGTGTTCGCAGTGTCAGAAAATACTCCATCATTGTATTTGAAAGAACACGAAAAATAATGAAAAATAGCTTTTACATGACAGTGACTTTTGTATCTTATGTCGTTCTTGAGTTACATTTCATGTAACTTGAGATATGACATCACAAGATGGACATAGCATTACATCAAAACTCAAAAACAGGCTTATCTTTGGATTGGTTTGACTAAACTGGCTCAAACCACACAGACTTACTGAGTCAACAAGACTCAGCATTGAGATTGTTGTTATTAGGTTCCCATGGTAACATATTCATTCCCAGGCCACTTTGTAAAGAAACAAAATGTTGTACTTTTCATCATTGCAGTTACTTTTTTATTGTTTTAAACAGTATTGTTACATTGGAAATCATTGAAATCATTGACTAAAACTGAATAAGTTGCTGTAAATGTGGTCGAAAACAAATAATTCATATAAAGGAAGAGAGTAATCTGGAAACTCTGTTACCATAGTAACCACATTAGAACCATGACAATGTTTAGTTTTCTTGATTGATTTAGTTAGTCAGCTAGGTTTGAATCGCTTTAGTCAAACCGGTCTGAAGATATGCCTGTTTTGGTGTAATGCTGTGTCCATCTTGTGACGTCACAGCTCAAATTATATAAAGCGTAATAATTCAAGAACGAAATAACATGAAAAGCATCTAAAAGCCATTTTTCATTATTATAAGTGTTCTTTCAAGTACAATAAAAAACTGTGGCAAATTTTCATTTCATAGACACTTTAAAGGCACCACATGAATATAATGATAAATAGCCTCCATGACAATAATACTAATATTTCAGTTAGCATCACAGATTTGGATTTTTCTTTCCTCAGTTTAGATAACATAGTGTTTTTGTTTCATAAAAATGGGCCTCCTTTTGGTCACACCCCATGCTCATTGCTCCCGGTACCCACATGTTCGCATTGCGGACCTATTTTTAGTAATGGTGGCCTAAATAATAGTGATTTCAGAGCTCAAAATACTTATTTCAAAATAGCATTTTTTAGTATTTTTTTACATCGATGAACACTTTTTATATATATATATATATATATATATATATATATATATATATATATATATATATATATATATATATATATATTCTACACATGTTTAGAGACCATTAGACCAAGTTGGACTAATCATTTCATTTTCAATTTTTCATAGCTTAATACTATTTATACTTGCAAACTACAGTAGCTACTATTTAATTGGTATAACTGCAGACAAACCAATTGAAGCATGGGTTAGTGATTTTCAATGCATCGAATCAAATCTTGGTCACAATGCAGGTTATAGCCCAGAAACTAGTCAAAATATGGCAATTCTGATCTGAAGACTGAGCCTTGTATACGAAAATATCCGGTATCCTGACGTATTTTTTTCAACTATCCGGCAAATCCGGTATTCGGATAGTAAAAAGCACTATCCACTAATTAATTCCGTCGCAATCGATTTTACATGTTGAAAAAGACGCAAAGTTGTTAGTAGAAATGACGTTCCCCATCATATCCTGAAGATGGCACAAGTCATGCACGTGGTATTTTTTCTCCAACTACCATTTATACTACTTCCAAACAATACATTTTTACCTTTAATACATCCATAAAACTCGACCCTCATTGAAATATATCGATACCAAGTCAGAGGATTAATACGGATGTAGCGAGCAACAATAACAGGTGATACAGATTGTTGGACAATGGAGTTTTGGTCTTTATTTCCGCTGAATGCCTTGAATTTATTAAAAAATAAGAATTTGTTAGTAATAAAAAGGTAATTCATAATAATGTAAATTCATGAAATGTAACCTACACACGTAAAAATCTCACAAGTTGTTACAGCATTGTTGCCTGAACAATATTGTAACAACTTGTTAACATACGTGAACAACATTGTTGAATGAACAACATTGTTCATCATTGTTTCAACATGTTGTTACAGCTTGTTGAAACAACAATGGTTGTTCACGCATGCTGGAACAAGCGAGAAACGTATTGTTACAATCATGTTCACAATTGTTGCAACAATGTTGTTCATTGTTGTTGTTTCATCATGCTGTACCAACATGTTGCAACATGCATGAACAACATTGTCGAATCAACAAGTTGTTTTTCATTGTTCCAACAGGCGTGAACAAGTTGTTCGTTCAACAACTTGTTACAGCATTGTCACTGTTCGTGAACAACACGCGAGGACACTATGGCCAAGGTCACGTGAAGTTCATGTGTACGGTCACGTGTACGGTCACGTGTACAGTCACGTGTACGGTCACGTGTACGGTCAGTCGGTCACGTGTACGGTCAGTCGGTCACGCGCAGTGGTCACGCGTATCTCACGTGAGCATACTTCAGTTAATTTGGAAGTCGGAACAACAGTTGGCATCATTGAAACGATGGCTTAGTCCCACCATGGTCCCACCACAGAATAAAGATTTAACTTAATAAGTTAATCTTTATTCTGTGGTCCCACTGGGTTTTCCCTCGGTTGATTTTACTGGCATACACTATATCCAGCTCAAAGAGGTAAGAATAATAAATTATTAAATAACTTAATGCTTCTTCAATGTTTATATATCGGCTCTTTGGCATTGCCATACGCTATCATTAATACATGTCCCTCTCTCATTTTGTTCCCAGCTTAAAACCCACGAAAAAGAAAAAAATGTAGGTAAGTTTATTTGTTCACACTCGGTCCAATACTGTCAGTTGAACGAGTCAATTTTTAGACGATATAACTTAAGTTACAACTGCACTGAATGAAAACCAAAAAAAAGCTTTGACTTTGGAATAATCGTGAGATGTTCTTCTTGCAAATATAGTTTATCATTCTTTGTTTTTTTGAGAAAGTACATGTGAACTGGAGTATCAGCTTTCATATTTATTTACAAAAGACATGTTAATAAGCCTTGAAAAATGTTCACTAAAGAGATTCGGTATCGATTTTATTGTTATATTTAAGTCATTTAACTTGCAGGTAGACCGTTGGTGTTAAGTGTTTCAAACACTTAAATATAATATTTTGTTTTTTTTCGTCGAAATTAGTCGGAATACTGATCTCTTTGCTTTTTAGGCAAAAGTGAAAGAATTTTTGTTTACAGGAGAGTTGGACTACTATCACAAAAAGAAAAGCAGAAAGTTATTAACCTAAATCTTTGTTTTCTTCTTAAATTCTTTTTGTATAGACTGTAGTTGTGGGACTTCAATGATATCAATGAAAATAGAGAATAAACGCCGCTAAAGAACCGGCGTAAACTGGCTGTGTACGTAGCAGTGTAAAGAAGGATACGCGAGACTTTGTATTGACGTTTTTAAAAATTCATGGATGTGTTTGCGTGATATCTTCGTCTTCAATAATAGTGATATCAGTATTCAGTAATATTTTAATATTTTGTGTGATTTTATAACAAAATTAATAATCGAGAAAACTGGGGGGTGCACAAAAAAACGAGAATTTATCCGATAGATATCATCTTGTAACATGTTGTTTCAACAACTTGTTCACAAATGTTAATTTATCATGCTGGAACAATGCTGTTATATCATGCATGTCACACCGTGTTTGTACAACTTGTTCACGTCTGTTGGTTCATCATTCATGAACATGCGTGTTGGAACATACGTGAACAAGTTGTTGACAACTTGTTCACAGGGTGCAGCACAACATTGTCACGTCTGTCGAGAACAACTTGATCGCGTCTGTTAACAACTTGCAACAAGTTGTGCGTTTTTACGCGTGTAGGCCAGTCCAATCCTGGTCACAACCTCCCTACTATGGGATTAGATTCTGATTTAAAAAGAGACTTAAAAGTTTGCAATTCAGAGATAGTATAAACTAAATCCACTAGCACAAAACTCAGAGGGTTCCAACAATGCCTGTGTCACTGTACTCTTGACTTGCAACCAATCACTTGAGACTCCGAAGACAAAGGTTTGGTGGCCATGTTGGTGCCACAAACAAAAGAAGTTAATGATATTCTTTTGTTTAAGTTCCACCAACATGGCTGCCGTGACGTAACGTGCAAGTCATCAATACTGTAGTCTATTTTATGGACACAATTCATACCATCTCCTACCTTAATTTGTCCATTCTCTTTGTAAATGATAAAGGTACTTCCATCATTACTATACGATACTGTATAGCTTGTCACCCATTCAGGATGAGCTGCGCTACCTTGTGTGTCAATGGCAGTTACTGTTGCTTCTTCTCCAAAGTCAACTTGAAGCCATTGCTGTGTATTACCATCCAGTGCAGACCAAGCTCCTTTTCTTCCCTCACCTCCAGTGAAGTTTAATCTACCGTTTCTTGCAACAAATTCAGAGCTCCACTCAGATGAAGCTGTTATCATGGAGTCAATAATTCTTTCGTTTTCCATTCCAAGGGCCGTTGGTTTTCCACACTGAACTAGAATTATAAAATTTGTGGTTCCAAACTAGGTGGATATAGTCATATAGATATAATGTTCATTCACATCAACTAAATATACACTATAGCTTTTGTTTGAGTTAGGTGAGATTTTGCGATCATACGACATTTGGAACAAGTTTCATTATTGCATGGCCATGCATCTTCCATGAATCTTGTGAAACTTGCTTTATTGCAATAATATAATAATTGGCGATAACACATAAGACTTATCGCTTAGTTCGTATCGCTTAGTTCGTAATGTCAATTGCGCATCAAAATGACGTGTTCTGCGTCGGGATAAAACTTATTTAAATTCATAACATCAGGCTAAAACCACAACAGACATCTGCATTTCTATTTGCACTTGCAAATTCGTTATACTTAATTCCCCAGCCCGATGTTATAAACTGAAGTAAGTTTTATCCCAGCACAGAACGCGTCATTTTGATGCGCAATCGACATTACGAACTGGCTTATAGGCTTAGTTATTTTTAATAGTCATCCACAGCCTATATGTATTAAGTTAGAATCTGTTTAGAAAAACCGATTGTTTGTCGATTTACGATATTGCCGTAGAATCGCGCTTGCTATGCATACATTTGAAGTTAATATATAGTTATTAAAAGGTTTGGTTAATATTAAATTCAATGATGAGATGAACTAAAACATATGGTTTGTCATTGTTTATTATCTTAATTTTTCTGTTAAAACATCCTGTGCCACTGAGCTATTCATGAGACACTGTCAGGACAGTCAGATAATTTTCAGACGCCTTTCTTTTCCCCAATCTCAACCGGAAGACATCACATCTTCACATACAGCTGAGCCTCTCACTTCGAACGATTTTACCTGTAGCGTAGACAGTCATATTATTTTGAAGTATATTAACTATTACATTATTACATTACAATTAACGTGACCCTAACCTCAATTATTGTCTTATTTGGAAGAACTTTTAAAATGATAAAGTAACTTCTTTTGAAGATTTTCGTTTCTTCGCTTTCTTTTTGACATAATCAATTTGTTTGATATGCAAATGTACGAAATTTACGTCACACATACAGTAGAAACCCGCGTATAAGAACCTAGATTTTTCCAAGTTAGCCTAAAAAGGTTCTTATATAAATGGTGTTTACTGCAAAATTATAGGTTATTTAGGTTCTTAAACAGGTTCTTATTTTCTTAAGAAAAAAGCGACTTGGTTTTGGCAAGTGTGGTCTATTATTTATATAAATTATGCATAGATTTTCTCCAAATGACTGCAATTTAAGTAAATACAAACCCTATATGCACTTCAAAGCTACACTGTATGTAATTTACAACTTACTGTGTGTAAATTCAATGGAACAAAATAACGTAATTTGTCTGGTTCTGGCTCAATTTCATTACTTTGTAGAGTTTATTTTCTTTGATTTATAAATTTTTAGTTTGGACTCTATTTGATAAAATAAGAACCTGCTTTCAAATTTTAGCCTAAAACAGGTTCTTATGTAAAGGGAGTCTAAATGGAAAATCTTAGGCTATAACAGGTTCTTATACGCGGGTTTTTACTGTATCTTTCTTTGTGCCTCCCGACCTAAACATTTATTGACATTATTCTGCAAAATGGCTAGCTGACATTTTTAACCTTCTGATTATTTCGGGTTGCTAGCCTGCGAAGCAGGCGTTTAGGGGTGTTGGGGGAGGCCCTCCCCCTAACGCCGCCACGCAGGCTACGGGTTGCTAGTACCCGTAATATTTTTTAAAGTTAATTGCAATTTATGGGTATTATTAAAGTCCCCCTAATCCCATTTTTTTGGTTTAGAATAAAAGCACTCCTAAAATTAGGAAGGATGTTCTTTTAAATTTTGGCGATAGCTGTTTTTGTTTTTAAGTTGTTCAAGTTTTTGTAATATGCGAATAAGGCATATGATGACGTAAGATAAGGAAAGCAGAATTGTCGAAGATCTATTTTTCGAGTATATCTTCAAAACCATTCATCAAACTTTCTCCAAACTTTGCATGTATTTACAGATAAATAAACTAAAAAAGACAGTTCAAGTTATTTAGTCGTCATGGTAACCGATTACTTTCCAGACTTCTTAATTTAAAAAAACAAAACTATTTGTTTTCTCTCAATTTCGGATCATTTTGGAGCTGGTAATTTTGAAGGAAGATGCTACAAACTTAACTAATCTTATACTAAAGTGTGAAGTTGTAGAAAACTCTGCTATGGCAGAAAACAAAGATTTTCTGAGCCTGAATTTATAGGTCTGGAAACAAATCGGTTACCATGACGACTACATAACTTGAACTGTCTTTTCTTCCCTAGAGTTAAAAAGCTCAAAGGCGTACCCTAACGGCTAACACGCGGCACCGGTATAGCTTATAATCTGCGCCGAATGCGAGGTCAGTTTACGTGTGTTTTCAAGTAACGACGAAAGTAATCGCTGTGCAACACGCAGGGAGCCACGGGGGCATGCGGGGGCAGCTGTGTGCCCTTTGGTACCATTACAATATCCTATACTTCGTTTTGAATTGATTTTATCACTCCAAGTTAAAATTAATACTGCCCAAATTCGGAAAGTAAAAACATTTAAATTTTGCGAGCGAGATGCGTAATGAGGAAAATGAGGAGGAACGAGCCAGAATTAATCGTCACTGGTCGTCGTGCTCGACGATTTACGAAGTATAGCTTGTGTAATTTGGTTACGCAGAGGCATGCACGCAACTGACGCAAGCATTTTGCATTTGTTAAATATTAGAATAGCCGTTTTCTAATAAATTAATGATAAAACGGCCGCCGTTGGCTCTAATTATCCAGTGAGAGAAGCCGAGACGTCAAATTAGGTTCAAGATTTTATGCATTTAATGTTAACAAAGAAACTATATTGGCCAGACATTAAACCTATTTCGCGAGCGTCACAGTTTGATTTGCTTGCAAACTCGGAGCTTCTAATGATCTCTCGTCAATTTGCATTATGGAAATATGCAGGCTTCAAAATCAGCTCATTAGATACAACAGAAAGCTCAATCCAGTCCTATTTTTGAGATCAGTGCCTAATACTTATTTCTAGCAAGTTGTTTATGGTATGAATTAAGCCATAAGGTGGCGTTACTCCGGGTTTGTTGCCAAGTACAATTGTGTAAAATTAAAACTGATTTTGTAATTAAGGTTTTAAAAGGAAATCAGTTTCTTCTCTGTAAAACATCTATAATTTATTAGTTATTGCTTATCGTTAATTACTTTGGGTCAAATTTGTTCTGTTCTACACTTTCATTAGCATACCATTTAGGTGCAGAGCTTGAGTGTCATATGTCCCACTGTGGTCCCACTTATATGTAAACTCTCTATAAAAAGTTTAGTGTTATGAAATAGATGTTTATTATTATTATTATTAAGATTTTTTATTAAATTTAAAAAATTCACGTTCTTAATTACAAAAACATTCTTTCCGAAATGTAAATTTGCTGAAGCTTCCCAGTCTTAAAGTTATTGACACACTTATATTAAAACCAAAAAAAAAAGTTCACCGACATTGTTTAGAAGATATGGAATATCGCAGATCACCTCTTACTAAGTATGGTGACATCATTGTGACCAATTTACGAGTTGAGTAAAAATCGCATTGCACAACTTTTTCTTGAACCTTTTGAAAAATATATTTTTTTATTTTTCGCAACTAGTAATTTTATACAAGAAAACATGGTATTTTAGGGAAAAAGAAACAGCTAACAGGGTTTATTATGATAAAGAAAGGTCGTTTCCCACATCTTTAACATGTTATTTGAAGAAAAATTCATCAAAAATGTAAAATATTGTAAGTTGTAGAAATGATTTTTCTCTAAGTTTCTGTTATAACACGTAAAAGTGGTAGAAGAAAATAATTATTAAGGAAAATATTATGGTCACCGACCTTTAAGAACTATGGCCTTAAACCGGCATTATCAAGTAGTTTACAAACCTACTTACACAGGAAGCCTTAGCTAGACTTGTGTAACCGTTCTCGGACAAAAATTGATTTAGTCCCTTAATAACCCTTCCCTACCAGTACATAAGCGGCCATTATTAGATTTGGCACTAAATTGTCCTAAAATGGTCGGAATTTTTTGAAAGTGTTGCATAATGACCATAAAAGCACTGATTATTGGATGTGCGCAGTAAATGTGCGAAATGCAAAACTGAGGAATCACCGTAAGTTATATATGATGATTAAAAAAATACATCTATTTATAAATATCCTCTTAAAACGTTCTGTTCGGACTTAACGTAAAATAAATGGGAAACCACGCTATCTTAATATTCTAATTTGTTTTTAATTCCATGGCTATTCTTATAGATATCACTTTCCAAATCCGTCTGTCACTGTGTCTATCAGCTGACACAACCATGTCAGTTATGGTAGTGGACTGCTTTAAATACCCAAATCTAAGGTATATTTGGAGTAGTGCAGCACGCAGTAGCCCGCACTGAAACCACTCAATAGCTCTAAGGCCGATTTCCCTGAATCCTCGCACGAAGCAACTCGCAGCTCGCTGCAGGTACTCGCATGGTTTCCACTGTATTTCCACCACATGTATAGCTCGTTGCGATAACTCGCGGGGTTTCAAGACTGATGAAGCGATAGCCGAGTTTTTTTAGAAGCACTCTTCTGAGTATTACAGATATAGCACCTCAAACAAATCGGTATTTACGAGAAATCGAGGTGAAAGTTCGATTAATTTATGTAATTTCTTCCTTCAATATCTATGCAAATTAACAATAGACACGGTAATGATTTCCTTTGTGCAGTTTTCGCCATGAATTACTAATGATTTGAAATGTTGACATAATTTGTTTTGATTGGTTATATTTACTGCGAGTACTTGCCGCTAGTAAAAAATAGTTCAAAATTTCCAACTATCTGCCACAAAGGCTAAAACAGCTTGCGAGTGCTCGCAGAGAGCTGCGAGTTGCTTCGTGACGTATTGGGCTGTTAAGAAGAGTTATAAAAGCGCTGATTCCAACTAAAGCTCGCCTTACTGTATACAATGCTCTCATTCTCCCACTGTTCGATTACGCAGATATTATATGGGGTGACAAAAATAACTCTTCTCTTATGGACCAATTACAAATTCTCCAGAATAAAGCTGCCAAAACTATTCTAGATTTCTCCCAACTATCTTCCTCAACTGAAGCCCTCAACAAACTACACTGGCATCCACTTATGTACCGGCGCTATTTACATCGTATAATAACCATTTTCAAGTGTAAAAATAATTTAACAGATTTCGACTTCGAAATAACAAAAACTAATCATACATATAACACACGACGCAAGGATGACATCTACCTCAGTAAACCGAAGACAAATTGGGGGAAACAGAAACTTTTTTATCATGCTTGTAAAGAATATAATACTTTGGACCCCAATATTAAATCACTCGAACTATTACCTACCTTTAGAAACGAACTCTTTAAGTTACCATGTCCATATTAAGATTACTGTTTAACCTTATACTTAACCTTATTTGTAATATAATCATATTAATCATTTACACATATATTCGTAATCTGTAATTTTGTAATACATGTACATATATCCTATATCTTATCTCTTATATTTTATCTCAGGAACCTTCGAACCTTCTGAAAAACACTTTTTGTGACGTTGGTTTTCCTCAATAAATATTATTATCAATCAATCAATGATAAAGATCCTGCATGTCTTCCACCCAATTGCAAGCGCATCTCGTACAAATCACGTAGCCTTAGTTTCCTGGAACTTGTCGTAAAAGCTTTTAGTACGTTTCTCACGTTAGTGTTAATAAAACATCAAGTAAAATTTCAATTATTAAAGTAAGCGAAATGCCAAATGTTTAGATCATCTTTATTAAATCTGTTGGGTTCTAATAACTTTGTTTCTGCAGAATGAACATTTTCCCGCAAAGGGACTGATCGTTATTTATGGTCGGGGTATTGGGGCAGAAATTTAACCGTCCCAACCATTTATGGGTAAAGAAAATCTTTTACCCAACCCAAGAAGAAAAAAGTTAGATAAAACCCAATTCCTATCGTAAATAGTCAAGTTTTAATAACAAACCCAAACAGATATACAGTCAGATCCTAACTGTAACATTCAGAATATTATCTCCATATACAGAGCAGGAATCCAAGGAAAACAAGCAGCGGAATACGTCAATAACAAAAGCTAATGTGCAATGATGACTAAGGAGAACTGATGATGAGAATCCAATTTTAAATGATGAACTCTTAATTTCTTTATGTAAATAGTCATAACAATTTTGCTACCTAACCATTTAGAGAAGTGATTTTTTACCTAACCATTTAGGTCTTAGAATTTTCAGTTACGCAACAATTACTCTTCGGGCCCCTATAAAGGCTTCTTTAGAAAAAACACAAATGTACTCGCTTATTAGCTACGTTGAAAAAATGTGCATTTACGCGCGCGAAGCTGCCGTACAAACGCAAAACATTCGTAGGAAAGCGCAGCACTGCAGGAAAGGAACTTTGGAACGTTCTCTGGTCAACTTACGCTGTAATTACGTGTTGAACCAGAAAAGAACATGGCCATATTATAAATGGAGGTACCACCCTGATTATTTTGCAGTAAACATGTTTTGTACGTGCAGTCGTTATGCAAGTACGACCAAGAAAGTGCCCGTCAAAGTGACCAAGAATGTGCCTCACGTTCTGAGCGGAGACGAAAACAAGAGCAGCTTTTCTTTTTTCATTTCTTCTCATGCGAAATACTTGTGGAATTGCGAGACCTTTTTCAAATAAAAGCAACTACTTTGATGAGCAAATAAACAAGTTCACTCTACAACTTTCGATTTTTAGCACATATACCTCGGCGTCGTGACTGAGTGTATCGCGCTTGGTCTTTATCTTTTGCCACAAAATAATAACATAGGCTTCAAAAACCGAGATCTTGAAAAACATACCTTCTCCAGACACGTTCTTCGCAGCAATTGCCTGTTGCGCGACTACAAGCGAAATGAACAAAAACACAACCAGTTTCATGTCGCTGCTTTCTTTTGCTTCTGATAAAACTTTGATTGGTGTCTATTTGACGAGTATGATTGAGCTAGATACTTCTCTGATCTTGGTACTTGCTCTGGATGATGGGGCGATGCAATGCCTTTATATAAGAATATATATGCATGTATATATGCATATATGTATATGTAATATGTATATAATTATGTATATATGTTCGCCAAATCTAATTTCATTATTTAACGATGAAAATACAATAAGAATATTACTGCGCAGATTGCGAAGAACTTACGCAGCAATTTTAGCGCACCGCGGTACATAAAGTGTCACGAGAGATAGCATTAATGCTCTCAGGTATTATCTGTTGCCGGATATGTCCTGTTGTAATGTTTGGCCGCGGGCGCGAATTTTTGCAGCAAGTACTGGCTTTGCTATGATACCGCACTCGCAGTACTATACAATCGCATCATCTTTCATGACAACGTGGTTTGTTATTGTTTTCTTCAGTCTCACTGTCTATATGAATTAATTATTCTTATCTATACAAACACCCACGATTGCACTTTTAATACCTTAATCATGTGATTTTCCAACTTTTGGCTACAGTTATATTGTGTCATATCAAATTCACAACTTACAATGTCAATGTCAACACGCTAAGTACTATAGTTATTATTATTGTGTTATACTCAATATCAAAATAATTCTGTTTTGCCAGCACATTGACGAACGCACCCTAGGGTTTTTCTTAGTAAGGTTTTTCGTGTCTTCTTTAAACCTAGAGAGTTAGCGAGATAGAGAGTTAGAAAGATAGAGAGATAAAGAGATAGAAAGATAGAGAGAAAGAGAGATAGAGAGTTAGCGAGATAGCGAGATAAAGAATCGATGGGGAGATGGCCGCCTCAGGAGTGGATCAACGATTTTTTTTCAGCTATACGCGTCAAAATATTTGTCACTAAAATTGCCGGGAGATTATAGGCATTATTTGTAATACAACGGTCGATATAACCATTGTTAACAAGAAAATGTTAAGCTTATAACGACTTCCGAATGAAAAATTTGGTAGGATGTGCAAATCTTAAAATAACGATAAAGCAACGTGTAGATCAGCCCACGTTCAAAAGATAAAGGAATAAAACTATCAAAATTAGTGAAAAGACCCGTAAATGTAGTCCCGTATTTTCAAAGGGAGGTGTGACACACAAAATTAAAGTAGTATAGTGGTATCGTTTACATATTTATAAAATTTTCCAAACAATTACTTAAAAAGTCTACGCCATGAAGGATAAAATTGACTGACATTCGTTGAATGCTTTTAAAATTTCATGTGGTATCTTATTTCAAGCTACAGCTCCTCGATATGAAACTATTTTTTTCAAGAAATTTGTTCACAGAGCTTAATAGGCAAATAGATTTTTATATTGTTACTACGCAATCGGTAATCATCGTTATTATAAATGTTGAATAACTGCATTAAGGGACCTAGCAATAATGCAACGCTCGCTATACGTACCATTGTGGCAGTTTGAGCGCTCTGGCCCTATGCGCACTTCACGCTATGGATGTTCTGATCAAGGTGCTGTCCCACAAGCGGTTGTCAATGACGATCGCAAGTGTATAAGTGCCTAGCCAGACTCATCCAGATTGTTCCAAGCTACACTGATGACACGTGTCTGTAGATTGAACTATATATATATATATATATATGGCCTTTTTTTTTATTAGCTTCACCATTGTGCAAAAAAAAACACCAAAAAAACAACCTAACATAGATTACATTATATAGTAATAAAACAATGGCAGGGTGACCGCAACAGCATAGCCAATTACTGCGGACCCAGAATTTAAAAGTATATATTTCACTCGTATCCCGGCATTACCACCACCATTATACAGAACTCGTGACTAGGCTCACGGCAACGGCTTCCGTAGCTCAGAGCACTGCACTAGCATCGCAGGGTCGCGGGTTCAATTCCAGCCGGAAGGCCTTGATCAAGTTGCATTTTTCGCAACTGGTCCCGGTTTGGTCTTAAAATGTATGTATTCCAACACTCGAAATTTTCCTTCACTATAAATCCTTTATATATATATATATATATATTGTGTTTGTGTTTCGAGAGTGCTCGATACCATCGGTAGAGCAAATAATATATAGAATAACTGGACGCGGTTACACTTTCGACATTAGTTTATTGCATACAGTTCTGTTTCGTACAGGCGAACCTGCACTCATCAGTGCAGTTCTAGCACTGATGAGTGCAGGTTCGCCTGTACGAAACAGAACTGTATGCAATAAACTAATGTCGAAAGTGTAACCGTGTCCAGTGATTATATATATATATATATATATATATATATATATATATATATATATATATATATATATATATATATATATATATATATATATATATATATATATATATTTATATATATATATATATATATATATATAGGCCTAGGTAATATTTGGCATTTCACTCGATCATACTACATGTTGAAAGGATTTATGGTGAAGGAAAATTTCGAGTGTTGGAATACATACATTTTAAGACCAAGCCGGGACCAGTTGCGAAAAATGCAACTTCAAGGCCTTCCGGCTGGAATTGAACCCGCGACCCTGCGATGCTAGTGCAGTGCTCTGACCACTGAGCTACGGAAGCCGTTGCCGAGAGCCTATAGTCACGAGTTCTGTATATATGGTGGTAATGCCGGGATAAGATTCTGTGTATATTATAGGTAATATTTGGCATTTCACTCGATCAAACTACATGTTGAAAGGATTTATGGTGAAGGAAAATTTCGAGTGTTGGAATACATACATTTTAAGACCAAATATATATATATATATATATATATAACTATACAGACGGTACCGTTTCGGCCTTTTGGGCCTCATCAGTGTAGTGCTGATGAGCAGGATGAAGATAACTGCTATTTACAGTCACCCTTGATGCACACAAAATATATATATATATATATATGTATATATATATATATTATATATAATATATATATATATATATATATATATATATATATATATATATATATATATATATATATATATATATATATATATATATATATATATATATATATATATATATATAGTACAATATCTGCAGACACGTGTTCCATCTAGGCATGGGCAGGGAATGAGAACTAATTATACACAAACGATTGCCAGTGACAACCGCTTGTGGGATAAACAGCGGTCATGCGCACATCTAGAGAGCGTGAAGCGGTATAGGGCCAGAGTGCTCAAACTACCACAAGGGTAGTGGGCGTTGCATTATCGCTAAAGGACACCTACACCAACTTCACAGAGTGCTCAACAACACCGAAGTGACGATATATATATATAGAGGGTGTAAAAACCGTTGGCAGAGTGCTCAATGGAGATCCAGAGCATATTATAGTTGAAGTTAAGAGACTCAACAGTTTTGACTAGACATATTTATTACATTAGTATAGTTTCGTGCAACACATATGGTGTGGTACTCTTCAGATAAAATAGTCTAATGACTCACTAAGGCATATTTACACAAGGAGTTATAAGTGTGTAGAACAGAACGTATATAGTGTCTGTTTGTTGTTTTTTTAATTTTTAATTTAACCGTTTAGTTTATCACGTTTCTTGAATCGTGCATGTGTAAAATTAGTTGTGGAAAACAATTTCTGAAAAAAAAACACATTCCAAATTACACCTTCCTCGATTAGATCAGAGACCTCGATTTTAACATTCGTTCCGCTTAAAGTAATAGTAGTCTACGTGTGAACCGCGCCTCATATTAAACCAGCAGTTCCACACATCTTTTCAAGCGCCTCTTGAAAGGACTACCGCAATTATAAAAGACAGCTCGCAGCACAAACTCGTCAGGGTGAGCGAAACAATCCGATTGGACAGAAGAAGCAGAATTTAGTAGTTACATTTTCAGTTAAACACAATACATTATAGTGTTGTTTCACGGGACGTCAAAGTGGCATGTAGCAGGTCACGTTCAACTGGTTCCGATAAAGTTTTCGAAGTTCAAGGTTTTTCAAAAACAACAGATCGAATAATTAACGTAAATTCTTTTCAATATAAACATTAATTACTCGGCAACAGATATATGTTATTCTCAGTAAGGTTTATAGTTTACAAGGATCGATCATTATTTATTGCCGGTGTGGGGGCCGAAGAGAAAATGGTTGGGTAACTAACTGAAAATTCTAAGACCTAAATGGTTGGGTAAAATGAAGGGTTGGGTATAGGAAAATTTTTATAATGACTATTTGCACAAAAAATTAAGAGTTCATCATTTAAAAATGGAATCTCATCATTGCAGTTCTCCTTAGTCAACATTGCACATTAGCTTTTGTTATTGTATTCCTCTCCTTATTTTCCTTGGATTCCTGTTCTGTATAGGGGGATAATAATCTGAAAGTTACAGTAGGATTGCAGAATGTTCTACATTCATAGAAATTCTGAATGATTATAGTTTTGACAAGACTCACCAAAATTATTGTATTAAGAGAATGACGACGATCGCAATCAGAACCACTTATTACATATTCTGTTGCCGAAACAAGGAATGGACAAATCCCGAACTGCTAACTTTTTAAAATTATTGTGCTATGCCTTGGGTTTGTTATTAAAACTTGTATCGACGATATGCTGGGAATTGGGCTTTATCTAACTTTTTTCTTCTTGGGTTGGGTAAAAGATTTTCTTTACCCATAAATGGTTGGGACGGTTAAATTTCTGATCTTTATTTGGTTGGGTAAAATTTTTTTCCAGCAACAAATCTATTTATTTTCGTCCACCACCTCGACCATAAATAATAACCGGTCCCCAAGCATAATTAAAGAACATATATAGTTAGTGTCGGGGTCCCCTATTTCGTCAGAGTGAATGAAGGGATTTCGCTCGAAATCTTAGTGTACAGTATATCTTTCCTCCGTTTGGCAGTAGTTTATTTCACTTATCGCTTGATTAGCTATATCTAATCCACAACTTCCTATAAGAGCCAAACATATTTTATGTCAATTATAAAAACAACGTTTCTCATGTTAGTGTGAATAAAATATTGTAAAATTTCAAGTGTTAAAGTAAGCGAAACGCCAAATGGTTTAGATCATGTTTGTTTAATGCGTTGGGTTCTAACAATTTTGTTTCTACAGAATGAAAAAATTGATTCGTATACTCGCTTAAAACGTTAAACAAATTTCATCTGCATTTACGCGCGCGAAGCTGCCGCGCAAACGTAAAACGTACGCCTAGAAAAGCGCAACACTGTATAGCCACGTTCTCCACAGAAATCTTAGGTTATCTCTCTCCTTGACGTGGCAATTGAAATCTCCAGTTATATAAGTAAATTCAAAAAAATAATACTTGATTTGTCAAGCCGTTTACTTTTGATGGAGGGGACGATAACCACGATAATCCGTAGTGATTTAGTTGAGATATCAATGAGTTCAAATGACTTTTATTTCTTGGCTGGATTCGTCTTGAGAGTGAGTGACTTTTTAAATAATAAAACCACTCCCCGTTACGTTTTCGTCTTGTGGCAAAAGCCGTATTTTCGCTTAGCGCTAATCGGATAATGTCATATAATATCAACAACAAATCCACTTATCGCGGTCATGTTATTGATGGACGTGGCATTAAAGCCCGGTTATCAAAAGCGACGCAAGTACGATAGAACAACTATATATTTAAACAGGTTTGCCTCTTCAGTTACAAGACTGGTATTCGTAAAGGACCTGTGTTTAAATTACATAATGTTATAGTATATATATTTTTAAGTTATATAAAAGTCTCCAATGGACAAAATATAAATTATAAACTGTGGAATTATATAAGAAAAGTTAAAAAGTTAAAAGTTAAAAAGTGACAAAAATCAGTAAGTATTTCCAAATTTCAGTCTTAAAACTTGAAAGCGAAGATGCCTCTTTTACTTTAGTAGGTAATTTAGTACACAGTAAAGGCCCATTAAAACTAAAAATTCTCTTGCCAAGTTCGTGATTTATTTTTGGAAGATGTAGGCGCGTCTTTTCCTCCTTGTATTATAGCTATGAATATTGTGATTTTGTATAAGAAGTTCACTTGTATTAAAATATTAGCGCAAGCATGTACCTAAGCGCATGAAGCACAATTATAGTCCTTATTTCACCGAGTGAAAACAGACTCGACGCAAGCGCAAGCACTGACGCAAGCATAAGGTTAAAATATCATTTGAGTGTCTACAGTATAGCCTTGATAAGAATTTCATTAAGCTTATAAACAGCCAGAGCCCTTACTATTCAGCATGACAACTCGACGACAAATCTTCGGAATGAGAAAGCCATGGTTTCGTGCTCCTAGCAACATATGCACTATAATACCGTTCTTTCCAATCTGTTTTTAAACCGAATTTCATTAAAATTTAATTAAATGTATTTGAAATTTTAATCAAATGATTTAGTTAAAACCATAAAAGAGGTCAATATGTATTACTGTATTACGTTTCCTGAATGTACCTGTATGTGTAAAATTATCTCAATTATAAAATTACAACGTTTATCATGGTGAAGTATTAAAGTATTAAAGTATTAAAGTATTAAAGTATTAAAGTGAGCGAAATGCCAAATGGTTTAGATCACGTTTGTTTAATGCGTTGTGTTCTAACAATTTTGTTTCTAATTCAATTTTATTTTTTGAATTTTTTTGAATTTGACTTTTGTTTCCGTTAAACAAATTTCATCTGCATTTACGCACGCGAAGCTGTCGTACAAACGTAAAACGTACGTATAGAAATGTACTTTGTAGCGTTACGCAATGCGCGCATATAACAAGATTGTGGCGAAGCTGGCCATAGCAACTGGTCATGCTACTAATTTTTAAACATCTGCATATTTTGAAAACAATATATTTCTAAAGATCTGAATATGTAAATCGTTTCAAAATTTGCATAGCATGACCAGTTGCTATGGCCAACTTCGCTGAGAATACAATCGTCTTGACCCAAGAGTATTACAGTTCCGAATATTTACGGATTAAGTAAGTAAGGTGTGTCATTCGAAGGCATCTCTCCCTAAAAGAATCAACGTTAAATTTTATCAACGTATTGCGAACACGCAATCGGCAGTTTATTCATATTTTTGTTTGCCTTGTTGTTTGTGTATGTTTTTCAGGTTATGCCGACTGTTGCCACGCAGGCGAAAGGTTTTTACTTTTGTCTTTTCAGATTCTTCAAGATAGCGAACGGAGCCTATATATATGTCAAACTTACCCGGACTCGTCAGCGCTCGCATGAGTAAAATGAAAAAAATCAGAATACTTGTCAGTTATTTCCAGTCACGAAGAGAGCAAGGACCATACTTATAAGGAAGTCTTGACAGCGACTATCAAAGCAGAACAAGGATAGAAGAAAATAACATCAAAACAAAAACATCATGAACACGTTGAGGAAGGGAATTTGAACCTCCAGAAATTTTCCTACATGACTTATAGTTGTATCTAATCATAGCTACAATACGCTTGTATAGTGCAATAACAGTATACAGCTGGATTACGTGATCGCGATAGATGTATCGCGATCGAAATCCCTATTTACGGACAGCTATCCCAATAACCTCCAGTTTATTCGGATCCAGTTTATTGGCACGCGTGTTTATTCGGATCGCAATCCCAGCTATTTTCGATCGCGATAGCCCGCTGACCTTGAAACATTGTCTGGTCACGCTGTTACGTGTTGAACCAGAAAAGAACATGGCCTTGCAGTAAGCAGATGAAGTTATGAACTATCATATTTCTAAATTTATGGCAATATTCTATTATTCTAACAAATCGGATGAACATTAACTCTTTCCTGTCCGGCTGAAAAACATCCAAAATTGAACCACCTCTTTGTTCTATTTATATTTCTGGAACTACAACCATAACTGTTGCGAAAGCTATACATTGTCTGAAAGCCCAATGTTTTTAAACTTCGCGAACAAGACAACACATTAAATTAGCATTAACTATCATAAATTAGGTTGAAAAACTTTCATTTTTCTAGAAAAGTCCATCTTGCACGCCCGCGTTGCACGCGTGAAAAATTCAATTGTGTTTTGCAGAAAATTTGCGCAAATCGTGATGTTTGGTTATGGTCTTATGGACGAAGCACGTAGACAGCGAAGGAACCAACGAGACCGAGAGCGAAGAGCAAATGAAAATGCTGAAGAACGGGAAGATAGATTATGTAGACGAAGGGAAAGAGATCGAACACGGCGTAGGGCACACAAAGAGTCAGAGACTGCTGTAGAAGAACGGGAAGATAGATTATGTAGACGAAGGGAAAGAGATCGAACACGGCGTAGGGCACACAGAGAGTCAGAGACTGCTGTAGAAGAACGGGAAGATAGATTATGTATAGACGAAGGGGAATAGATCGAACACGGCGTACGGCACAGAGAAAATCAGAGACTCATGCTGTAGAAGAACGGGAAGATAGATTATGTAGACGAAGGGGAAGAGATCGAACACGGCGTAGGGCACAGAGAGAGAGTCAGATAAAAAATCTAGATATTTACGCTAATAAATCACCTGCAATTTTCGAAATCCTGACATCATATGCGCCCCTAAAATTATAAATACGCTCAGGATCGCCCCATGATGCTTCGTGTAAGACAATTGGTGTGGTACCTCATTTATAATATGAGAACGTACTGAATGTTCATTCAACAGAAACAAAATTGTTAGAACGCAACGCATTAAACAAGCATGATCTAAACCATAAATAATATATAGATATATAGCCTTAGGAGAAGCTGTTGCCAAGTAATTAATGATTGCCTATCTGCAGTGAAAAGAATTTACGTTAATTATTCGATCTTTTAATTGTTTCTGAAAAACCTTGACATTCCACTTTGACGTCCTGTGAAACAACACTATAATTATCAATTATTGAATGAGATTGAGCATGATAAGAAGCATTATCAAGGCCGAAGTTTGTGTTATCTGCCGAAGGCTGAGGCGGATAACACAAACTGAGGCCTTGATAATCTTATCATGCGAAAACCGAATTCAATAATTGTTTTATTATTTATTTAAAAGAATTTATTTAAAAACCGTTCCTTTGAGGAAGTCATTTGTGTTTTACTGAGGCAATCAACTTTCGTCCTGCATAGTTGGAAAAACGTCATAGCGTGCAATATTAGTTTTTCATATTATTTGGTAGGCCATGCAATGAGTTGATAAGACGATTTCACCGTTGGTTGTTAGCCAATCAGCGATCACGAATTATTTTAAATAAATAATAATATTAATTATTGGATGAGGCTGAGCCTAATATTACAAAATATTTTTGTCGAGAATTCAATATTTGGCGAGACAGAAGGTCGAGCCTAATATTGCAAATCGAGACTTAAATATTTTGTAATATTATCCAAAATATCTTAACATAAAGATGTTTCTTCGCACGTAAACAGTCCAAAGGTTACTGTCCAATATGTAGCTGCGCTACATCGTAAAATATTGGGCTGCCACGTGACGCTAATAGAGATGGTTGATTGGTGGATTATATGTGAGGGTATAATAATGCATTGTGTTTAACTGAAAATGTAACTACTAAATTCTGCTTCTTCTGTCCAATCTGATTGTTTCGCTCATCCTGATGAGTTTGTGCTGCGAGCTGTCTTTTATAATCGCGTTTCTCTCAAATGGCGCTTGAGAAGATGTGTGGAACTGCTTGTTTAATCTGAGGCGCGCGATTAACATGTAAACTAATTAGGTTAAGGTACGAATTTTAAAATCGAGGTCTTTGGTGTAATCGAGGAAGATGTTGAATTTGGAATGTTTGTTTTTTAGAAATTGTTCTTCACAAGTAGTTCTTAAAAACTAAGATATGGTATTGTCTGCTAATTTGACATATACGATTTTGGAAACGTGATATACTTTTTGTGATATTGATAGAGAGATAGAGATAAAGAAATAGCTCGAGAGATCGAGATATATATATAGATAGAGAGATATAGAGATAGATACTAATCAACGAATTTTTTAGCTACGTCAAAATATTTGTCACAACAATTACCGCGAGATGGTATTATTGGTAGGGTGGTTAATTAACTAATTCGAGGTCTCTGATCCAATCGAGGAAGGTGTAATTTGGAATGTTTGTTTTTTAGAAATTGTTTTCCACAAGTAGTTCTTATATACTAAGATGTGATATTGTCTAGCTCAAAGGTTAGAGCGCCGAAACGTTGATATGGAGACCAGGGTTGGGGCAGTCACTTTTTCCATATATGCGTCTTACATAACCCACGTCCTATGTAAGTCGCGTCTAATTAACTCTCCCGCATAAATGGTAAAACGGCCCTTATGTCGCCTAATGTCGGTATGTCCTGTAAAACTTATAAGTGTTGAAAGAAAACGTTAATCTTGAACTCCATCTGTCCGCTTAATAGAGGTTATACTGCTCATTGGGACCCAAGATAGGTGTCCACTTAATAGAGATGTCCGCTTAATAGAGGTTATGCTGCTCATTGGGACCCAAGATAGGTGTCCGCTTAATAGAGATGTCCGCTTAATAGAGGTTATTCTGCTCATTGGAACCCAAGATAGGTGACAGTAAGAATTGAACCATGCGTCGTAAGTTTATTCAAATCATATAGGATGTAGGCTGAATGTCTGAGATAGTATATTTCTTTTATTGTTTATGTCTACGAAAGGTTTAATAGCGAAGGTGTAGATTACGTTTGAGTTAATTCAGTCGCGATGTAATATGACAAATGTGTGTGACGGTATAAAACATCAATACCCGTACTAGCAAACACACACACTGACACTATCTTCGTTCAAATTCGTATAATACGTGAAATTTACACACAAGAACCTGACCAAAATGTTGGTCAGTCTAAACACAATGGCTCAGATAAACAACAAAAGTAGTTCAATACCTATCATGGACCAAAAAAAGCGAAGGAAGAAGCCCACTCGACAGCCGTGGTGAAGCCATTGAAGCAACAAACGATCTCGGCGAACTTTCGTTGTCATGTGCCACGACCGAACAATTAATATTTCGATAATTAATGCCCCGAATGACTTTTCTATTGTATAAATTGAATGGTTCTCTAGTTGGTTGCAGACGAGTGCTTGTAAAACAAAAGAAAAAAGTCGCGCGCGACTATATTCGCTTAATCGAAATCCAGCTTAACTACGTCAGCAGACACAAAAATAGGTACGCAATGCGTACATTACGTTTGGAAGGGAGGGGCGTAATTATTATCGTGGCACCATAGTCAATAGTTGTTTATTTCGTCAGCTTTGCCCTTATTGAACAAAGGCATGACTCTGGCTTTCTGCCAATCTAAGGGCACAATTCCTTTTTTTGCTTCTTTCAAAATATTTAGATATAGGACTGGATTGAGCTTTCTATTGTATCTGATGAGCTGATTTTGAAGCTTGCATATTTGCATAATGTAAAGAAGTAAATCTGTAGCTAGGCCATGAATCGTTTTACCCAGTAATTTGAAAAATGTCTTCTGGTCCTCTTTATAGTAAAATTATTTTATTTTGTCGACGGTATAAGAGCACATAATTATCCAACAAAAAACCTCATAGGTCCTCAGTTGGTCCCTTATAGTAAGGACTTCCGGCTTCATTTTCTGAACAATAGTTGCTCGATCCAGACTTCTTTCGAGATCAGTATTTTAGATTCTTTCAAAAGCCTAAGAGTAATATCATTGGGACCTGACATAACTTAGTAACTAAAAACTAAATGATAACATAACTAAGTTATCAAAGAATATCCAGACTATTAGAAGAAATGGAATTGGAACAGTACACTTCCGTTCGTTTGGTGGTTTGTGCAGCTAAAGAGTGGAGAAGATACATCTCTCCCCAACCCCCTCCCAGGATTGACGCCCATGTACAAGCTCGTTTCACAAGCTCGTTTTATAATACGACAAGACATCGTTGCAATGCCCAATCTACTTTATTAAAACCCAATCTAATTTACTTTATTAAAACCCAATCTAATCTACTTTATTAAAACCCAATCTAATCTACTTTATTAAAACCCAATCTAATCTACTTTATTAAAACCCAATCTAATCTACTTTATTAAAACCCAATCTAATCTACTTTATTAAAACCCAATCTAATCTACTTTATTAAAACCCAATGTAATCTACTTTATTAAAACCCAATCTAATCTACTTTATTAAAACCCAATCTAATCTACTTTATTTCAAACCACGTGAACGTAATAATGTCACTCTAATCCCTCACTATAAAATGTTTAAATCAAGTCGTCATCCAGTTTCCATGTCATATTGATCGTAGCGAAGTTCAGTTTACACCTGAAAGATAGAGCATGAAGAGATTAATGTTACTAAAGTTAATTAATGTTTTAAAGTTAATTTATGTTGGTTGGTTCGTTTGGTTGGTGGGTTGGTTGGTCGATTGGTTGGTTGTTGGTTAGAGACGGTATGAAAGGGTGCCATGATTAGCATAGGAAATATTATCACTGGGCACTGTTCGAGGGGAATTTAATGAAAAATTGCACGCGTCTTTGGCTAAACATTCGTATACAACCACAAGTGTATACTTTGAGTGGTTTTATGAATATTTCACCAAACACAAGTGTTATTTTTCATTAATTCTTCTAAAGGGCGCGAAATAACTGCTAGCTGGTCACCGGTCAAGATGACCGGCCAAGTCAACTTTAGCTCGGACATGCCGCTTTTATGACCGGACAAATTATTCAGCTAAAAGCCTGAAAAAAAGTCTTAATTCCGTAATTGAAATCGGTAAACTCCTTCACGTAAAATGCATTGCGCTTTAGCTCAGTTAGCCGTTGCATTTACACGCGATGCAAGACTGAAAATGTACGAAACCGTCACCTATAATTATCTGGAGCAATTTGAAAATCATTTATAAGCGGTGGTGCGAGATGGAAACGGCACGCTCAGCCTTGGTATTGTGTCAACGCAAATGAACTGCTTGAACTTTTCAGTTTAATTTATTTAATTAGCAATCCACATTCATTTTATTCTATAAAGTAGATGTTCTTTGTCGATTCCTCTCTGGAAAGTTTCGGAATTATGCGACGCTTGTTAATTCATGAATCCGGGGTCTGTCGTCAATAAATTCAAACAAGTTCGTTGCGTGCAGGCGACGCCTCATTTCATTGATATAGTAAAAGAAACATAACATAACAGTGTTGGGTTTTGACAGTTGCAGGCGATGGTTTTGACAGTTTTGACGCTCGCAATTGAATTTATTTCCACTTCGCCTTTTGAGCAATTAGTTTGTTCTTTTGCTTAATGTCATAATGTGACCGATCAAAATGACCAGCAAGGCGAGAGTTTGATTACTCAGGCATTTTCAGATATAGGGTCCTGGAAGTTGCAGAGTTTATAACTTGTATGTTTAGGCATATTCTGATGGTAACACTTTCAAGATTAAGTGCTCAGCTATTTTCTGTCACGCTTTTTTCATGTTTTTCAATTTTCGCAATATTAATAATGTCAGATAATTCAACAAGTTTTAATCGATTCGAAATTCCTATCATCATTCCCTAGATATTCATGCAAAGAGTCTGTGGTGAAGATTTCATTAAAATATATGGAGAAATAAGAGAGACTGAATAGTGTTTGAAGATGGCGAGGTTGCTACAAAATGCATTCTCAGAAAACAATACTACAAGATGCTATACAAAATCATGTTTGCTTGTTTTTTTTTCATTACCATTTCTCTAAACATCGGTATCCATCAGTGAAAGGTATACTTTGTCACTGATTTTTGTTAAAAATACAACTTTTCCTGGAAAATATTTTATGTATATAGTACCAAAAGTGATTTACACCTGATAAAACAGCTTCAATCCCTATAGGACTATAGGAACTAAGCTGATCTCAAATTGACAAAAAACATGTTGTTGTGCTTATGAATTTGAAAGGAGAGCATATATAGCTTTTGAGAACGGACTAACGTGCTTTGAGAGAAATGTTTCGTCGAGAAGGCTGTTCCATACGAGGCTATTTCTATCGGTAGATGTGGAGACAAAACAACGCGATCCAATTTTGAACAGTGCATGAATTCCAAGTTGATGTATTATATATAAAGATCGGTTGAAGACATTTAAGAAACTCGTCTATATACCTTCATAGGTATCGTGTTGTAGGTTTTCATATGTGATAAAGATTCGTCCTGATTTACATAAACTTTATCTTTGATTTTCTCGTCTTATAGACAACATTGATTTTCAAAATTACTACGCCAATGAACTTATCAAATGGGTCGCGTTTTTTATGCCGTTTATAATAAACTCGCAGCACATTTTTTATCAGATCTAAATAAGTCGGACTACGCACTGCTGCTTGTTTATTAAACCGTACTTCATAATTTTTTTTTAGGGTTTTCGGTTTTATTATATAAATATTATTAAGTTAGAAGTGTATAAATATTGCGTTAATGTATATGTTGTAGTGAATGTGGGAGAGCTCGGAGTAGACAGAATGCAGATATACGTGACGATCGTCAAGCTCATATCCTCAGAAAAATGATTCTGTTTATTGTAACCTTCTGATTGCCGGTGAGACGCTCTAACCATTGAGCTAACGAGACTCAGATGGAGAGCGAAGGTTACAATGATGATATTATATATATATATATATATATATATATATATACTAAAACGAATGTGATGTTGTTCACGGAACGTTGAAAGTGCTCAATACCATAAAGGTAGAGCGAATATAGTGAAAGTGGTCTTACCTCAAAATGATAAAAGCCGCAACTGTCAGTTTCACGCCAGGCGATCTTCGCGCCTGAAGATCGCCTTGCGTGAAACTGACAGTTGCAGCTTTTATCGTTTTGAGGTAAGACCACTTTCACTATATATATATATATATATATATATATATAATTATATATAATTATATATATATATATATATATATATATATATAATATATATATATATATATATATATATATATATATATATATATATATATATATATATACATGCAGGTTCGATTCCTGTACGGGACTCAGAATCATTTTTCTGAGGATATGAGCTTGACGATTGTCCACGTATCGTCTGTGTATAAATATTGTTAAGTTAACTCACCAATTCGTAGACATACCCATGCCAATTAACTCCCACACAAACAGTTGTTTCGTTAGGGTTCCCGTCTTTGCACTTTGTATAGTCAGGTCTTTTACTCCAACACTGTGTCGGCGCTTTGCTTTGGGTGGCAAGTTTAATATTGTTGTATCCCCAACATTCACCATAAAACTCGATGCAGAAGTATTTAAAACCGGCGGCTTTAGCTGCTTCAGCACAACTGCCAAAAAAAAAAAAAAGTTTTACAATTTTACTGTACATAGATATATCTTTATATTTATTATCAAGAGAGTCTGAGAGTCTTCGTAAACATATTTGAAAGGATTGTGCGCTGCAGCAACTCAACTGGTTTACCAGTGGAACAATTATTATTGTACAGGAATACAGTACTGACCTATTCATGTTTTAATGGTTGTGCACCCAGTTATTAATGTAATAAGTTCAGTAAACGCTCCGAGAGCTTTTAAGGTGGTCTTACACCCAAATCTTTTCCCCTTTAAATTTAGATAATGTGAAAGTTTGACCCAGAAAATACTGTGCTCTACTCTTGTGTTGCCATGGTAACCAAGACAATTGCCCCCATAGTGATTAAGAACCCTTATTTTCAGACATGATATCTCATGAAGGAATGGTCAGGGAAATGTTTTTCATGGGTTATTTTATTAATGAATACATGGTTTCGGAGCTAAACCTAAAAAGTGGAACATTTATCATTGTTTTTAAAATTTTTTTAAATTTTCCACAAAAATAGGAATTTTTTAAAATTAAGCAAGCATGCGGGTAGATATATATAGGAATATAATAATATATATAATAATATATAATAATATATAGATATTATAGAGGAATAAGCTTTATAATACTTGTCAATTTTATAGGTTTACCTCCTAGACATTGTTTGTATCTTTCAGCATTGAAAATTTCAGAACAATTGATCAAAACGTAATGAGATATGCTTTTTGAAATATTCGCTTTTTCTTGAATTTCGGGATTTGAGAAAATGACTTTAAAGTTACGTGTTTGAAGTAATCTAAATAGTTTTTGTAATTAAGTGAGCAAAAGTGTCTCTCCTGCAAGAACTATTAATGGTAAAAGATTACCATTAATTATTGGAACTATTATATATTTATTGGAACTATAATTATTGGAATTATCCAAACGTTCGTTGCTAAGTGTGTTGCTAAGTCAACAAAACCAGACTAGTCTTAGAATTTTCTCAATTTTCTACATTTCTATGTATCCAATCACAAAAATTATTTTGACTATCTATTCTTATATCATTAAGTATCTCAATAGTATGGACATTTAAAAAATTAGCCCAATTCTAATATTTTGGGTGTAAGACCACCTTAAACGATCCGTTGTTTAGAATTGACTCAGGTCAGAGAACCTTTTACAAAAAAGCACGGTAAAATATGGAACAAATTGGATAATGAACTATAAAGCAGATCCCATCTCTTGGTAATTTTAAAAAGGTTCTTAGAGCATTTATGTTAGACAATTTTTATTCGAATTTATAAATATATTATTAGTTGATTACTCTAGCTTATTTTGATACTGTTTTAACTCACACATGTAAATATATATATATATATATCGTAAACTGCGGAATATAAGCCCTGGGCTTATACAATTTCGTTAGGGGTTTTGGGTGGGCTTATAAACGGGGGGCTTATATTCGGCCGTGGGGCTTATAAGCGGAATAAAAAACGTTTGGAAATGATCGAACTGCTATGATATGGGATTTTTTCATTCGCTTGTATATTTAATTTTCCCATTTGCGTCACAAATAACTGTATGTCAACAGGTCAGATTCCTGCTGTCAACACAACTTGTATTGTCTCACTCACACTAAACATTGAAATAAATAAAATAATCGAAAACCGGCATAGCCAGGCTGATATACTGAGTAAACTGTTACACCTCCAAAGCCCAAAAGTCAGTAAGATTACATTACTAGTAAGAAAGATGGGCAAATACTTGTTTCCATCTGTCAAACTGACATGGCGTCATTTTGTCCTTCGTTTTTTTCCTTCTTTTTAAGGTTAGGGTTAGTGCTTTGTTAGGGCTAGGGTTAGGATTAGAATTCGTTTGTTAAAGGTGAGATTAGTTGATAAAATGACGTCACGTCAGTTTGGTGGTTGGAAACAAGTGCTGACCAGAGAGATGGGGTGGGGGGCTTATATTCGAGGGGATAGATGGGCTTATAAACGGGGGGCTTATAAACGGAGGGGCTTATATTCCGCAGTTTACGGTATATACGTAATTAATCTTCTTTTTAGTATATTCACCAATTTTTGTAATTGAGTGTTGAAAAGCCCTTAATGGTGACACACAATAAGATAGATGGATTTTTTTTATTATGCTCTCAAACGACTGAGATATCGCAACACAAGCGCAAGATATATTGTTGTATAGCCCTATTTACTTTTACCAATTATAAAATGAAATTTTCAGAATTTGTGCTCGGAGCTGACTGCTTCATTTTTGAACTCAAAGTTGCCGATCACAACCCTAACATATCAACAATAGGCGCGCGGTTAGGCCTGGTTTCCATATAGTTGTAATTGTTGTAAATTCAGACGCCGATTTCTCCCTAGTACTCAGGACGCCGCCGCGGTTAAGTAATCGCCGAATTATGTTGAAACTGCCACTCGGCGCCAAGAATTTAATTTCTTGTTTTTGTCGCGAAATTCAACCGACGATCTTTGGTAGATATAGGTAATATTTGGCATTTCACTCGATTGAACTACATGTTCTCAGGATTTATGGTGAAGGAAAATTTCGAGTGTAGGAATATATACATTTTAAGACCAAACCGGGACCAGTTGCGAAAATTGCAACTTAGCGGCCTTCCGGTAGGAATTGAACCCGCGACCCTGCGATTGCTAGTGCAGTGCTCTGACCACTGAGCTACGGAAGCCGTTGCCGAGAGCTTAGTCACGAGTTCTGTATATATAGTGGTGGTAATGCCGGGATAAGATTCTGGGTATATTATAGGTAATATTTGGCATTTCACTCGATTGAACTACATGTTCTCAGGATTTATGGTGAAGGAAAATTTCGAGTGTAGGAATATATACAGCTGGGTATACTCACGAACAACATCGATGAACCGCTCGTCAGCTATTAAACTATCCATTTCACTTATTCTTAGATATATCTTAATACGAAGTGACTTGCAAACACGTGAAGTAAAAGTGATTGGAAAGTGAAAGACTGAAGACTTGGCAATGTGGATGCCTGGCAACGCAACGCTTGATGCTGATTGGTTATTTACCATCATGTGACACTTTTCTATCGCCGACAGTCGGCCAGTGGCGTAGCTAGACCAGGGCCTAGAGGGGCCAGGTCCTGGTAAACGTCGTGAAGGCCCTAGTAAAAAGTATTTTGGCAAGTATATACATGCATAGCCAAAGCATGATATTTTTATTGACAATCTTGCAAGTGCATAATGCCATGGTATTTCAAGTTTGTTTTTATTTATTTGTAATTTATCGGAAAACGGAACACCATACCAATCCTGTCTTCCCATACCACTGAATCCTGAGCCTGGACTAATGGACCATCCTTCCTGACTAAAACTATCATTACATATATTAAACAATAACCATCTAGCGTTCTTTGTCTAATGTTCTATATATAACTCTGATTCCCTTGTTTCCTGCTTTTTGGCAATAATTAAAGAAACAAATTTGTCCAACCGAAATCAAATATTCTACTTTCTCAAAATGCTGGAAATACCATTTCAAAGACTCTAGAGTTTGAACATTTTTCGGGGCGTAATGGTATGCCCTGCCCCTCCTAGCTGGTCTCAGGCTTCACTCTTGCACGGCGCGATCAAAGCTTTGGAGTAGTGCCCAGGGAGTGCCCTTGTAATTGAGTACGGCTGCAGGCTACCCCACTGCAGTCGGCGACTGTCAGCGACTGATGTTTCCATTAACTGTTATCGCATCGGCAACTGTTGTAATTGTTGTAGAAGTTGAACCAACTTCTAGAAGTTGATTCAACTTCTACAACAGTCGCCGATCGATCTCCGATTGAATTACAACAATTACAACACGCGTTTCCATACAGTTGTAATTGTTATAAGACTTGATCGGCGATAGTCGCCGACTGAATTACAACAATTACTACAATATGGAAACCAGGCTTTAAAACAAACATATGTGAGCAGTGTGCCAACTATGGTTATGTCTCGATTTAATACACATGATAAAACTTTTACGTCACAAAACGTCACAAATCGAGATTTCGTTGACTATATACATAGGTCCGCAAAGAGATCTGGGCACGAGTGTTAAGATTAGTGCGCTATACTTACTCGCAGTTAACGTTTTCGATAAAGTTATCCCAGCCATTGCCCCAGTCAATGTTGTCTCGCTGACTAAATAGCAACCTCTCACGTTGGGCAATCGGAGGGGTTTTGAAGCATCCTCTTTTCTTTATATTAATTGCGCACCCTGAAATAAAGTGAAAGATATGCATGCAGATTAGTTCAACAAATAACTGTGTTTCTTATTCCCCGAAGGATTCTATTCTCTACTCTCTCTACTTACTCTCTCTACTCTCTCTACTCTCTCTCTCTACTCTCTCTCTACTCTCTCTCTACTCTCTCTCTACTCTCTCTCTACTCTCTCTCTACTCTCTCTCTACTCTCTCTCTACTCTCTCTCTACTCTCTCTCTACTCTGTCTCTACTCTCTCTCTACTCTCTCTCTACTCTCTCTCTACTCTCTCTCTACTCTCTCTCTACTCTCTCTCTACTCTCTCTCTACTCTCTCTCTACTCTCTCTCTACTCTCTCTCTACTCTCTCTGCTCTCTCTGCTCTCTCTCTGCTCTCTCTCTACTCTCTCTCTACTCTCTCTCTACTCTCTCTCTACTCTCTCTCTACTCTCTCTACTCTCTCTCTACTCTCTCTCTACTCTCTCTCTACTCTCTCTCTACTCTCTCTCTACTCTCTCTCTACTCTCTCTCTACTCTCTCTCTCTACTCTCTCTCTCTACTCTCTCTCTCTACTCTCTCTCTCTACTCTCTCTCTCTACTCTCTCTCTCTACTCTCTCTCTCTACTCTCTCTCTCTACTCTCTCTCTACTCTCTCTCTACTCTCTCTCTACTCTCTCTCTACTCTCTCTCTACTCTCTCTCTACTCTCTCTCTACTCTCTCTCTACTCTCTCTCTCTACTCTCTCTCTACTCTCTCTCTACTCTCTCTCTACTCTCTCTCTACTCTCTCTCTACTCTCTCTATACTCTCTCTTTACTCTCTCTCTACTCTCTCTCTACTCTCTCTCTATTCTCTCTCTCTACTCTCTCTCTAATCTCTCTCTACTCTCTCTCTACTCTCTCTCTACTCTCTCTCTCTACTCTCTCTCTCTACTCTCTCTCTCTACTCTCTCTCTCTACTCTCTCTCTCTACTCTCTCTCTCTCTACTCTCTCTCTACTCTCTCTCTACTCTCTCTCTACTCTCTCTCTACTCTCTCTCTACTCTCTCTCTACTCTCTCTCTACTCTCTCTCTACTCTCTCTCTACTCTCTCTCTACTCTCACTCTACTCTCTCTCTACTCTCTCTCTACTCTCTCTCTACTCTCTCTCTACTCTCTCTCTACTCTCTCTCTACTCTCTCTCTACTCTCTCTCTCTACTCTCTCTCTCTCTACTCTCTCTCTCTACTCTCTCTCTCTACTCTCTCTCTCTACTCTCTCTCTCTACTCTCTCTACTCTCTCTACTCTCTCTACTCTCTCTCTACTCTCTCTACTCTCTCTCTCTACTCTCTCTACTCTCTCTACTCTCTCTACTCTCTCTACTCTCTCTACTCTCTCTACTCTCTCTACTCTCTCTACTCTCTCTCTCTACTCTCTCTCTCTACTCTCTCTCTACTCTCTCTACTCTCTCTACTCTCTCTACTCTCTCTACTCTCTCTACTCTCTCTACTCTCTCTACTCTCTCTACTCTCTCTACTCTCTCTACTCTCTCTACTCTCTCTACTCTCTCTACTCTCTCTACTCTCTCTACTCTCTCTACTCTCTCTACTCTCTCTACTCTCTCTACTCTCTCTACTCTCTCTACTCTCTCTACTCTCTCTACTCTTTCTACTCTTTCTACTCTTTCTACTCTTTCTACTCTCTCTACTCTCTCTACTCTCTCTACTCTACATTCCCACTCTATATTCCCATTCCCATTCCCATTCCGGGCCATCCATTCCATCCATTCCATCCATTCCATTCCATTCCATTCTATTCTATTCTATTCTATTATATTCTAGCCAAGTTAAATAGAGAATTAAACAACTGGCATTATTGGCTTAGCTTTTAGCGAACAAATTAATATTGAATGCCAGTAAATCGGAATACATGCTAATTGGATCTAGAAAAAGATCACGTATTGGTACAGATCCCATGTGTTCATCAATAATCAAATTATTGATCGTATCTATATAATACGAAAAATCTTGGGGTTTTTATTGATGAAAATATTACATGGAAAACATATATTAATCATGTATGCAAAAAAGTGTCTAAGAGCATAGGTGTTTTACGACGAGCAAAGAGAATGATTAGTAACGCAAGTCTGGAAATATTGTTTAAAGGCTAAAGTTTTAGCTTTGCCTCATTTAGATTATTGTTCTCTTGTTTGAGACAATTGTTCGGCCGAATTAAAAACTCAACTGCAACAATTACAGAATGAGGCTGCTCGGGTTGTAACCGATGACAGTTATTACTCATCAGCAACAGAAACTTTTTCTAAAGTGGGTTGGGAAACGCTTCAGTGTAGAAAGGATGAACAACTCTTCTCCTTAGTCAATAAAAATATTGGTGGGGTTTCAAATCTCGGCGACTTTTTCAGGTTATCTCATCGGGATTGTTACGATTTGAGGAGTAACAACAATACTCTAATGCTCCCCAAGCCTAACACTAATGCGATGAAACGAACTTTTGGGTATCGAGGTGCCATGTTGTGGAACTTAAATCACGAAAACAACTATCTATAAGAAAATCATACTGTAATTTATTGTACATATTTTTTTCAAATCACTAAATATATATCTAATTTTAGATCCTCATTTACTATTTAATTAGTTTTTAACATTTTTTTACATTCTTCTCTGTATGTGGACTGACTTGGTTACCGTGTATAAAGATTATTAAATATAATTTAAAATATTCTATACCAAGCTATTAACGACTCCTCTTCATCTCTTTGTAACGTCTTACCCTGCCGTTTTCGTTATCGGTTTACTTGCACACGGCCAGAGTGGCAACAACAATCACTTGAATGTGTTCATGGATACTCCATTCAAAATACAAATGTAGTTCATATGTCGATAAATAATCACTCAATGACGTCATATTTTCAAACCAATATGGCGTCAAAATCCTCAAATTTTCAAAAACTTTGGAAATAAACTGAAGTCAGTAAGATCTTTCATATGATCAACTACATTTGTATTTTGGCTGCAGTATCCCTTTAATTTCTGATTTAGCCAATTGTCAAAATTTAAATCGTTGCTGGGCTTGTGGTATATGATTTATTATTATATGGCACAAGCTACTTCCGGTGAAATGGCACGTCATGAAATGAGACATGTCACGTGCCGGTCCGTTATTTCCCGGTAATGGACATGTCCGGATTGCAGATTTTGTCAGCCATTTTGTTTACAAAGAACAAACCGAACTAGGAAACTTTGAACAGCAGCAAAAATTGAAGGAATTTAGTAAACTAAGCACTACTCTAAATCATGTACGAGTCGGACGACGAACAGTCTAAAAGAGTCTTACTATCATGAAAGCAACAGAAGAACAAGTACAAGATTGAAAATGACGATTCTGTCACTCAAAACGTATGTAAAGTATGTTGTTTAAAAAAGCCATGCCATATAGTAAACCTCTTATTAACCTTGACCGCTTGGTCATTACGGGAAAAATATCAGATCGACCTCGGTCTTTTATGTACGAACCACGCCCTACGGGCTCGGTCCGTACTGTCAAGGCCTCGGTCTGATATTTTCCCGTAATGACCGCGCTCTCGGTTAATAAGAAGTTATTAAACGAGAATAAAAGAGAAAGTACATTGAATCTGCCGTCTTTCTTTGAAGGGGTGATTTTACCCAAGTTTATCATTTTCTCTTGTTTAGATGATCCCAGTGTGTTGAGACAGGTCGAAGAGATTTGATTCACATGACGAATCGCATAAAGAAAACGAACTACATTCTGACGCTAACGGGTCTAAAAACAGCGAAGATCACCGAACAGGGACCGATTAGGTCACGATATTCAAACCTCCAGCGGAATGCATTTCGAACGCGTTTTTCGTTAGGTTAATTTTGAGCAGTACTGTATGTATATATGAAACAGTGTTAACAGTTGACTTACACTTTTTGACTTCGCAGTTGTTTCCTTCATAATTACTTGGACAGGTGCAGGCGTACGAGTCTCCTTGTGACGAACACGTTCCACCGTTTTGACATGGCGAGCTGTCACAAGGATGGGGCTCTGTTGGAGGAACATAGAAAAGAGAAGAAATACACAACATGAGGTCGAGCTGTTTGAGTTCATCCGTAAATTCGAGGATGATATTTTGTTGGTGAATTAGAAATGTTTGCGCGCAAAAGAATTATATAGGAAATAAAACAGATATAGGAAATAAAACAGATTGTAGGAAATAAAACAGTTTATAGGAAATAAAACAGATATAGGAAATAAAACAGATATAGGAAATAAAACAGATGTAGGAAATAAAACAGATTGTAGGAAATAAAACAGATTGTAGGAAATAAAACAGATATAGGAAATAAAACAGATATAGGAAATAAAACAGTTTTTGGAAATAAAACAGATATAGGAAATAAAACAGATATAGGAAATAAAACAGTTTATAGGAAATAAAACAGATATAGGAAATAAAACAGATTGTAGGAAATAAAACAGTTTATAGGAAATAAAACAGATATAGGAAATAAAACAGATATAGGAAATAAAACAGATTGTAGGAAATAAAACAGTTTATAGGAAATAAAACAGATATAGGAAATAAAACAGATATAGGAAATAAAACAGTTTTTGGAAATAAAACAGATATAGGAAATAAAACAGATAGGAAATAAAACAGTTTATAGGAAATAAAACAGATATAGGAAATAAAACAGATATAGGGAATAAAACAGTTTATAGGAAATAAAACAGATATAGGAAATAAAACAGTTATAGGAAATAAAACAGTTATAGGAAATAAAACAGATATAGGAAATAAAACAGATATAGGAAATAAAACAGATATAGGAAATAAAACAGTTATAGGAAATAAAACAGTTATAGGAAATAAACCAGATATAGGAAATAAAAAAGATATAGGAAATAAAACAGTTATAGGAAATAAAACAGATATAGGAAATAAAACAGATATAGGAAATGAAACAGTTTATAGGAAATAAAACAGTTTATAGGAAATAAAACAGATATAGGAAATAAAACAGTTTATAGGAAATAAAACAGATATAGGAAATAAAACAGTTTACAGGAAATAAAACAGTTTATAGGAAATAAAACAGATATAGGAAATAAAACAGTTTATAGGAAATAAAACAGTTTATAGGAAATAAAACAGATATAGGAAATAAAACAGATATAGGAAATAAAACAGATATAGGAAATAAAACAGTTTATAGGAAATAAAACAGATATAGGAAATAAAACAGATATAGGAAATAAAACAGATATAGGAAATAAAACAGTTTATAGGAAATAAAACAGTTTATAGGAAATAAAACAGACATAGGAAATAAAACAGATATAGGAAGTAAAACAGATATAGGAAATAAAACAGATATAGGAAATAAAACAGTTTATAGGAAATAAAACAGTTTATAGGAAATAAAACAGATATAGAAAATAAAACAGATATAGGAAATAAAACAGACATAGGAAATAAAACAGTTTATAGGAAATAAAACAGATATAGGAAATAAAACAGTTTATAGGAAATAAAACAGATATAGGAAATAAAACAGTTTATAGGAAATAAAACAGATATAGGAAATAAAACAGTTTATCGGAAATAAAACAGTTTTATAGGAAATAAAACAGATATAGGAAATAAAACAGTTTATAGGAAATAAAACAGATATAGGAAATAAAATAGATATAGGAAATAAAACTGTTTATAGGAAATAAAACTGTTTATAGTAAATAAAACTGTTTATAGGAAATAAAACAGTTTATAGGAAATAAAACAGATATAGGAAATAGAACAGTTTATAGGAAATAAAACAGATATAGGAAATAAAACAGTTTATAGGAAATAAAGCAGATATAGGAAATAAAACAGTTTATAGGAAATAAAATAGTTTATAGGAAATAAAACAGTTTATAGGAATGAAAACTGTCACTATGAGGTGATGTAAAATTGCGCGCGTGTTTGGCGAAAAATCCACGACATATTCGTATCTATACCATTGATATTCACTCTACACACAAGCGCTACTTCTCATTAATTCTTCGGGGACAAGTATATTAAGGGTTGCACCGGATTTAGTATCCGACCGGATAGTGGATATTCTCACTATCCGGTACCCTGCCGGATATTTTCTATTATCCGGCCGGATACCGGATAATTTGTTTTTGACAGTTTTCCAAGGAGAACTAACTTTGTGTTCATTCAAATATAATAAAAATAGATATCAATGCAACAAAACAGCAATAACCTCGACCGAAATTCAGGCGTATAGCATTGAGAATCTGACGTCACAAACAATATTACCTTTTGAAATTGCGGGCTTACTTGGAACACGTTTTTAGTAATGGTGATTTATAATAATAGTGATTTCAGAGCTCAAAATACTTACTTCAAAATACCATTTTTTAGTTTTTTTTTACATCGATGAACACTTTCGACCCTGAAATACTATTCTATGCTAAAGAAAATCTAAAAGACGGTGGTGAATTTTCATCGTAGTGGCACTTTAACACGTTTCCATAACACCGCTTCAGTTTGTTTACATTTATAAATAATATCTAGTAATCTATTTCATACGAAGCTTAATAAATGATAATTTCATATGTATATATTTTTATCTTTTATAGCCTACATGTTTAGAGACCATTAGACCAAGTTGGATTAATCATTTCATTTTCAATTTTTCATAGTTTAATACTATTTATACTTGCAAACTACAGTACTATTAAATTGGTATAACTGCAGACAAACCAATTGAAGCATGGGTTAGTGATTTTCAATGCATCGAATCAAATCTTGGTCACAATGCAGGCTATAGCCCAGAAACTAGCCAAAATATGGCAATTCTGAACTGAGGACTGAGCCTTGTATACGAAAATATCCGGTATCCTGACGGATTTTTTCAACTATCCGGCAAATCCGGTATTCGGATAGTAAAAAGCACTATCCACTAATTAATTCCATCGCAATCGATTTTACATGTTGAAAAAGACGCAAAGTTGTTAGTAGAAATGAAGTTCCCCATCATATCCTGAAGATTCTAGATGGCACAAGTCATGCACGTGGTATTTTTTCTCCAACTACCATTTATACTACTTCCAAACAATACATTTTTACCTTTAATACATCCATAAAACTCGACCCTCATTGAAATATAATTATGCCAAGTCAGAGGATGAATACGGATGTAGCGAGCAACAATAACAGGTGATACAGATTGTTGGACAATGGAGTTTCCGTCTTTATTTCCGCTGAATTCCTTGAATTTATTAAAAAATACGAATTTGTTAGTAATAAAAAGGTAATTCATAATAATGTAAATTAATGAAATGCAACCTACACGCGTAAAAATCTCACAAGTTGTTACAGCATTGTTGCCTGAACAATACTGTAACAACTTGTTGACATACTGTACACACGTAAAAATCTCACAAGTTGTTACAACATTGTTGCCTGAACAATGCTGCAACAACTTGTTAACATACGTGAACAACATTGTTGAATGAACAACATTGTTCATCATTGTTTCAACATGTTGTTACAGCTTGTTGAAACAACAATGGTTGTTCACGCATGCTGGAACAAGCGAGAACGTATTGTTACAATCATGTTCACCGGTTGCGGAAGTGATGCAGTGAAGCGTGTTTCTTTTGTCATAACAAAAGAAGCACGCTTCACTGCTTCACTTCTGCGACCGTAAAGACAGCGCAGCGACCATATGGAAACCAGGCTTAAGTGCTCTTGTTTCTACACATGCTTTCAGGCGAAATATGCAAATATCGGCCGTAGGATAAGTTGGCCTAGCAACGTTTTGAAAGCAATTCCTTCCACACGTTTTAAATACTTAACAGTTGTTCACACTGCTTCCCAAAGTGTTTCTTCGACACAGGAATCGCTTAATCGATAAACGAAGGTTATATAAGTGATAATTCTCCCGAAATGATTGCTCGGCAAGTTATTTCTGCCGATTTGAACGCTTATGCTATCAACGCTTAATGGCTCCCACGCTTTTATCGAAGATCAGGTGGACAAATTTATTCAAGCTTCTAGTTTAGTTAGTTATATCCTCGTTCTAACTCTTCACTCGGTCGTTCTCTATGAAGTAAAGCCGTTCAACCAATTTAAAACTCTTAGATATATTACTTTTTCTGCCAGGAAACCTTATTTTGTAATTCCTGATCATTTTGCGAATGGTTTCTTCAGAATACTTTACGCCAAAACTAAGTATATGATTTATTATTTTTCTATGTCGCTGCGTTTGAGATCTTGAACAGTTCTTCACACTGTTTCCCGAAGGGTTTCTTCCCCCATTGGAATCCCGTATACACTAACGCGAGATAATTAGCGATAATTCCGCGGCCAAAATGGCTAGGGTTCATGTAGGCTTATGCAAATCTTAACCTTAACAACGTGAATATACATCATGACAACGGCGTCACCATAATACGGCTAAAATTATTAGGGTTGATATCTTTGTAGATGCCATGAAAACACAGGTTCAATCGAACGCTGAATCCACAGGTTCAGTCGAACGATTAGGCAATCGCACAACTCCTGGTGAGAGTCAACGAGTCGGAATTGAAATCTGTGATATTCCAAATATAATTAAATTTAGGGTTATCATGAAGGTGAAATTATGTCTACAAGGGATGTGAGGCGTTCTTAACGCTAATTACGTATACGAAGTTAGGGATGATAAATATCCCTCATTATCCCATATTGACTAATGTTTACCCATAAAATCCTAGTGTGTACCCTCAAATAAATTAAATATTCCCAGGACATGCAAATATTTGTGAGTTGCACCACTAATGACTCTTAACGACCCACGCGCTATTGTACGTGTGCATTCAGCCTTCGCTTCGTTTGACAAGTCAATCTCTTGAATAATCTAATAGCTATTATAATATACACCAACGTCTATAAATGCATAGTAAAGTTTGATTTCGCTTTGGCAAATCAATACGTTTGAATTCGTTCATCATACGGCTTCTCGATGGTTTGATCATCTAAGGAATCGCCATTTCTTCACAGATGTGATGAAGGCTTAAGCTCTTTACTTGAATGCTTAGTCTATGAAACAGGTGTCGATGTTTGCTAAGACATGTTTGAATATTATAGGATAGTGTATCTCTATCGATAGCAACGTTGTGTCGTTTTAACGGCTCGATTTCCATATAAATATCCCCAAATTTAAAACATAGTGGCTAACCCAAACCTTACCCTAATCCTAACCCTAACCCTCCACCTAATATATACTAACCCTAACTCTTACGATAATGTTTTATTTTAGAAATAACAGCTGATTTTAATTTCGACTTTTACTACCGATAGTCTATGTGACGTCATTTCGGGATTTTATATGGAAACCCAACCGTTTTAACTCATCAAAAATTATGTCCATATCGATTCGTAGGGTAATCGCAAAAGTTTCTGTTTTAAATGTGAGAATGTATCCTTTACAAATTATGGGATACATAAACACTTACTCGCATGCGCTGTTGACGTCCCAATAAGAAAAAAGACACGTATACAAATGTATAGTAGGAGAAAACATTTATTACACAAGAAATTAGAATACAAAATTATATTTTCAGTTCATCAATCAGTCTTCAGCCAAAGCATCCTGCACTAACTTTTAGGGGCGTCTTGTCTATTTTGTACAGTTCTCTGTAGGTTTCCATTCAAAGAATCCGCACGAATGTTCTATTTCGTTAGGACAGCAGTAAAAGAGACGATCTTGGTTGATACCTTCTTTCTTGACTTTACGGATACGACAAACCATTCCATGTTTACATAACGGTTTGGGGTTCTCAAAGATATCTCCCATTGCCAAA
>JAYKKM010000061.1:0-150000 GCA_035772405.1 Chrysogorgia sp. JL179-B06 | reverse complement strand
CTCCTCGAACAGTTTTATAACCTATTTTGTGCTGTACACGGTATTTTCCGGGACAGCTTCACACAGGGAAGACCTCTCTTCGTTCACACTTTTAGGAACACGAAAGCGATCAGACATTCTCCCAAACGAAACAACTCAATATTCTTAGTTCAAGAGAGAACAAAATAAATTACTTAATATTCAACCTCGGCAACTCCTATGGGAAAGAATTATAACTTCCCGATATTCAAATAACAATTATGCACATTCCAGTTATTGTTCATTTCACATGCAAGTTCGATAAAGCATATGCGGCTTGTCTTGTCCGAGGCGAAGCGGAGGACTAATTGCAACTATGCAAGGACTTGAAATCTGGTCCAGTCCGAATTGGAGGGTTTGAAATGGCATCTCAAAGTCAAACAAGTCAGTATTTACAGAGAAATTTGAGGTTGAAATCGTCAAAATCCTATGCTAATTAAGATCACATATCCAGTTGACCGTCAGGGAGTTGATTTTCTTTGTTTTTGGTTCATGAATTATTAATGAGTTTGAAATCGGCCGCTCATACACTTAAAGCCTGGTTCGAGGAATATATCATACCGAGGGGTAATATTTCGACAAATTCCCGAGCGGAGTACCCTGGGTGCCAGAGGTTCTTCCGCGCTCGATTACGGGCGGGAAAGGCCCGCCTTTCCCGCCCGTAATCGAGCGCGGAAGAGGGTACGAGCGGAGGATCTATAAATTATATATTATATACCGAAACAATCACGAACGAGATCACGAATACCGTCTTGAAACATCTTGTTGTTTCTCCATTGGGCTACTGGAATTCTTCAGGGCAGGGACTTTTTCAACTAGGAATTCTTCAGCGTGGAGTGGAAAAAATTGAATTCTTCAGGTTAATGATCAATTAGCTGTAAGACAGGAATTCTTCAGGGGTAGCTGTTGTAAAAGTCGAATTCCTCAGGGGGTTGTTGTAAGAATTATAATGTTGCCCATTGTTGACACGCGTGGTATTTGGTTTTCCCGCGTGGTACTCGAGCTCGAATTCCCTGACGTCAGTGTTCATGTTTGTCTGAGTCTATAATTTATTCTTGTTTATTCTTGCAATTCAAATTTGGTTTTGTTTGTCTGAGTTTTGGTCTATAAATAGTAACTGTGCGCAACGCTATTCGATGATGAATATACTGGCACGTGTTACAAATCTAGCTCTCTGATTGGACAATTTTAGTTGAGGTATAATATAAACAAATGACCTAAATCCACATAAATTATCATCCAAACACACCAGAAATTATGCGTGTCATGTGACCGGCAGGGCAATTTTTGCCGATCTACAACCGTGGAGTCAAAATGCCATGCGTACGAGATTTGGTTAAGCTTAACCTTTTGACGATTTTTCGACCATTTTTAAACTTCCGAAATGAACTTAAAATATGAAAATATATTTAACCAATATGATGTGCTTTAGTAAGAATCGGAGAACAAAATAGTGTAAAATTGGGTGATATATTAGACATTCAAAAATTTGACCAGAAAGTAAAATGGTTAATTTTAACTTTTTGACGACTTTAGGTGGTATAACATTAAAAGGGATGACTCAAAACATAGTCAATCAAGATATGGTCTGGAAACTCAGCTAAAGTCTTTGTTCTATCTTTTTGTTCGTCTTTATGCAATTTTGTGCACGGTGCACGGTCACTGAACCTATTGTATTTTAGTATAATGAAGCAATCATCCAATAGAATCGTTTGGGTTTAATCGCTCAACCGTGTTGTTTAAATATTAATAAACCTAAAACAAAGGATGTGCACGGTGTAAGGTACGGTTCAACATCAAAACGTAGCTCATTATAGTCGCTTTGAAGTTTGCAGAGTTTCCAGACCATATCTCGATTGACTATGGTCCTTTTGAGTCATATCTTTGGCCATTTCCAATAAAATCGGAAGGTGGCTTCCCGCTTACTAGAGGGACAATCTACAGAAAATTACTACAAATATTTTTGGTGTGGCCGTTTAATATAGCGTGGCCACTTAATACAGGTTCAGTATAGTATTTCCTGTTATTACTACAATCATTGACAAAATTGTCGGAACAAAGGTATCACAAAAGGTTTTCTGGTCCCCTTCACCCCTAAGCAATGTTGTAAAAGCCCTAATAATATACTAAATGTTTCTCGACTGTAATTGGCTGATTCGAGTGCAGTTAATCCCAAACAAGTGCAAAAATATGTTATCACAGTGCAAAAATCTGTTATAACTTATTACAGTGCAAAAATCTGTTATCACAGTACAAAAATCTGTTATCACAGTACAAAAATCTGTTATCACTTATCACAGTGCAAAAATCTGTTATTACAGTGCAAAAACTTGTTATCACAGTGCAAAAATCTGTTATAATAGTCTCGAACATTTTCCTGTATATTATTAATAAGTAATAGTGTCATTTCGAGTGCAATTTGGAAAAAACACGCATTAAAGTAAAGTTTGAGATAACTGCTTTCGATTGTGAAAGTTTCAGGGCGAATAATTAAGGAAAGGGTGTTTGTTTAGCGTTTGAAAAACTGGCTTTTGGCTCAAAAAGTTGAGACATATTTTATTCCACAACTTACGACATCACTGGGATCTACATGAATTCTTATTGTTATCGAACAGACTGTTCAAAACAGCCTTTAGAAAACTAAACTCTCGTGGGAAAGTGTGCACAAGGGTGTGTAAAATTTATTCATAACGAGTTATTTATTTTTAAATATACATGGTCGAAGCCGTATCCAACTTAGTCGTCTTATGAGTAATTAAGAATGTACTGTCGATTTTCGACAACTAAAACATATTCGTGAATAGTTCATTTATGAACTTCAAAGTTTCTAACCACAAAATGAACGACAAAATCCCTTTATTTTCTCTTTATATACATGCCATTGCGGTAAGAGCTTAGAAAGCAATTAAAATTTGGGGTCTGGGTCGAGTGATGTCATTAGTTGTGCAAGTATGCCAACTATTTCAATGTCTCAACTTTTAGGGGAAAATCACAGTCTACAAACGCTAAATAAACATACTTCCATTTAATTGTTCATACTAAAATTTTCAGTCGAAAGAAGCGATACCAAATATTACTTCAATGTTATTATTTCAAATTTGGAAATTTCGTTGCATAGGCACTTTAAAGTAATTTATTAAATTTCCCATAACAATTATTAATTAGGACACATATTCCTCAATGTGTTCCAACTAATTTTGTCAAGGATTGTAGTTATCATTAAATGATTTGAAAGACATTGGCAAAAAATATTAAGTTTGTCTAAAATGAAAGAACTCGTAAAATCATAGAGTAACACCTTTTTCAACTTTTCAGTATTTTACTTCGTTTGTTCGATATGTAAATGAGATGGTCTCTGACGTTTATGTGCAGGGTAGATAATTTTCACTCATTAAAAAATGTCTTATATCTCAGTGATTGCTAAGTTTACAACGTTCATTATCATGAGGAGTTGTTATACGCACATTTTCAAGTAAATTTGTGGAACAAACTTGAAGATGGAACTAATATTCTAATAGAGTCATATACATATATGGAAAAAGTGACTGCCCAACCAGGAATCGAACCCTGGTCTCCGAATCAACGTTTCGGCACTCAAACCTTTGAGCTATTGAGACACGGTCAGAGCGCCGAAACGTTGATTCGGAGAACAGGCTTCGATTCCCGGTCCTCTCTAATATTAATTAATATTTTAATGAGTGAAAATATTCTACCCTGCACCTGACGTTAGAGATCACCTCATTTACATATCAAACAAAAACGAAGTAAAATACGGAAAAGTTGCAAAAGGTGTTACTCTATCATTTTACGAGTTCTTTCATATTAGACAAACTTAATTTTTGTTGCCAATGTCGTTTACTACTGTATTATAATTGGCTATGTGAGTCGAGCCTAAATAGTCTTACGTAAGTTCTACAAGGTTTTTGTTTTAGAAGATAAAATAGTGGTTTCTTTTAAACTAACTTTTAAATAATTGTTGAAAATTCTAGCATCCCGTCTATATTCAATTTTCTTTACATTGTCGATAACCTTAATATCCTTTAAAACAATGGAGAGTTACTCTTAGATAGTTGCAGGAACTCTTCGCGAGTCTTGGGGTCGTCTCGGAATACACCAAGCATACAACTGGTTACAGTGGAGCTGCCTGGCTTCTGGACACCACGCATCACCATGCACATATGGCTAAATGAAGAAAACACAAAAGTACATATGGTTAGAGCATCTCGTTAGTCTACCTAAGTAGTATGTATGTCACATTAAGAACCAGTACTTATAGCAACATTTGCTCTGTTATCTTAGTTCATGTAGCTCAATAGTTAGAGCATCTCTCTAGTCTACCTAAGTAGTACGTATGTCATATTACGAACCAGTACTTATCGTAACCTTTGCTCTGTCATCTTACTCTATGTAGCTCAATAGTTAGAACATCGCACTAGTCTACCTAAGTAGTACGTATGTCACATTATGAACCAGTACTTATCGTAACCTTTGCTCTGTCATCTTAGTCCACGTAGCTCAATAGTTAGAGCATCTCTCTAGTCTACCTAAGTAGTACGTATGTCACATTACGAACCAGTACTTATCGTAACCTTTGCTCTGTCATCTTACTCTATGTAGCTCAATAGTTAGAACATCGCACTAGTCTACCTAAGTAGTACGTATGTCACATTATGAACCAGTACTTATCGTAACCTTTGCTCTGTCATCTTACTCTATGTAGCTCAATAGTTAGAACATCGCACTAGTCTACCTAAGTAGTACGTATGTCACATTACGAACCAGTACTTATCGTAACCTTTGCTCTGTCATCTTACTCTATGTAGTTCAATAGTTAGAACATCTCACTAGTCTACCTAAGTAGTACGTATGTCACATTATGAACCAGTACTTATCGTAACCTTTGCTTTGTCATCTTATACTCCATGTAGCTCAATAGTTAGAGCATCGCACTAGTCTACCCAAGTAGTATGTATCGTATGTCACATTACGAACCAGTACTTATCGTAACCTTTGCTCTGTCATCTTACTCTATGTAGCTCAATAGTTAGAACATCTCACTAGTCTACCTAAGTAGTACGTATGTCACATTACGAACCAGTACTTATCGTAACCTTTGCTCTGTCATCTTAGTTCATGTAGCTCAATAGTTAGAGCATCGCACTAGTCTACCCAAGTAGTATGTATGTCACATTACGAACCAGTACTTATCGTAACCTTTGCTCTGCCATCTTAGTTCATGTAGCTCAATAGTTAGAGTATCTCACTAGTCTACCCAAGTAGTACGTATGTCACATTACGAACCAGTGTTTATCATAACCTTTGCTCTGACATCTTAGTTCATGTAGCTCAATAGTTAGAACATCTCACTAGTCTACCTAAGTAGTACGTATGTCACATTACGAACCAGTACTTATCGTAACCTTTGCTCTGCCATCTTAGTTCATGTAGCTCAATAGTTAGAACATCTCACTAGTCTACCTAAGTAGTACGTATGTCACATTACGAACCAGTACTTATCGTAACCTTTGCTATGTCATCTTAGTCCATGTAGTTCAATAGTTAGAGCATCTCACTAGTCTACCTAAGTAGTACGTATGTCACATTACGAACCAGTACTTATCGTAACCTTTGCTCTACCATCTCGCTAGTCTACCTAAGTAGTACGTACGTTTCATTATGAACTAACTTAAGCGTGGTCTACCCAAATAATATGTATGTCACATTAAGAACCAATACTTATCATAAGTCCATGTAGCCATGATGTAGCTCAAAGGCAATTTGTAAGCATGTAGACAGCTAATCAATTTTTAGAGTTCATGTTGTTTGCCCGAAAGCATTAAAAATGTTCATAATTCAAATTCAAACAACGTGACTTACGATGCCTCAATGATCACTCCTACGCCAGTTGGGTTAACAGCATTTGCCACCGCAATCGCGATCTGTTTGGTGAGACGCTCCTGGACTACAAAGAAAGGAAAACAGCGTAAAATTCAAGCCAAACGGATCGATGGGTTGGTGGCAGCAATTATGGATGGGTTTGTGGATGATGGATAAATGGTTGGGTGGTAGGAAAGATGGGTAGGATGGTGGGTGTATGGGTAGGATGGACCGAAGGATGGATGGTGAGTGGATGGTTGAATGGTGGGTGGACAGAAGGATGGATGGATGATGGGTATGATGGATGGATGGTGGATGGGTATGATGGTGGGTGGTGGATGGCTGAAAGGTGGATGGGTAGGATGGTGGGTGGACAGAATGGATGGTGGATGGGTAGGATGGTGGGTGGACAGAAGGATGGATGGTGGACGGGTAGGATGGTGGGTGGACAGAAGGATGGATGGTGGATGGGTGGACAGAAGGATGGGTGGGTAGGATGGTAGGTGGATAGAAGGATGGATGGGTAGGATGGTGGGTGGACAGAAGGATGGGTGGTGAGTGGATGGTTGAATGGTGGGTGGACAGAAGGATGGATGGTGGATGGGTAGGATGGTGGGTGGATGGGTAGGATGGTAGGTGGACAGAAGGATGGATGGTAGGATGGTGGGTGGACAGGATGGGTGGACAGGATGGTGGGTGGACAGAAGGATGGATGGTAGGTGGGTAGGTTGAATGGTGGGTGGACAGAAGGATGCGTGGTGGATGGGTAGGATGGTGGGTGGACAGAACGATGTATGGTGGATGGGTAGGATGGTGGGGGGACAGAAGGATGGATGGTGCATGGGTGGACAGAAGGATGTATGGTGGATGGGTAGGATGGTGGGGGGACAGAAGGATGGATGGTGCATGGGTGGACAGAAGGGTGTATGGTGGATGGGTAGGATGGTGGGGGGACAGAAGGATGGATGGTGCATGGGTGGACAGAAGGGTGTATGGTGGATGGGTAGGATGGTGGGGGGACAGAAGGATGGATGGTTAAATGGAAGGTGAATGCTGGGTTGGGTGGATAGGGCGGAAGCATGGGACAGTTGGATAAACAGCTGGATAGATAAACAGCTGGATGGATGGACAATGTTGCAACAGATAGTTTCGTATCCCTGCAACAGGAAATATGTGAAAAGGGTCCATGCAAAAAAAACTGTACAAAGTGAACCACTTTTATGTTCGATATTCACCAAACTTACCTTGCAAACGACGGCTGTACATTTCTACTATCCTAGCGAGAGAAAAACAGCGATATCGTTTGTTAACAGACATGATTGACGTACACTATCAAGTCGACGGAAAATTGTTGCCTCGAGCGATATTTAAACTCGCACCTTCGGATTCCTGTCCTCTGCTCCACCAGTTAAACTACCGCGCCAACTGGGAACATTGTATTAATTTTATCCACTTAAAGGACATTGGCAACAAAAATTAAGTTTGTTTTATTTGAAAGAACTCTTAAAATAATGAAGAATATTAATTTATAGTTCTTTCATATTTTACTTAGTTCTTGAGATATTTAGACTTATGCGATATTCAAATGAGATGATCTATGACGTCATTAAGATGGTAAAACATTTTAACATATTGTAAAATCGTGAATATCTTTATGATTATTAAATGAAATTACTTGAAACTTTGCATGTAGATACATACCACTAAACTAAAGATCATCGTTCAAGTCTTATGGTTGCCATGGTAACAGATTATTTTACAGACCTCTTGATTTCGAAAACAAAATTATTTGTTTTCTCTTCAGTGCCGAACCTTATTGGGTTGGTACCTGTTCAGCAAATGTTCACTGTCATAGCCAATTCGAAACTGAGATTTGAAGTTGGTACAAAGTCTACTATATCAGAAAACAAATAGTTTTGTTTTCGAAATCAAGAGGTCTGTAAACTAATCCGTTACCATGGCAACCATAAGACTTGAACGATGATCTTCAGTTTAGTGGTATGTATCTACATGCACAGTTTCAAGTAATTTCATTTAATAATCATAAAGATATTCATAGATCATCTCATTTGAATATCGCATAAGTCTAAATATCTCAAGAACTAAGTAAAATATGAAAGAACTATAAATTAATATTCTTCATTATTTTAAGAGTTCTTTCAAATAAAACAAACTTAATTTTTGTTGCCAATGTCCTTTAAGTACACGAAATATTTTCGAGACAACTTAACGCTTATGATAGAGCAGCTCTAGTCAACAATTTTTCCTTCGACTTATTAATTAGCCTTTAGAACCTCATTTGCGTTTCAGCAATTCAAAATAATTTTCGCTTCCTAACGAGGTTATAAAGGCTAATTTAAATGTGCATAAAAGAATATTTAAAAGAAAATCCATTATGAATGAGGTCTAGGCGAAATAAATATTGTTGTTACGACTTACTAACAAGATGAACGGAGTACTGCAAAGGAAAAAGACAAGTCTTACCGAGCAATTTTGCTTAGACCAAGAACTTTTTTGGCAGGAATGTAACCCACAGCTACCTATAATGACGAACGAACTAGGGTAAGATATGAATATGTGTCAGATACCACATTCAATGCGGGATAGTAGACTACCGAGATGAGGGAATTAGTAATGCTCTCAAATAACAAACGCTGGTCACAATACGTTCAATCCTTATGAACTATTTCAGACAATCGAGACTCATTGGCCTATAGTGAATACTAATACTTGTTTTCTATACTAAGCCAATTTGGGCTGCTACTTCGTGTACCGGACACAAAATATTACATCATTGAAATATTTAGTTTAAAAGTAGGGTTAGTGGACTAAGAGTTTTTATTGAGAAAATCCCGAGAAAATAACCTTGCTGTGTCTATGACGTATAGTCTGTGTCTGATTGAGTAGTACGTAAGTCGTATACGTTTGAACAAGTACACAAAGCTCAAAGAGCGAGCGATATCGCAGTCTGGCAAATTGCCTCCATATACCAAAACAGGCTGTAAGGGGGTGTATATATGGCGGAGGGCCAGGCCTCTTGGTAGGGCTAGTCCTCTTTGCTGAGATGAATTTCATCCCTTGTTTACATGAGAATTTCTAGCCCTCCTAACCGAGCTGGCTCGCTGCCCAAGTTGGCTCTCTCAAATGGCTACGGCTGCATTTATTTTCGCACGAAACCCAGAATCCAACTTTTGTGGACAAGTGTTCAATTTGTAATTTAAACACAAGCAAACAGGTCGTGCGAAATATAAAGTTGTCCAGAAAATACTGGTAAAGATAAACTTTGTCGCTTGTATGGAGCTTTTATTTCCCAGCACTCCATGAAAAATTTCCAGCCCTCCTGGGCGAGATCTCGGGTTGTCAATAGCGAGATCTCGCCTAGGAGGGCTGGCCCTCTTGTCATGTAAACTCAAACAAATTTTTACAAGGAATTAAGCTGAGACGCGGGATCTCGACGGCAAAGATGGCTAGCCCTACCAAGAGGGCGTCCATATCATAGTCAATCGAGATATGGTCTGGAAACTCAGCTAAAGTCTTTGTTCTATCTTTTTGTTCGTCTTTATGCAATTTTGTGCACGGTCACTGAACCTATTGTATTTTAGTATAATGAAGCAATCATCCAATAGAATCGGTTGGGTTTAATCGCTCAACCATGTTGTTTAAATATTAATAAACTTAAACAAAGGATGTGCACGGTGTAAGGTACGGTTCAACATCAAGCTCATTATAGTCGCCTTGAAGTTTGCCGAGTTTCCAGACCACATCTCGAATGACTATGTCCATATAAACACCTCCTATAAGAGATGATAAAAAATTAATTGATAATTAACATTACAGTGTGCTTACTTTTCCAATGAAGGGGACCAAATGATGCTCACACATCGAGAACATGTTAATATCTTTAACAATCACCAATTCGTCGTGGTCTTCACTGAATATCGCGTCATTAATGATCTCTAAAAAAACACCATTTCTTTTATCACCATAAAGTTAATTGAAGTTCTTGGAATTTACTCGCAGAAAATATTAGATTTTGTGGACCCAAATTGTGGAACATTGATGAATCAATCAAATCTCTAAAAATTACTTTAAAAAGAAACTCAAAGAACGAGTAATTAGCCTCTATTATAGCTCAACTGATTTTTCTGCATACTAGTGACAAAATCACTGTATGGTACGTGTATGTTTTCGCTTGCCTATCATGGTTGTATTTCTTGTGTCAATTGTTAGTATCTTGTTTTGACTATGTTTCCCAAAGAAATACCATAAAAAGAAGTGTATTAGCTATTGAACATTCCACTCGTAAAGCATCAAGTAAAATTTTACTAAATGATCCGAATGGAGTGGAAAGTTTCATAGCTAATGCCTCTCTCTTTATGGTATTCCGTTGTAATACCATGTTTGTCGAAATTTCTGCCAAGGTTCCTCGTGTTTGAGATATTTTGAATCAATTGATTAAGTCGTATTAGAATTAAGACGACTCATTTGAGATCAGTAGAGGTTGTATTAGTGAAGGGGGGGGGGGGGGGGGGGGGGGAGAGCAAAATTTCCGAATGAAGTATTTTTAGTTTTATTTAGTTGTAAATCAAAAGAAAATGTCAAAGTACGCTTTTGAGATAAGTGGAAATTTTTTTTTAAAAATTTTAAAAATTAAATTTTAAAAATAGGTTACTTGATCATCTGGAAGGCTTTTAATTTATACCTGATAAAACCACTATGAATACTAATTAACATGAAATTTGTGAACTTTATATAAAATTGTCACCACCACTGTACTAACAATTCATAGAACAAGCAAACTTCTCGCTATTTGGAAAGCGTATTCGACATCTTAAATTCACACTCAACAAAACATTTACTTTATTTTGACAACCATATAACACAGAACTCGCCGTAGTTTCTCTTCTTGCTGGCCACCTATGCATATAGCTGGCTCAGACAATTAAGGAATGTTACAGTACATCTATACCATCTTACGAACGTTACATCTAGTGTACACCATACTGTAAAGTGTTTCCCCCAGATATATTTGCTCGTTTCTTTGCAAACTAACCCAAATCGCGTTGCCTTGGCAAAGAGTTGTGAAAGGCCTGTGTTTGTGCCTATTGCTGCGTACATCAACTCAAAACTCACATTTTTGCATATTGAACAATACATACCCAATATACAAATCAAATATCTAAAAAGGTTGGTGTACTACCGCAATAGCCCCTTCGTCAGAGAGTGAAACGCCGTATAAAGTGAAATATTATTTCACTTTCCTTTGTCAGAAAGTCAAACGTAAAATGAAATATTATTTCACTTTAAGTTTCACTCTCTGACGAACGAAGGTCCTTTGCTCGAAACGTTAAACTACATGTACTTACACGCTATTTCGGTAGCACTCTATACTACACCAACCTTTCTAGATATTTGATTTGTATTTCTACACTGCCTACGCAGCACAACACGTTTCATATACCCAATGATATGTTAATTCAAGATCAATCGTGCTCTACCAACAATCATAAAAAGGAATTCAAAACTTACGGTAGAATTCCCCTGTCAGGTCAATCTATCTTTGAAGCTATTCAAAACACTCGCAGCAACGCGCAGTATATAAACAGTACTACAGTATAACTAATTGTTTACACTACAATTTTAGCCAAGCCCAACCAACAGTTTTGGCACGCGTTCCAATTTTATCCGTGCTAGGACTACCTTTTTAGAAGGTCCCAGCACGGGTGAATCTTTGGTTCGGCATGGATACAATTTTGTATTGGCGTTTACACTACAAAGTTTACCCGGGCCGAACTATTTTTTGGAGACGCGCACACTATACAGCCTATACACCACAGTTTGCATTTAACAGATATTAGCTTGAGTGTCAGCCAAAGAAAAACAACAAGGCTGGTTGAATATTAAAGGAATCCTCTCGATACATTTCTCTTTACTGCTGACTAATTCTTATTGTGGTAAAGGTCCAATACAGGTGACAATTAAGTAATTATGATTTAAGACATTAAGTAATTATTTCACACATTAAGTATACTTATTTCTTACATTAAGTATATATTATTCACACATTAGCTAATTATTATTCAAAATCTGTTTTGCATGAAAAGCAAAAGGACTACTCATGCCATTAATAGTTACATATACAGTCTTTCAACGTCATATGAGAATCAATACAAGTGCTAATATGATATATTATAGTTGAATCTAAAGACCATAAATTTTCACCCTTTTCCATTTAACCTGAATGAAGACAAGCTTTGGGACTGAAAATGGGACTCTGAAGATGCCAAAATAGTCTACTACAACAACCTTGGACGATCAACTTCACACATCTAAGTTCTTACAAGTTACACTGACATTAAAGTTCCCATAACCATTAACGCTAAATACGATATTGCTAGTGATATAGGTTCTATATTAAATGAACAGTCAAATATACGTACATATGAAAAATCTGACTGTCCCAACCAAGGTCTCTGAATCATTCAACGCATCGGCACTTTAACCACTGAGCTAGTCTACATGTATTGAGACACGGTTAGAACAGTCAAACATCACATACATATTTATACATTGCCCCGACTCTCAAATCTCTACAGTAAGACATCCATCTTCGACGAAGTAGAGCGTCTTATGGTTTGTCTGAAATGTTAATTAATGTGGCTTTCCTCTACACACAAGGTATCTTTCCTTAAAATGCCACCAACCCCAAATTTGTTTTTCTAATAAAAATCTACAGGAGAAATTAATGAAACATGAACTAGAAATACGTATACGCAATAGAATAGAATAGAATAGAATAGAATATTTAATGATATGTTCCCGTTAGGGCTTTTCAACATAAAATTACATGAGTTAAGTTAAAATATTTAAATTACAATTTGTCAAATCTAAGATAGGTGTTACAAATGGATATGTCTTATTAATTATTTACAAGTAAAAATTTCTTTAGTCCTAATTTAAAAGTTTTAATATCCTTTTTTGATCTAAGTGTTGGATCAAGTTTATTCCATAGTCCTACAGTACGATAATGGAAAGTTCTTTGCCCAGTACTTGTCCTAAAATTAGGAATATTCAAGTCTTGCATATTTCGGGGGTAATGATCATGGGTTTCACTACGATAGCGAAATTTCTCGCTAAGGTAAGCAGGCGCTATATCATTGATGCATTTAAACATCAATAATGTGTCTCTATACTGTAAATGTTGATCGACGGTAAGCCATCCTAAACCAATCAACGCTGGTGTTATATGATCATATTTATTTGTGTTCGTGATTATTCTCGCAGCAAAGTTCTGGATCTGTAGCTTCTTGATGTTCTTGGCTGTAGTGTTTGCCCAAACAGAAGAGCAGTAAAATAACTTATTTAAAACTAAGGATTCTAAGATAAAGGTCAGTGTTTGTTGGGCAAGTTTAGCCTATTTATTTGACATAATTTAGACATGCACGAAGATACCAATTTGCTGATATGTTCATCATATTTCATATGTGAATCTAAGATGACACCTAAATCCTTAGCGGAGGATACGGATTCTATTGTTTTGCCAAGAATGTTCAATGACAAACTTCCTGTTAAAACATTCATAAGTTGTGGTGTTCCAACTAGAAGAAGTTTGGTTTTGTCGGGATTTATTAATAAAGAGTTTGTACAGCACCAGCTGATTATCTTGTTTATGTCATTTTCCAATTTAACCTTTGCCTCTATTACATTCTCAACTGGGAAAGACAGTAGGGCTTTGGAATCATCTACGTATGAATCCACGGAACAATATGTTGTGATAGATGGCAGATCGTTAATATAGATGCAAAATAACAATGGAGAGAGGACTGATCCTTGTGGTACGCCATGTGTAATGGGTAGTGTTGCTGACCTGGTAGATCCCATTCTCACATACTGAGATCTATTGGACAAATAACTGCGGAACCAGAGCACAGCTGAAGGAGCTGTCCCCATACTTTCTAATTTTTGAAACAGGATTTGATGGTTTATACTGTCAAACGCCTTGGAAAAGTCTAGTAGAATAAGTGCTGACATTTTTTTCTGGTCCATCGCACGCAGAATGTTATCAGTTATGAAGACATTCAGGGTTTCCGTTGAGTGGTATATTTTGTTTCCACTTTGATGTGAGGTGAGTTTTTTGTGCTGAAGGAGATTATTCAGTGAACTGGTTGAGTACAACTTTGTCACAACCCCACACCCAAAATGTTTATAAGTAATACCATGACATGAAGGAAATTTACTGATATTTCATAGCCGGTGTCACGGTCACAGTTATCACCCAGTGTGAGATTTACCCTTAGTCTAATTGCGCATGTGTAACAGATGGTCACGTGGTGTCTGGTCTGAATGCTCCTACAAGAGTCTGAGCTATTTCCTCTATTTAAATTTTCTATAAGTATATTTCTATCAAATTGTCAGTCTTATTTAACACTTTACCAAATGTTCGAAGATTTACTTGGTTTGTATTTGATCATGTAGTGCAAAGCCAGCAACGGTATCATTAAACAGCATACTGTGATTATAAAGGCCCAGCTACACGATACGATTCTCATATACATTGTCATTCCGGCACGTGTAATTGTTTGCACACGACATAATTCTTGTTTAAGATTCGCTTTTCATGCTTGTACAGTGAATCATATACACCAGAATGAGAAATTGTATATGACAAACGTATCGTGTAGATGGGCTCTTATAAACTGTGTTTATATAAGTTTCACAACTTAATTACAAAATTATTTACAAAAACATTTGCTGTATATGGTATTCACAAAATTATGTATAAATATGATTTTTTACAAATTATGTACAAATAAAATGGATTAACTTTCATATTTTGTCCTTCACTGATATCCATATTCACAATGAGAGATGCACGCACAAGTAAAATGAAAAGGTGGTGAACTGCCAATATTTTTATTAACGAAATAGAAACGTCAGTATTCTGTTCCTAAAAATCTTAGCAGTTTACTACCTTTTCACTTTGCTATATATTCAAAACACTGTCTATGTAGGACTCTACTTTTTTATGCACGAGCAGCTGATTTTGATTCAATTAGAAGAGTGCACTGTTGTCGTGCAAGGGAAAACTGAGACTAAGCTAGTATTTTGTAATTGTTTTTGTTGGCCTGTGTATTGCACAAATTATCAGGGGAAGAGACTAGGGGAACACTGGGATCGCGACACCAGGCTGCAGCCTCCACTGTGTGGATAATCACCCAGAAAATACAGTAAATTAATCTTATCAAAACTGCTGACTCGCAGCATGGGCAAGGTGATTGACATTTCAAAAGTGTGAAATTAGCACTGTGGGATCAGTAAGATGTGGTTTTCTAATGGATGCTGCTGCTGAATGGTCGTTGAATCTCCCTGTTATGGATTTATGGGGTGAAGTTTCATATAAACCCCAAAATGACATTTACAGACTATCAGTTGGTAAAATTTGAAATCAGCTGTTATTTCTAAAATAAAGCATTATTGTAAGACAGGGCCGGATTAAGGTTGCGCGGGCCCCCGGCATATTTTCAGCTCGGGGATTCTTGCCACCGTTTAGACCCCCCCAGATTTCACAATGAGCGCAACGAAAAATTGAACTTTGCTAAGAAAAGATATATAGGATTAAATTATCTTCCTTTTTTCCTCACTGCCTTAAAAAGTCGCCTGCTTACCTTAAAAAGTCCGCACCACCGGAGCCCACCGCTTATCGGGCCGCAGTCGTTAGGCGCGTTTACCGGGGCCTCGCGTTTACCGGGGCCCCGCACTAATTGGGGCCCCGCACTTAGTTGGGCCTGTGCTTTCTAGAAAAAAATGTGAAATTAAAATTGCGCAACAAGTTTAAGTGTTTATATACACTGCTGTAGTGAATGTGGGAGAACTTGGAGTAGACAGACGATACATGGGTGATCGTCAAGCTCGTATCCTCAGAAAAATTATTCTGAGTCCCAGACAGGAATCGAACCTGTAACCTTCTGATTGCCGGTGAGACGCTCTAACCATTGAGCCACCGAGACTCAGATGGAGAGCGAAGGTCACAAATGATGTACTGGTTCGATTGATATATGTACTGCCTATGCGGCAGTCACTATTATATCGATAATGTTTGGATGTGTTAATATACACACTCCTGTAGTGAATGTGGAAGAGCTTGGAGTAGACAGACGATACATGGGCGATCGTCAAGCTCATATCCTCAGAAAAATTATTCTGAGCCCCGAACAGGAATCGAACCTGTAACCTTCTGATTGCCGGTGAGACGCTCTAACCATTGAGCCACAGAGACTCAGATGGAGAGCGAAGGTGACAATGATGTACAGGTTCGATTGATATATGTACTCCCTATGCAGCAGTCACTATATATCGTTAATGTTTGGATGTGTTAATATATATACACTGCTGTATTAGGTTTAAGGTTAGTATTAGGTTTAGGATTCTCTTATTAAGCAAATACATGTGTTGTTTGGGCTGCATAAAAAAAGGAGGCATAATGCAGCCCTGTACCTCCTACTGTTCTAGAACCTGGCTTCACACTTCTAAGGATACTCCTAAGATAATATTTACTGAAAGTGATCCAAAACTTTCACTTCAAGAACTTTTTAATAATTAACCTGAAATAAGCCTCTACTACGCACTAAATATTTCTTTTGTCAATAATTCGCAGTCTAGTAATAATTGTCAGTCGACACAAAGTCTGAACGAAAGTACATTTAAACGAGTTACCTTCAAGCGACTCCTCGTATCCTTTGGTGAAGAAATGAAATGATTTCGCGGCTCTGTGAGGCGTTTTAAGAAGACCTTCTCTCGTGGGGTCTTCACCGACGCCTTCGAGAATCATTGTCACCGCTTTCTCCATTCCCTTCAGCCTTGAATTCACGTCTTCTCCTTCCGTCGTTCGCTGTTCGATTTTCGGAATGTCTTCCTCGGAAAGGCCAGACGAACTTCGAGCGATTTCTGATTTAGCGTAAGCCATGTTTGTCTGACGTCTGCTGTGGTGTTGCTGCTATTGATTATGATAAGATCTTGGCGTCAATCAGTTCAACATAATATACGGCCATAATTATTCGCATCACCGCATTCGATTTCCTGGGGAACGTATATGTAAGAGTTACTTCTGTCAAAACATCTGAATTAGAACCATTTAAATTCCTTTGTCATTGGTCGGAACCACTGACCTATAGTAGAGGTCAGTGGTCGGAACACGTTTACATGAATACATCGGGACTATGCTTTTAGTGACTTTATAAGTTTTACTTGTTTTTTTTTAGTTAGAAGTTCCATGATGTATATTACTACTTATTGGATTCCTCTGAGCCCAATATTTATATTTCTTCGCACATAAACAGTCAATAAGGTTGCTGTCCAATATGTTGCTGTCCTACATCGTAAAATATTGGACTGTCACGTAATAATGCTAATAGCGACAATGAATTGATTGGACGATTATATGTGAGGGTATAATTAATAACATAATGTCATAATATATAGGTATCGCTGAGCGGGTACTAAAAAGATCATCCAGAATCGGCTTGACGAGGGGCAGTTTCCAAATATATTAGAAAATGTTATGTGTTACCTCATTCTTTAAGAAATCCCGCTTTAAATTTCTGTTTTTATTCAGAAAGTAAAGCGGGGTTTTTCACAGAACGAGGAACGGCGGAATATGCCGGAATACGCCGGAATATCACGGAATATGCCGGAATATGCCGGAATATTACGGAATTGGGAATCTAATCAAAATCCATGCAGAACATTTTTTTACAAAGTGCGTGGACAAAATAGAGAAAAATGTGGTAACACAGGACGAAGTTTGAAGAGAACACTGACTCCCCTTGGAAAACCCTCTTTAAAATTGATTACTGTAAGTTCTGGCTGGTACCCTGCCATCTTAGCCTGTGTACAGCCTGAATATACACCTGTAATACAGTCTGTGAAAATTCGCACGATAGCTTGTCGACCCCCCGCTAAGCTTCTCAGATCTAAGAAGTAGATTTTGATTGTCCAAATCACAACTCTTGTCTTATGCCAGTTAGAATTGGTTCTCTGGGAATTCTTGTGAGATCAAAGAATCAACCACTGAAAATCTACTAACTCAGACATGAGTAGCTCAGTGGGGGGTCGGCAAGCTATCGTATATTCAATTACCAGCAACTTACAAATAGTTCGCAAAACCTACTCAAGCATAAACATTTAAATCTAATTATCTAGAACGTGCCATATTTATACAAGATGATCGAAGAAAGGTTTGTTTTGTGCTTTTCTTCACTTACCATGATTAGAATTGTCCATACTAGGCAAGAATTAGCCAAAAACAATGAACGAGAATACTGCTTGTCAAGGTTCACGATAATTCCGTGATATTCCGCCATATTCCGCCGTTCCGGGTTTTCACAACGGCCTAATACATAACATGTCTGTAGCGCTCATTTGTTCTGAAAATTAATTATATTCGAGCAAATTTTTGCAAAAATCATTTGGGCAAAAACTGAAAGGGACTCATAAATCCTAAATTTAACCTATTGGCCAAGACAGCCTAGACAGGATAAGTAGCATTGCCACGGGGTGTAGGTAAAACATGGCCCTGGGCCATGGCTCTACCTATGGCCCTATCTATGGCCCACCTGTTTTCCCTTCAATTTTGTTGGTTTTATGTTTTCTACGTTTTCCATGAAGATATTGGGGTTATTAGAATACATTTCATCATAAAAATCTAGTTACCAACCCAGAAACTAGCGTTCCTAATAGCAGAGCAAGGATTGGATTGGGCCATGTCTCGTTTTACTTCCGCGTGAACTTTCCAGTGAAAATGATCCATATGTACCACGAACAAATACAAGGTATTGACGAAAAATACATTGCATTGACGAGCAAATACATTGCATTGACGAGCAAATACGTTGCCCTCGTACGTACCAGCCCACTGGATGCGGGATTACTCGGTCTCTTACGGTGGCCCATATCCGCCACGGCAAAACATTAACACTCGAGGTAAAACATTAATACTCACGGCAAAACATTAACACTCGAGGTAAAACATTAATACGGTGGCCCATATCCGCCACGGCAAAACATTAACACTCGAGGTAAAACATTAATACTCACGGCAAAATTTTGCACGGCCACACAGAGGGGTCTGGGTACGAGAATGACGGTAGGTACTTTATCTGACCCCCATTATAGTGTATCATATAATTCCTCGCATACTTATCCCTCCTTTAAGCATACTTAGCCCTCCTTAACCATCCTTACGCATACTTAGCCCTCCTTATGCATGCTAGCTTAGCCCTCCTTAGGCATACTTAGCCATCCTTAGGCATACTTAGCCCTCCTTAGGCATACTTAGCCCTCCTTAGGCATACTTAGGCAAGGAGGGCTATGCCTAAGGAGGGCTAAGTATGGCTAAGGAGGGCTAAGGAAGGATGGCTAAGTATGCCTAAGGAGGGCTAAGGAAGGATGGCTAAGTATGCCTATGGAGGGCTAAGTATGCGTAAGGATGGCTAGCCCTCCTTAGGCATACTTAGCCCTCCTTAAGGAGGGCTAAGTATGTCTAAGGAGGGCTAAGTATGCGTAAGGATGGCTTAGGCATCCTTAGCCCTCCTTAGGCATACTTAGCCCTCCTTAAGGAGGGCTAAGTATGTCTAAGGAGGGCTAAGGATGGCTAAGGATGGCTAAGTATGCCTAATCAGGGCTAATGATGGCTAAGTATGCCTAAGGAGGGCTAGCCATCCTTACGCATACTTAGCCCTCCTTAGCCACCTTACGCATACTTAGCCATCCTTCCTTAGCCCTCCTTAGCCATAGCCCTCCTGCTAAGTATGCCTAAGGATGGCAAAGGAGTGCTAAGTATGCCTAAGGAGGGCTAAGTATGCCTAAGGATGGCTAAGTATGCAAGGAGGGCTAAGTATGCGTAGGAATTATATGATACACTATAATGGGGGTCAGATAAAGTACCTACCGTCATTCTCGTACCCAGACCCATCTGTGTGGCCGTGCAAAATTTTGCCGTGAGTATTAATATTTTACTGCGAGTGTTAATGTTTTGCCGTGAGTATTAATGTTTCACTGCGAGTGTTAATGTTTTGCCGTGAGTATTAATGTTTCACTGCGAGTGTTAATGTTTTGCCGTGAGTATTAATGTTTTACCTCGAGTGTTAATGTTTTGCCGTGGCGGATATGGGCCACCGTATTAATGTTTTACCTCGAGTGTTAATGTTTTGCCGTGAGTATTAATGTTTTACCTCGAGTGTTAATGTTTTGCCGTGGCGGATATGGGCCACCGTAGTCTCTTTCTTAAATTAACTATTATCCTTAATTTAGAAATCGCTCTGAATTAAGGATAAAATCTAATGTTAGAACCCAACCACAACACAACAAAGATCCTAACCCTAACCCCCCGCCTAGTGGGTTCCACGGCAAAATTTTCCCCATCCGAACCCCCAGCCGTCCACTGATACACTCCTACTTGGCAAGCATGTGGGATAGTAATTGACTAATATACGCATGCGCGAATCTCACGATCGCCTCTAAATTAACCATTATCCTTAATTTAGAGCGATTTGAGAATTAAAGATAATGGTTAATTTAAGGAAGAGATTGTGTTGCAACAACAGTCTAGTATGGCCAAAAAGTCGAAATGTGGAGAGAGGACTGGGACAGAGTTTGCCTTAATTTCGATATTTGTAAACCAACCCCAAACCAGTGAGCTCTATATATATATATATATCTGGAGGGCTATCTGCCAGTCATTGGCCAGGCAAAAAGTGAAGCCAAAGATGGCCGACTTTGCAATAAGAAAGACTGACGTACAAACCGCGCAGGGGACTGAAACTGACGTGCAAAGTCGGCCATCTTGGGCTTCACTTTTTGCTCGGGCAGATAGCCCTCCAGATATATATATATATAGAGCTCACTGCCCCAAACCAACAAAGTTCCTAACCCTAACCTCCCAACCTAACAAGTTTTCTAAGGGTTAGGGTTAGAAAACTCGTTAGGCGGGTAGTTAGGGTTAGGATCTTTGTTGTTTTGGGGTTGGTTACAATTATCTAAATTAAGGCAAACTCTATCCCCAGTCCTCTCTCCGCATTTCGACTCTGCTATTAGGAACAGTTTCTGGGTGTGGCAGGCGCAACTTCATGTGACTAGATTTCTCAGCGGTTTCCTCACCAAAATAGGGGAGTACTTCATCTATCGTATGTGATGTAGCCCTTAGTATAATTTTAAACCAGGCAACTGCAAAACAACTCTAATATATTGTGTTAATGTTAAAACATGTTATTTTAACAAATAATTCTAGCCGGAAGGCCTTGAAGTTGCATTTTTCGCAACTGGACCTCGAGTGAAATGCCAAATATTACTTGTAATATACCCAGAATCGTATCCCGGTATTTCCACTATTTTTTCAGAACTCGTGACTAGGCTCTCGGCAACGGCCTCCGTAGCTCAGTGGTCAGAGCACTGCACTAGCATCGCAGGTTCAATTCCAGCCGGAAGGCCTTGAAGTTGCATTTTTCGCAACTGGACCATCATCATCAGACATATAGTTTGACGCTACTTTGGGAGTTTGCACAAACGCATTTGTTCAACGGTTTTAAGATAGACCGTTCCTCACAGATGTTTTAGTTTGGCTGTTTGGCCTGCAGGGTTATTGAATCTGATGGTTACTGCTTCTCTCAAAATGCAGGAAATTTCGTTTCAGAGCTTTAGAAAATCAAAAAATTTTCGGGGAGCATAACCCCCGGGACCCCATAGAGGTTTCTCGCCGCCTTCGTCGCTCGCTCCTGCCCACGCGCCTGTAAGCAACTAGCTAGCATAATTTATCACACATCCATGACCATGATTACCTAGGGCTAGTAGTTGTACACTATTATGCATGAACATGAATGATATCATATGGAATGCAGTTCTTGATAATTAATTACCAAAGGCATGATTATATTTCTATTTCGGAAAATTCTTAATATTCTATACTCTAGCTGAATAAATTCAGGTTGCTAAATTTTGATCTTTTAATAAAAGTCAATTGAGGTCGCCCGAATAGCGAAGCGCGGTAATCGAACGTTTTCTTTTTTCCACTGGCCGAGGTGCTGAGCCCGCAAACACCACTAACCCAGCGGTGTTCGTCGTAAAACTGTCGCAAAGCTCTGATCTCGCCATCTACCGCGCATTGTTTCAAAATATGTAAATATTTAGTAATAAAACGTGTTGTGCTGCGTAGGCAGTATAGAAATACAAATCAAATATCTAAAAAGGTTGGTGAACTTCCGAAATAGCGTGTAAGTTGTCTAACGTTTCGAGCGATGGTCGTCACCTATTTTCGACATGCGGCTAAAAGCTGACCTGCATGCTCCGGACTAAAAATAGCAACACCGCGATATGTCATTATGATTATGGTAATATTATACATGTTTTCATTCTGTGGCGAGATTCCAACAAACGTGGTTTATTCTTATCGTCGAGCTCTTCTTGGTTTATTCTGTTGGTTTATTCTCTTCGAGTTTCTTGCCTCTTTGCGCACTATATTTAACGTTAGACACATCCCAAACGTAAATAGAGAAAACATATCCAGCTGAGCGGATAAAAGCTAAACCTCGAGGTAAACCGTTTAAAAGCATCTATAATACCCAAGTTGAAACAATGTGAGTGGAAATTATATCGACAGAATCGTTGTCTATAGATGTTTTTTTCCGCGGTTCAAATTTTATCTACTGACAACAGTAACTCTTACTAAAACACAATTTGCGCAGGTCATCTTTTAGCCGCATGTTATTTTCGCTTTCCGAGTTCCGACCATTTGGCGAAATGGTTTGTAATATTTACGACGAACATCACCACCGCTGGGTTAGTGGAATTAATCCCTTCACAACTCCCAACAATCCCTATAAATCCCTGCAATCCTCCCCCTTTGCCTGCGGAAATTCGGTTAGCCTGCCCGCAGCCCGAAATATTTTTTTTCGCTTTCGAAATTTCGGGCTGCGGGCAGGCTAATTCTATAATTCTATAAATAGCATTATTTAACGCGCTCCGCTATCGGTAGCACATTTTCGTGATTTTAATAAATGAAATAGAAAACATTTTCCCGTCTTCCCATAATGTCATATTCAGCCTTAATTTAAAATACCGACTTTCAGTTCATTTTCACACAGAATATCTGCAGAGGCGTTTTACACGTGGTGGCCTGCGACTAGTAACTGCCAAATATGGCAAGCGTGGGTTATAAACAATAATTATTAACCGGACAATATCAGTATTATTATTCATTACAAGTTACAACACATCTGCATATGCAAATACACTATCACAATCACAACAAGTTATCTATCAGCTGTTAGCATACGACCGTTGATCTCAGTGGAAACTAGTGTGTCACTGCTCGAGCGAAGAGACGTAATAGTTGCAATATATCAAGCCAAAAGCCACGAAGATGCTGCCGAAATTAATTCTCTGTCTTGCTGCTGTCGTTTTCATTCAAATTATAACTGGTTCGCAGGTAACTAAGCGCATTGCTGTGGTTTTAAGTAATATAAACGGAGAATTCGTTAGTATTAACTTAATATCAGAGTGTCTCTGATAGTCAAAAACATATATTCTTTACTGTTCACGTAGAATTGGACCATTTGGTCAATGCAATTCACAAGAACATCTCGCTAGAAACTCAGATATTTTCGTATCGATTAATACACTGTGCGCTTTTCAATTTTCTTGTTTTGATAGGGATCAATGAGACCTCGTACACTATCCTTGACCAAACTAACCAGGACGGCAGAGTCGACAGATCTAAAAGAGTTTTCCGATCTGCTCGAACCAATATTACGGACAAGAGTACCTGGAACGAAGGGCCATAATTTTGTAAAAAAGGTATAAAATATTACGAGATGCTGAGGATGTTGCTGTCCGTCGACAGATGCTGAGACGGCACCTGATAATTGATATGCATTCACACAATATCCTTCAAATTCGGCCAAATGAATTTAGTAATTCTGCCTTGGCCCAATTTATAAAATATCCCTTGTCCTTGAGATGTGACAATTGATCTTTAAAACATCCGGCGTTTTTGAAGAGTGTTATAAGCAAGTTTGTCGAGGTTTAATATTTTCGAGATCTTCCAATTACGCTGAATAATTTTGGCGCAAATTTATCGCTTCGTTATGAGTGTGTACAGTCAATTTAGTAATTTCGCCTTGACCCAATGTACTGTCGAGATTTGATAATTACTATAACAATTATATAGCATTGTTTGTCGAGGTTTGAATCTGTGCGAAACGCGGACTTACAAAGCTTAAAATATTGGTTCGACCGGTTCGATCGTAATTTGTCTATTGTATAATTATAATTATCGGAAAACCTTTAAAAATAAAGTGAAACTACAAAGTGCTATTTTGTAGTTATTAGTTTTACTAGTTGCAAATTTGAAATGGAGACTTTTGTACAGAGCTCGGAAATTCTCTTCCATAAATTTGCGAAAATCTAGGAAATTAAAGTATTTTGTCCTGCCCCATACTAACAAATATTTATTCACACATTTTTTTACGCATACTTGGGGAAATACAATTTTTTTTCTGTTAAAATTTGTTGTCAAGATAACATCTGGTATGGATGTGCATATATGTAATATAGGATAATTGTGTTGAAGAGGCATGTACGATGCATCTGGCTGGAAATGGGCTAATCTTATTTCTTGTTAGCATGCAGCTGTTTTGGGTTGTGTGGGTGGTTGGTGGGAGGGGGGAGAGAGGTAAGAATAGGTGCAGGCAATTGGGAGATAGCAGGTTTATACAGCAATGACTTAACAAGAAACAACACAGTTTATAAATATTATTGGTTTGACCATTACTTGTGAGCTAATAAATTATGGTAGTCTGCATGGCCCTTATTATTCTCGTCACCACAACGGGTGAACATAAACCGGGGTTTAGTCGTCTGCTACTACAACGGCAAAATGCATACCCTGTACAGGATTGATGATCGTCGAATTGAGCAAAGAAATTTTCTAATTGTTACTAAATACATGAAGTTTGATCAGATATCAATGATATGCATATTATGATATATGTTTTGTGAGAGCTTACATCTGTTCAGCCAATTATTTTCTTAATGCGAATGAGTGGGCTTTTCAACCCATAATGAGATAAAGCAAATACTGTATTCCCAATATTATTGGCAGTAAGCAAAGTTGGCCATAGCAACTGGTCATGCTATGCAAATTTTGAAGTTTACATATTCAGATCTTTAGAAATACATTGTTTTCAAAATATACAGATGTTCATAAATTAATATAGCATGACCAGTTGCTACGGCCATCTTCGCCACTGATTATTGGTCGATATAATCACCTGACAATCTGACATGTGTCCTACAAACTTCTTCCCTGTTATAAAAGTAGCGCGTTTGTTGTGTAGGTGTAGTGATCTGTAATTCTGTATATAGCCAACATTTAGATTATTGACCAATATAATCTTAACTGATATATGACAATTTGTAGTGTGCCAAAAGAAACACTCACACAGGACTTGGACAATGTAACACATGTTTTATTTGTTACCTTTCAAAACTCTGTTGTACTTATACAAAACATCTTATTTTATAGGCCTGCCTATAGGCATGTCTATAGGCAACCTATATGATCCTATAGGACACCTATAGGCTTCTATAGGCAATTGGAACATTTTCTATAGGCAATCTATAGAGAAACTTATTAGCCTATAGATGCATATAGGCTTCTATAGGCAATTGGCACAATTGGCACCTATAGACTTTTTCTAATATTTACTTTTTAACTTCGTTACTTTTAAATGTTTTATCGGCAAAGTAAAAAAGAAATTCGGAACGCGGAGTCGCGAAATACTTGGTTCACTATATCCATCCGCTGGAGATCTAGAGTGGAGAAATTGCATGAAGTTGGTTTTGCATGTGCACGTGATTGGCAACTGTTGACTGGTTGGCGCGGTTCGAGAACATATAGTTTGTTTCAGAAGTACTTTTCTGGAATATTTTTTGCCATACTTTTACTTAAGTAAGATTTTCAGGCCATACTTTTACTTTTACTTAAGTAGGATTTTCAGGCCATACTTTTACTTAAGTAAGATTTTCAGGCCATACTTTTACTTAAGTAAGATTTTCAGGCAATACTTTTACTTTTACTTAAGTAAGATTTTCAGGCCATATACTTTTACTTTTACTTAAGTAAGATTTCCAGGCCATACTTTTACTTTTACTTAAGTATAAAATGAGGAGTTACTTTTTACTTTTACTTAAGTACAAAATATCAGTACTTTGCTGAACACTGCAGTTGATGTAAAGGGAACTTCTACTTATAAACATTCTATTGGTTAACTACCAGACAGGAAGAACATATACAAGAGAATCCTACACTAAAAGGAACAACATATTTTACTATTTATGTACACAAAGATAGAATAACATCCTAAACTATGATATAATTCATGCTGAGAGGAACTACATATCTAATTACTTATGTATTGTACACAGTAGTGGATTAACCAGTTGGCACAGTGGGCCTGTGCCACAAGCCCCGCGCCCTCAGAGGCCCCCCGCCCTTGGATGAAAAGAGAAGGAAAAGAAATAAAGGAATGTTTTACTAGGCCATTATTGCCATATATGATGTTATGAAGACATGTGCACTTATTACTCATTAAAAGTTGTATGTAATGTAAAAATCTTTTTTTAAAATATTATGTTGAGATTAAGGGCAGGGCCCCGCTCTTCTAAGTACAACAGGGCCCGCACTTGCTTAATCCGCCGCTGGTGGAACACGAGCTTCTGCAGAACATTGACTTGTATGTCGTCATTGATTAATGATTTTGCTATTAAGAAATCGCGTAAACATAACGTTTACAAGGCGTCTGCAGAATGAGACACCAATGCTTTGCATGTTCATGCATATACATTTTGTTTATGACTTCATGTTGTCTATTTTTAGCTGTATTAACTTTTATCTTGTATATAATATATAATGAAAGATTTTGTCAGACCAAATTATTGACATATATTTCCCTTTTTGTAAACACACAGGCAACTTTTAATCGTTTGGGGGACATAAGGAAGAATTTTTAATCTTTTGTATATATCTTTGAATTTTTTTAGTAAGGTTTTCACAACGACGTCGGGGGGAAGTTAAGGGGCCCGACGCTGAAAATATGCCGCAGGCCCCGCGCAACCCTAATCCGGCCCTGACTACATCAAAGTGTCATATATCAGTAAGAGTCTATTGCTCAATAATCTAAATATTAGCTACATACAGAAATACAGATAACTGTACACTGGCAATTTGGTTATTAGGAGATAGCAAGTTTATACCACCAATAACTTAACAAGAAACAGTGCACAGTTTATAAATATTAATGGTTAGACCATTACTTTTCATGGCTTGTTATTTGAAAGAAATACTGATTGCATATACATACTTGAAAGAGCCAGTTCTAAATTATAGTCTGAGCTGTGAGCTAATGCTAATAAATTATGCTAGTCTGCATGGCCCTTATTATTCCATAGATAGATAGATAGATAGATAGATAGATAGATATAGTACATAGATACATAGCTGACCTCAAGTCTACTAATTGGGGACACTAATTGGGGACAAGAAAGACATGAAGTTTGATCAGATATCAATGATATGCATATTATAATATATGTTTTGTGAGAAGTAGCTTACAGTACATCTGTTCAGCCAATTATTTTCTTAATGCGAATGAGTGAGTTTTTCAACCCATAACGAGATAAAGCAAATACTGTTTTCCCAATATTATTGGTCAATATAATGTAACCACCTGACTTGTGCTTTCGAATGTCCATACAACCTTCTTCCCAGGGTCTTCATTCATGTTATAAAAGTAGCACAGCATAGGCAGTGTTCACATATGAATCAAAACACTATAAAAGGTTGGTATACTGCCGAAACAGAGAAATGAGTTCATGATCTAATATTTCAAGGGAGGGCTGTTTGTCAGAGTGATAATAAATATGAATTAATATGAAATCTGCAAAGTTCTGTTAATACTGAGGTAATACGGTACTCCATCAGTATTATTTTACTTTTATGAAGCAATTAGAGTAGTGAAATTATTTGGCCAAACTGGCCTTCTCTGATCATACAGAGCCCTCTGACTTAATTGAACTGAATTAATTAACATCTTTATTTTCAGTACATAATCAACTTTTTTAATGACTTGGGATGGGATGTGACACTAGACCAGTTTGACCAAGACACTGTTATTGGTCCAAAACGCTTTACAAACATTGTGGCAACAGCAAATCCCAATGCAAAGAAGTTTCTGCTGTTGACTGCCCATTACGACAGCAAGATGATGAATAAGGGCAATCTGAATCAGGAATTTGTTGCCGCTACTGATTCTGGTGTGCCTTGTGCAATGATGATGTCAATTGCAAAGAACCTTAATTTGGATGAATTAAAGAAGGTAAAGCTTGGTATACTTAGTTTAGTTTAGTTTATTAGATGTATCAACAGGCTAGAAGCCCAATTATAGGGGTTCCGAAGGACTACAATTTAAGGTCGTTATCCAAGAAGCCTTTGCAATAATTGCTGGTATTATTGCAAAGGCAGCACTTTCTCCTCAATTATTTTTAAGACCCTGAGTGGTGGTCCGACCCAGGGTTCGAATTAGTTGAGTAAAAAAGATGTGCATTTTTTCACCGAAAACACGACGTCCAGACGGGCCAGCCCTCTCAATATAAGCAAAATAATGGTGTGCAAGAAATTGAATGCCTAAAGGAATTCCAGGCTAGGTGTGTGATACTTTCAGTTGCCATTGCCCCTATTAGTTTAAGAGATTGGAAAGTTTATAAAATCACTAAAATGCACGAGAGATCAAATTTCGGCCGCCATTTTGATTTTGTGCGGGCAGCTCCTGGAAATTGCGCTGGCCTGTGCGGGAAATTGATTCGTTCCCAGGGCACTTTAGAGCAGACACGTAAAAAATATACAATCGATTATGGCTTTTCTTTACAATTTTAATAGCAATTTTTGCATGGCTGCAGGAAATACACACACTTTTTCCACCTTTATCTTAACTTATAGTTTGTCAGAACTATTTTTTCTGCACATCGTTTTGAAAAGTGATGTACAACTTTTACTATTTGGGCCAAAACGATGTGCAAATTGCACATTGCACACCGTTAATTCGAACCCTGGTCCGACCCAGGATTTGAACCTGTGTCTCCCAGCTGCTCATAGACATCAATGTGTGGTAATAACCACTAGACCAGGATCCTGTTTCAATTTGGGATTCTGTAAGATCCCATTTTAGAATCCTGTTTCAATTTAGGATCCGGAAAGATTTTATTTACGATCCTATCTTATTTTAGGATCGTGAAAGATCCTACTTAGGATCCTGAAAGATCCTACTTAGGATCCTATCATAACTTCGGATCCTGTAAGATCCTAGATAGGATCCTGTTTTAATTTATGATCCTATAGTATCTTACAAGATCCTCTAGGATCCTACTTAAGATTTCTGCCAGGGTACCCCCACCACTGAAGGTACTGGAAATTCCGAGGGGGAGGGAGGTTGTTATACACCACAATTTCCAAATGAGTGGAAATTTTCAAAGGAATGGAAATTCCGGGAGGGAGGGGTTCCTAGACAAGTTGCCTTCCGTGGTAAGGATATTTTCTAGAACTACATATTCTCAATTTCAAATGTCAATTAAAAAATGTTATCAATGAAATTAATAGTTGATCAAAAAACTTACGAAACAGAAAGTGATAAAGAAAATCAGTTTGTTTTTTACAGAAAAAACGAAATAGACAATGTTGAGGGAAAATAACTTTATGTCGAATCTTGTAGTTAGAATATAGAAATAGGTACAGATTTTTTATATTGTTAAAGTACAGACCGGCGGCTTGTTTGTTACGCTTAGTTAGAGGTCAACCAATACAGCTTTTTCATGCCGATCCGATATTTTCAATATTTTGGCCGATATCACGGCGATCCGATATTTTTTGAACATGACTGTGGTTTAAAGTCAACGCATTAAATTCTTCTGCAAGTACTTTTTCTTTCATAGTCTTTCATATGAGTGCGCTGAAGATGTACTTTCAAGTTATTTGGTGAAAAGCTATTTGCGGGGGATTTTGTAACCTGCGATCATGCGTTTCTTGGGGGAGGGGAAGGGGGGAGGAAGGGGAAGGGGGAGGGAGGGGAAGAAAAGAAACATTACGTTTTTTGGAGAGGGCCTGATCGCAGGTTAGGGATTTTGCGGTTTTCCCTCCACGTGATACCTTTATTGGCAGATTTTACAAACTGCTTTGGTGCTATCAGTTTGACAGATAAAAAATAATCACAAATACACGAGGTCTGCGGATTTGGTACTTTTCGTGGCGTACCTGCCGACAGAGTTTAATTCAACGGAGTTTAATTCAATGTGAATTTAAGTATTTAACTCAAGTTACTCAACGTGTTGAAAGAACCGCTTTAGACGCTGAAGTTGTGTCCAACTTAATTCATCTCATTAGATGCGATAAATTAAACGCGACGGAACTTCGACGTCTAAAGTTTAAAATGCGTTAATATACACAATGTTGTAGTGAATGTGGGAGAGCTCAGAAGACGATACGTGGACGATCGTCAAGCTCATATCCTCAGAAAAATGATTCTGAGTCCCGTACTGGAATCGAACCTTCTGATTGCCGGTGAGACGCTCTAACCATTGAGCTAACGAGACTCAGATGGGGAGCGAAGGTTACAATGATGTACTGGTTCAATTGATATATATGTACTGCCTATGCGGCAGTCACTATATATCGGTAATGCTTGGATGCGTTAATATATACAATGTTGTAGTCTCGTTAGCTCAATGGTTAGAGCGTCTCACCGGCAATCAGAAGGTTACATGTTCGATTCGTGTCCAGGATCGTCCACGATCGTCTGTCTGCTCCAAGCTCTCCCACATTCACTACAGCATTGTATATATATATATTAACACATCCGGGCAGTACTGTACATATATCAATTGAACCAGTACATCATTGTAACCTTCGCTCTCCATCAGCATCTGCGCGCAGGCTAGTTCGATTCCTGTGTGGGACTCAGAATCATTTTTCTGAGGATATTCTAAAACTAGGCCAAACTGTTTTGAAATGTGTAGGACTTTAGTTTTTCCCTGAAAACACAAATGAATTTTGAAATTCGACCTCAAAACTTTAAAATCGGATATGGGTAAAAATTGAGATACATTTGTCAAATGTTGCCGATTTTTTCCCAATCATATTGCGAAATATCGGCGCTACCCGATCCGATTACAGATTGACCGCTCCAAAGACCACTCCTTTTTTATCAGAGGTACACTACTTATACTCAAATACAGTATTAAATAAAACATTATATGAAAATTAAACAATATAGTACCTACCTTTCTTTGTAGAACAATGATTACAGTTTACAGATGGTTTTCTTTGACGGCGAGGAAGCCTTTGTGTCATGGACCAAAGAGGATTCAATTTATGGTTCCCGACATTTAGCGAAGATGTGGTCAGAGCCAGATGACACAGGGAAAACTCATCTGTCAACTATAGTAAGAAATGAACTAATTATCTAATTTACATACAAGTAAGGGCACAAACTACAGTAGTTACTACCTATCATGATTACAAATCTCTCTACAAATCTCTCGTTACCGTGTGCCATGTTTTTCGATTGACGACTTCCGGGGTCTTCTATGACCCCTTTTGACTGGGCCGGACAGGAAAGAGTTAAATGTGACTTGGATATTAACTATGAGTAAATATAGTAAATTGTTTACTACTCAAGCTTTAACGCAAACACAGAAAAAATGTTTCTGAGACCCAGACGGGAATCGAACCTGCAACCTTCTGATATGTAGACATATATCATAAGATATACAGACATATATACCTGTATCATAAGATATACAGACATATATCAAACGATATACAGACATATCATAAGATATACAGACATATCATAAGATATACAGACATATATCATAAGATATACAGACATATATATCATAAGATATACAGACATATATATCATAAGATATACAGACATATATCATAAGATATACAGACATATATATCATAAGATATACAGACATATATATCATAAGATATACAGACATATATATCATAAGATATACAGACATATATCATAAGATATACAGACATATATATCATAAGATATACAGACATATATCATAAGATATACAGACATATATCATAAGATATACAGACATATATCATAAGATATACAGACATATATCATAAGATATACAGACATATATCATAAGATATAGACATATATCATAAGATATACAGACATATATCATAAGATATACAGACATATATCATAAGATATACAGACATATATCATAAGATATACAGACATATATCATAAGATATACAGACATATATCATAAGATATACAGACATATATCATAAGATATACAGACATATATCATAAGATATAGACATATATCATAAGATATACAGACATATATCATAAGATATACAGACATATATCATAAGATATACAGACATATATCATAAGATATACAGACATATATCATAAGATATACAGACATATATCATAAGATATACAGACATATATCATAAGATATACAGACATACAGTATATCATAAGATATACAGACATATATCGAAACATATACAGACATATATCATAAGATATACAGACATATATCATAAGATATACAGACATATATCATAAGATATACAGACATATATCATAAGATATACAGACATATATCATAAGATATACAGACATATATCATAAGATATACAGACATATATCGAAACATATACAGACATATATCATAAGATATACAGACATATATCATAAGATATACAGACATATATCATAAGATATACAGACATATATCATAAGATATACAGATATATATCAAAAGATATACAGACATATATCATAAGATATACAGACATATATCATAAGATATACAGACATATATCATAAGATATACAGACATATATCGAAACATATACAGACATATATCAAAAGATATACAGACATATCGAGACTACTGATTGAGTAGTACGTATGTCGCACGTATGAACTAGTACACAACGTAGCCTTCGCTCTGCCATCTGAGTTCTGGTCGCTCAATGGTTAGAACGTCTAACCGCAGACCATGAAGGTTGCGGGTTCGATTCCAGTCTGGGGCTCAGAAACATTTTTCTGAGTTTGCGTTGAAGCTTGAGTAGCAAATAATTAACTAAATTAAAATAAAATAATTGTGCTCACCATATTCCCAAAAATTACTGAATGCAACACAACTTTTAATTGTATATTTCTGTTGTATAGGAGGCTCTCATTCTATTAGATCTTATCGGAGCTAAAAATCCAAAATTCTACAGCAGCTATTCTTCGACTCATGGCCTGTTTGAGCGTTTGCAGAGAATAGGTAATTTTAGTTGTTGTGACTTTTAAGAAACCAATCATATCTTTTTTAAAGTACATATTATAAACCCTCAAACATGACCCAAAAACCCTATTTTGGATCCCCCGCTAAATATCTCTGTCAATTGCAAAGAGCAGAGTATCTACTTGATGTCATCTCAGCAACGCAAGCTAAATAGAGTATCCATACCAATTAAAAGATACCATCTTGGAGAATATACAGATTGTGAACGTGATCTGGGAGTATGGACGAGAGGAAACCTGACTTGGTCTAAGCAAGTAGCACAGGAAACTGCTGGGGTATATCAGAAGATCTACCAAGAACATTAAGTACTCCCCAATACGACGAAAACTATACCTTTCTCTAGTCCGTTCACAGCTGCAGGGTCACTATGCATCTCAACTCTCAAGTATGGGCTGAGCTCCGCAGTCAGTAGAACTAATATCTAGAATTGAACGTGTTCAACGACGGGCTTCGAAATTCATTCTGGATCTACCCTTCCTCTGTGCAGACATTAAATACGAAGAACGACTACTTACGACTAAACTCCTTCCTTTAACGTACTGCCAGCATGAATACCTAGACATTGTATTTTTCTACAAAACTAACCACGGCATCAACATCCTCAACAAGACCAACACATATGACATAGACGACTCACGAACGTGGAAAAGCATATGTTTAAAATGCAACACATGCAGCTCGAAGCCTTATGAACCCACCATCGTGTTACAGCTTTTAGTATATATCGTAGTAAATTTGATGTATTTAATGTGTGTTGTATATCGCTATGTATCTTTAAAGTGACTCAGTTGTATCTTTAAAATCGTACTTGCTTTGGGGCCGCAGTAATTGGCACTATAGCTGTTGCGGTTACACAGCCTATTGTCTTAATGTCTGTATTTATGTTTGTAATGTGTATGGCAAAGTTATTAAAATAAATTGGGACGCCATGCCATCTCTGTCAGATAACTACATTTTTAACATTCACGTTTGTTGTCGAAACGTAATTTTCCTTATTATGTGACATCATTCCTGAGCAAATGCCCATGTTTAAAGAGAGATATATCGGAAACGAATAGACCGAATCAAAAACCATTCATTTATTCATGTTCATTTTCGTAAATATTTACCGCGACTGCGCAATTTCCGCAAAATTTCCTGTAACCGCGTAATTTCTGTCTAGATCAGGTGAAAAATGTAAATAATTGATTGTCGTCTTGGTTCAATAGCGAAGCGCGGTAATGACGTCAGTATGTATGTTTGTCTGAGTCTATAAAATCTTGCATTCCCAACAATAGAAAATGGCTATTTAGGAAGGCCTTGAGATTCAATTTTGGTTTTGTTTGTCTGAGTTTTGGTTCTATAAATAGCATTAATGCGCTTAAGCCTGGTTCTCACTTGTCGTAAGAATCGTAAGAAACGGGGAATTTTAATTTATCGGCGACCGTCTGGGATGCGTTTTCCAAATAGAAATGATTCCGATTCTTCCGATCAGATCGGCGACAGTCTGGGACATTGCTCCAATCATGTCACACTCGTCATAAAAATCCCAGGCGATCGAGGACCGGCAAATCCCCGATTCTTACGATTCTTACGACAAGTGAGAACCAGGCTTTAGGGTAAAAATATTTGAGAAAAATAATTATAGAAATAGAGTTGCATAGAGTTATAGAAACACGAGTGGAAGTTTGGGAGAACTAGAAATGGCAGTGGGGTGTTTCCACGCTATTTCGAGCTCTTCCAAACTTTCACGAGTGTTGAAAGATAATAAGACTCTTTTATTAAAATGATGAAAATATACATTCGCCTTACTCACGCTAGACAGCGTCGTCGGCTGCTCAAATGAACATAAACGCTCTTAACTGTGAAGAAAATAATCCAATCTTCTCGCTTTTCTTGTTGGCTGTTACAGAACATATTTATCGACATTTTAGCTGTTTGTGAGCAAAGGTTCGTCTTACAGTCCATCGGGGAAAATCCAACTTCTTAAAACAATTTCTCCCAACTAGTACTATAAGAAATGTTTGGAGACCAGTAAGGAGAATTTGTGTGTTGATAACTGAGGAGTAAAAGTTTAATATGTATTTTAATTTATTGGACTATAGAATAAGGTATTTATCAATTAAGTTAACTGGAATGAATTCTTTTTTAGAGACAAGGTTGAGAAAAAATGGACATATTCAATCCAGCCAGATTTACTTTAATGGCGGTCTTCTTGAACAACCACTTTCGATTGAAGATGATCACGTTGGTTTTATGGAGATAGGTAACTTTGAGAGATTATTCATGATAAAAAGAAATTATATTTATATTCCACACATGAAGAATATCTGTTCATATTGTCAACCGTCGTGCATTGCGCGTTTGTGTTTATCTTTCCGTACGATACTTGATGTGGTATAAATACTTCGGAAATTCGCCGAGTCTTTTCAGAAAACCCTACAGAGGCTTTCTTATTCATCCACAATCCAAATACATCGACTTGGAACATGATTTTTTTGTTTGAACCTCGTCACTTGGTCTTCCACGCTTCGCGTCAGTCAAGGATGACATAATTCGAAACGAAAGTCAAGAAAACGTCGAGTTTTGTGAAAAATGCAGAAATAATTACTTTCTAAGGTATATCTTCTTTCAATTAAAAGACAAAATGAATAATTTATATCAAGGATTGGCAAGATATTTACGGATGCAGTTCACCAAGGGAATTTTTTCGTGCTTCGAAAAATGGCCGGCCGAGCGTGCAATGCGTCACGGTTGACACTCACTCTTTAAAGTGCAAATAAATCGAAAATTAAGTTTATCTTATTTGAAAGAACTCTTAAAGCAACTCTTAAAACAGAAAGGTCCTTTTGAGTCATCGCTTTCACAATGAGCAAGATATAAAACTATATCGCTACATTTACTGTTTTCCTATCGAACCATCTATTGTGTATACCGAGTGTTGGAATATATACATTTTAAGACCGGGTCCTGTTGCGAAAAATGCAACTTCAAGGTCTTCCGGCTGGAATATATATATACCCAGAATCTTATCCCGGCATTACCACCACCCTATATACAGAACTCGTGACTAGGCTCTCGGCAACGGCTTCCGTAGCTCCGTGGTCAGAGCACTGCACTACGCGGGTTCAATTCCAGCCCGAAGGCCTCTAAGTTGCATTTTTCGCAACTGGTCCCAGTTTGGTCTTAAAATGTATATATTCCAACACTCGAAATTTTCCTTCACCATAAATCCTTAGAACATGTAGTTTAATCGAGTGAAATGCCAAATATTACTTGTAATATTGTGTATACCGTATGTTAATTTTGGTGCATTTTTCTAGGAGTTCCAATACTTCATGTTATACCCGTCCCATTTCCAGACTGCTGGCACAAACCATGTGATGATCGTCAAAGTATTGATAAAGCAACTGTTCATGATCTACTGAAAATATTCCAAATCTTCTTCAAAGAAATGATGAGAGCATAAACTAATATGGAAATCCAATTAATATGAATTTAGAAATCCAATCAAGATGAATTTAGGCCTCTACGATGTACATAAATCTATTAAAGAACATTGACAACATAAATCACAATTTCAATTTTTTTACACTACGATGAAAATTCACCCCCGTTTTTTAGATTTTCTTTAGCATAGAATTACTATTCTATGAAATACTTTTCAGGGTCGAAAGTGATTTTGAAGTAAGTATTTTGAGCTCTGAGATCACCACTATTTAGGCCACCATTTATACGAAGAACGTGATATTGTTTGTGACGTCAGATTCTCAATGCTACTTCTAGACTTCTAGAGTGACTTCTAGACTCTGAAGATGACCGCCGCTGAGGCCGTCGAAACGTCACTCACCAACAATAGTCTTTCTCAAGACTACAACAACCTGGACGATCAACTTCACACATCAAATGAGAGATTGTACTGCTATCATACGATCGGACACGCCTGTATGATGAAATACATCATAGAACTGCTAACCCCAAAACAACTTACATCCTAACCCCCCGCCTAATGGGTTTTCTAACCCCCCGCCTAATGGTTTCTAATACTAACCTTAAAGGGACAGTAAGACGCAAAAATCATTTATCCCAATTTGGGCTTTATCTAGAAGTGCATTCGAAATAAGCAAGAATAGCACTCTTACTTTGTCAATGTCTTATCTTGTTCCAGAGATATTTCAGTTTTTAAAAGCTGTAAATGAGATGCCTGATGACGTCATCTACTCCACTCAAATTCTAAAAATGAGGAATATCTTTGGAGATAGTGGCTAGATTGTGCTGAAACTTTCCACATGTATGCTACTAAGAATGGTGCACTGCACTGTGTTTTGTTAATGCTTTATACATTTTTTATTTTAGAGATTTCCTTTGTAAAAAGTTAGTTTAAATTTTGGAGTAGATGACGTCATAAGTTCATTTGCATCTTTCAAAAACTTGAATATCTCTGGAACAACATAAGATATTGACTAAGTAAGAACGCTATTCTTCCTCATTCTTTGAGTACTAATAGATAAAATAAAAATTAGACAGACGATTTTCGGTCTTACTGCCCCTTTAATACTAATAAAACGATCGTCCAGAAGATGACTGTCCTTGAGGGATGCCCTTGCTTTAAATTTCCCTCTATGCCGAAGCCCACGTGAATTATCAGATAGCTGCGATTAGTTACTCATTGATATGATTTTGCAATAGCGTAGAGTCTGGCTGCTATTAATAGCTCAAAAAGCGGACAAAGAAACAAATTTGACTCGCAAATGATTGCAAATGAGCTATTTTCTTTTGTTATGGCCGCAAGAATTATGGGTAAAAGCGGAAAACATCGATGCTGACGTCATCTCGACGGAGCGCTATTTATTTGATAATTGGATTTGACTTGTTGCTCAGAACACTTACCCCCTCAAATTTCTCCCCAGATATAGACTTTTCACGAGAACGGTTGGGGACCATGGGTATAATATGGAAAGGAGAAATACTGCGAACTTCGATGTGTCCATAGGCTAATAATGTGTCCATAGTCCCTAGAATTTAATTGTCTGGAAACGCGGCGAACGCGAAAGCTGCTAACAATAAGCTGCGATTTATGTTGAGGATGCCTTGCACACAGTGTTGTGAAAATTACTCAAAAAAAGTAATGAGTAAAAATCACAATTACTTCTCTGAAAAAGTAATTATTACAATTACAAATTACTTTTTTCCAAAAGTAATTAATTACTAATTACCTGTCAAAAAGTAATTAATTACCAATTACTTTTAAAATTACTTTTTATGTAACTTGTTCCAATACTTTAACATAACATATTTTTTTTTATTATTAAATATATCTTTATAGAATCTTAAGCGGGAAATAGGAAATCCGTCCATAATACACTAATACATGAAGTATTCTATCTGCTCGTTCGCTCACGTCGCTTATTGGCAACATTACAGGCTCATTTTAACGAAATAAAATATTCATCACTGTTTTTAAAGTTCAGACTACGAGGACTTTTAATTTTTTACAAAAATGTTTTACAAAATATACGCGAAATAATGCTGAGACTGGCTGAAATAAAAGTGAGAACACTGAGAAGTAACGTAACGTTACTTTAGAGGCATTTTACTCGTTACCTTTAGGCAGAGCAGGTAATTAATTACCATAAAAATTACTCAAAAAGTAATTAGTAACGCGTTACTTTAGTAACGAGTATTTACAACACTGCTTGCACAAATGTTTTGGTTTAATACGTTCATTAATATTTATACAGCACGGTTGAGTGATTAAATACGAACTTAAGTATTAAACCCAAACGCTGGTATTGATTGCTTGCTTCATTATACCCCCTCCACGCGTCCCCAAAACACCCTGTGAGCCTAATACAAATTACATTATTGCTATCTGTGAGCCTAATACAAATTACATTATTGCTAGAGGAGAGTGTCATTATACAGAAAATACAATGTGTTAAGTAAGTAGTGAGCACACATTTGCAGAAATGTGAAAGACTTGTTGAAAAAGATGTGTCGAAAAAGACTTAAGTAAGAGACGTACTTACGATTTCATGGCGATGTTTCGGACGATGTGTCCTGTGACTTGTCAAGGAATAACTTATCAAGTTTCCTCATACACACGGGTAAATAAAACCGTCAAATCGAAACTTGTCAAGGAAAATGTGCTCGTAACTAGGCTTTGATACGTCCACCACGGGAAGAGTGAGTTGGATTCTGTGTAAATATAAAGATGTATAATATATTACCATTTCAACTAAAAAGGAACAATTTCGCAAGTTATATACGTACATATACGGCATGACTCCTCCTTCGAGAACATGAGCAAACGGTCATAACCTGGAAATATTTTAACCCGTGAGAACCGATAGCCAACGGAGGTATGGTCTGGAAACTTGACGAAAGTCCTTGTTCTATCTTTTTGAATTTGTGCATGGTGACGGTTACTGAACACATTGTATACTATTTTTGGTATAATGAGGCAATCATCCAATAGCAATGTTTGGGTTCAAGCGTTCAACCATGCTGTTCAAATATTAACTAGAAGGCACTCTGAGACTGCATAATTCCGCCAGTGGGTTATTTATTGAAGACTTTTATAGGGTAAATTTAGCACATATTTAAGGTTGGTCCTGCCACACTTTTTCATGTACAATAAAATATTGTTGTTGTTCAATGTACGATCTACACGTCTATAAACTTCTTTTATCTAGAGTGAATAAAATGCTTCATTGCACTAATTTCTACTCAAATATTGTTCCTTAGGCCATGACCGAACAATTGTATAAACAATGAAACTGACAAATCCATTGTTTTTTGTGAATTCAGCTTGTTTGCAAATATCAAAGATTTGAATAATATAAGGGATAATGAGCGCAATCAAGCATTTTCATTCACTTCTTCTCCGCGGAGTACGGAGAGATTTTTATCAATATTTTATCCAATTGTCATCCAAATTGAACCAAAATTTAATGGATTGATCCTTGGCATATGGCCATCGCTTCTACAAACTTTCATGAAAATGTGTTCATTAATTTTTGAGATATCCTGCTTACAGACAGACAGACAGACAGACAAACAAACAAACAGAGGTAAAACAAAGGATTTGTGCACGGCGAGGAGTTAATAGAAGGGGTGGTTTGGAAGGTCCGCAAAAGTTATTGTTCTATATGTTGTTGTTCACTTTCATGGTCACTGAACATATTCTATTTTCTGTATAATGAAGCAGTCATCCATCTGTCATTTCTCATTTGTTAACCACTTTGAAGTTTGTCGAGTTTCCAGACATGTACAACTTTAATTGTCTATATGTTGATAACTATGATCATGCATCAACGAAAATTCAACGAAATTAAGTTTGTCCTTTTGAAAAATCCGAAGCAATCAATAATAGTATAGAGCAGAATAATAGTGTAGAGTGGAAAATTATCCAGACGTCAATAATAGTATAGAGTGGAAACATCCCCATAAGTCAATAATAGTATACACTATATCAGTATATTTCTCACTTGGATAAGGGTTTGGACAAGGGATTTTCTCAGCAATGCGTACAGAAGTGGTGAATTTATGGAAATTCCTAAATTTAATAATCGTACAGGCCCGAATAAGGTTCGTATAGAGTGGAAAATTTCTTTGAAATAAATAATCGTACATATACGATTATTCGAAAGGTCAGAGTAGGTGAAGGCTAAAAGGGATTACTCAAAAGGACCTTCACATTTTCTAGAACTTACTAATCCAGGCGCGGATTTAGAAGTTAGTCGCATAAATTAGATTTAGAATTTGCAATTCAAAATACCTGTGAATAACAATCCTATTGGATAGGTTTTTGTTCTGAATTATTCTTAAGAAAAGCATAACCAATAGGGTTGTTCATGAAGTGTCTAATTTATGCGACTAACTTCTAAATCCGCGCCTGTACTAATCCTAACCCTAATCTCAATTCTAACCCTAACCTTGATCCTAACCTTGATCCTAACCTTGATCCTAACCTTAAACCTAATCCTAACCGTAGCTAACCCTAACCTAAGGAAAAATAAATACCAGAGAAAAACAGAATGTCGTTTTGAGTGATCCCTTTTAGCCATCCCCTCTTTCATATCTCGCGTCGTTCATGAGATGGTATATGCAAATAATGATATGACGTCAAGTATTTCTACATTTTAAGAAAATCAAGTGTATACTTTTAGATTATTTAGAAAATCAAGTGTATACTTTTAGATTATTGATGCTTCGTGACATCTAATATCGTTCCCGCATCAAAATAGCGATGCCAAATTAAATAATTTCTTGATTTTCTAAAAATGTAGAAGCATCTTGACGTCATAGGTTATAATTATGCAAATGATTGCATAATATCTCAAGAACGACGTGAGATATGAAAGAACTCTAAGGCCCCGTCCACACGTAGCCGGATAAATTTGAAAACGCAAACATTTTGTTGCGGATACGCCTTCCGTCCACACGTATCCGGCGTTTTCGCCCACCGAAAACGCAAAAATGTGAAAACGGTCTCCAGAGTGGAAAAATTTGAAAACGGCGGCAATCTGCATACGTGTAGACGCCAAAGCCGGAACTTTTTAAAATGATGACGTAACAGTTTCGAATCCAGTCCACCCACGTGCACCAGACCGGCCATGGTAAACCAATTTAAAATGGCGAACAAACAAGCTGTTATTCTATCGCTATTAATGGGGTAAGTTTCAAGCTTTGTAGCTTATGTTCAGCTGAATATTGCGATTCTAAATCTACAAGCTGATTATTCGAGGAAGCGAAGAAACATAATCAGGCTTCTTTCATTGCCGGCCGCGAAGTTACCCTCGCTACCCGCAGAATTTTTTTTTGGGATCACTTGCCATGGGAAGCAATCTGATTGGCTAACCCGAAACAACTTTTATGCTAACCCTAACCCCCCGTCTAGCGAGTTTTCTAACCCTAACCCCCCGTATTTTATCTTTCCCTAACCCCCACCCATCCACTCCCCTAATTGAGGTACTAAATTAATAGACTAGGCGAGACTATGAATGTGGGATTACTGCACATGCGCAGTCAAGAGATCCAAAAAAAATTTTTTGCTCGCTACCCAGTCTGGAGGTGTACCGCGGGCTCATGTTGTATTCAAAAGAGCATGCTCAGTAAGCAATTTCAGCGTTTTCGAAACGTGTGGACGCCAAAAACGATTTAGAAACAATTACGTGTGGACGCGGATTTTTTTGAAAACGGAAATTTTTTTGCGTTTTCAAATTTATCCGGCTACGGATGAAGCCTAAATTACCATTCCTCATCATTTTAGGAGTTCTTTTAAATAAGACAAACTTAATTTTCATTTCATAGACACCTGCATACCAACACCGTGACACCGTGTGACTCGAGATTTGAACGTAAATTTTGACCAGAATTGTCACCGGTGAATAAAGAAAACATAGAAACTGGTAAATAGTTCATGCCATCGTCGTCTCTGGAAAGTAGCCGAAAGTCTGTACTGCATGGGTACAAGTTGTTCTATATTTAACTATATAGTGGACTATATGTTCTGGTCTTTGGCCGGGCAAAAACCCCGCTTAACTTTCCGAATAAAAACAGAAATTTAAAGCAGGGATTTTCAAAGAAGGTAATACATAACATATCTATCGTTCTGTTGCTAATATATGCTAATATATTTGGAACCAGGCAAAATAAGTGAAGCCAAACATGGCGGATGTTTGTCAGTTTCAGTCCCCTACGCGGTCTTGTACGTCATTAGGGTTTAATTTTGACGTCATTCGTTAAAATTGAAAGGGAAACCTCCACTGTACATCAATTTTGAACAGTCGAGCAAACTCTAAAAGCATAAAATACGAGAATGAAAACGTTATTTCTCGAGTAAAAGAGAAGAATCGCTTCTGTATGAAAACCGTAACGAGACCCCCACGCCGATCCACAATCGAACCAGTACATCATTGTGACCTTCGCTCTCTGAGGTAGCTCAATGGTTAGATCGTCTCACCAGCAATCAGAAGGTTACAGGTTCGATTCCTGTTCTGAGGATATGAGCTTGACGATCGTCCATGTATCGTATGTCTGTAATATCAGTTGCAATACAATTGACATGCTAAAATAGTGACTTTGTCGTGGTGACAAATTTAAATATTGTATATATAAACACATTTACCAAGCAGTTTAGTTTAATGAACGTTATAAACTTATTACCAATCACCATGGTTATAGTACGTTTTATAAAGCAATATTTAAATTAACATGCTATAGTGTAATTCAGTTATTTATAAAAGCATAGCAAAATGTACCCCTGAATGTCAGCTATAGTCTCTCTTCCCTCACAAGAGCTTGATTAGCTGGCCACCCAGGCGGGGAATCAAAATCACTTCATTCATAACTAAATACATTAATAAAGTAACAAATAAGTTAAAGTGCCCCTAACCTCAAATTTTTTTATTGTCTTATTTGGAAGAACTTTAAAAATGATAAAGCAACTTCGTTTGAAGATTTTCACTTCTTCGCTTTCTTTTTGAGATATATCAGTTTGTTTGATATGTAAATATCTGGAATTTCGTCACACATGCATAATGAGTTATCAGATCAATGTTATTATTTAGGTCCGTAACTCAGGTCCGTAACTAAAATAGAGCCTTTTGATTGGCTGAGTACGAGGTCCGTATCACACCAGTACGGACCTCTCGCAACTTTTCGCGCCAAAACGTTGCAATTGTTTTGACTTTGCTCGAAAAAAATAAACACGTTATTTACCGTTTTGGTCGGTCCGTACTGGAAAAATATTTTCCTTTTTCCAGTACGGACCTCCCAGCCGGTAAATAACATATATATATCTTTGCGTTCATGTAATAAAAACACTAAAGTGTGAATAACACGTGTGTGCGTTTCTCCCACAACACCAAACTTCTTGATTTTAAAGGATTTCGTTCGAGAATGAAAGAGATATACACATTTCTCCAATAAGTCATTGTGCATGTGTGACGAAATTCCAGACATTTGGATATCAAACAAACTGATATAGTGATATATCTCAAAAAGAAAGCAAAGAAACGAAAATCTTCAAAAGAAGTTACTTTATCATTTTAAAACTTCCAAACAAGACAATAAATTTTGAGGTTATGGGCACTTTAATAAATATGCATGTAGACATAAATAAATATTTTATAATTACAAAAATATATAGCATGAAGTCAATGTATCTTCTTGAAATCTGCTATGCTGACAATTCTATATATTTTCTCATCAATCATTACGTACCTATATATTTATATATTTATATATTTATAATCTTTGGCACTTTTGGAGAAAAACTTGCTCAATATTGTCATCAGCTAAAATTTCATTTTCATATCTTTTTCTTTAACCAACTTTAGCAAAGAAAAAAGTAATCAAGATGAAACTTTAGCTGTTTTATCACAAAAAGTGCCAAAGATTGTAAATATATAAAAAGATCAAAAATGAGGTACATAATTTAAATATCACTCAAAATAAAATTAATACAATTACAAGTTAAACACAGAGCGAACACATAAGTAGAGTAATCTGAGTAGCTCAGTCGTTTAAAATTTAAATTCCAGGGCACCAATATTATTGGTCGGATAAGAACGTCGGTATCACTGATCCAAATAAAGACTGGATCGAGACCACGTTATATAGTTTTACTATAGACGACAGAGACTATATCTGTCTCTGATCTTTTAAGATGCTAAAATGAATCAGTTGTCGAAGGTTTTCCGTAATATAGAACACAAACTACGGCTCCATAATAGTAACTATGAAGCCGGGAATATTTCGCGGGCATATATGGCCGCCACGCGTTAATTCCGGCTTCACAGTTACTATTATGGAGGCGTAGTTTGTATTATATATTATGGGAAAACCTTCGACAACTGATTCATTTTAGCATCTTAAAAGATCAGAGACAGATAGTCTCTGTCGCCTATAGTAAAACTATATAACGTGGTCCCAACAAGATGGCCACCACGCGCTAATCCCGGCTTCATAGTTACTATTATGGAGCCGTAGTTTGTGTTCTATATTATGGGAAAACCTTGATAACTGATTCATTTTAGCATCTTAAAAGATCAGAGACAGATAGTCTCCGTCGCCTACAGTAAAACTATATAACTTGCGACGTATTAACAAGGCCTAACTCGCCATGTTTTAAAACGCCAGTGCATTTTACAGCGGGGTATCTTCCCTTTTATGCGATCGCTCCGTGTTTAAGAATATCTTATGTACACACAAAACAAATAAAAACCTGCAGTCCTGCTTGCAGTGTTTATCATTAATAAGATTAAAACATTGCACGCATCCCCAAATTAACTCCCCTAGACGTCTTAAGCTACCCCCCCCCCACCCCCCTCCAATATTCGAGCTGCTCTTCCGCCCTGTGACACTCATTCAACAGACAAAAATCTCAGTGTTATGCACCTGTGGTTCATTCTCAAAGAACTCATCAACAGAATTGGTGTCATCCTCAATCTCTTGGTCACTACTAGTACTTTGTTTGGGGTAATCATCATTCCAACATGGATCTATTCAACAGCAAGACAAAATAATAACACTGACAACAACATAATACCCAACACCAAATGCAGTACGACACAATAATTGATTAAAGTTTGTATATCCAATACAACACGACTGTTCATATTGTAAAAGGTAGTGCTGCCGGAGCTCCGGCGTTTTTTGTGAAGAAAGACCGGAGTTGGGTTGTTTTCTTCCCGCTCCGGCTGGAAAATCAGAATGACAAAAAATATGACAATTTCGACGAAGCTTTATTCACAAATAATGGTAATTAAAAATAATGGTAATGTGCATATGATCTGAAGTCTTGAGTCAAACCATTTCAGCTACCACAAACAGCCAAATTAACAGAGACGGCAAAGTTAATAGTCAGGAATTATTGGATTATTGGTATCACCACAAAAACGAATGGCCTGCTTTGACGCGCGCCTAGCTCTCTCGTATCTTTCTTGTCCACCGTCCTCTGTCTCTTCTCAGCGATCTTTTCGTTGACGGAGAACATCGTCTCAAAGAAGCGTTGCGCACTCCTTCCAGGCAACATCGGTGGCTTAGCGTTCATTAAATTTAATTATAAGAAGTTTCAAAAACCCTTGGCAATTTGCATTTGTATTTCGTTATTTGTATTTTGTAGTAGCATAACTTCGGTTCTATAAAGTTTTCCTCATTTCTGGCATTCCTAGTTGTAGCATTGCATTTGCTTGAGTTGAGTCGCTTGACAGTTTTACGGCTTTCACCGGGAGAAGACCCTGGGGACAAATTTGAGGCGAATAATATCTGGTTGGACTTTATCCCCAGCAAGCCGGAGCTCGGCCGGAGCTCGGCCGGAGCCGGAGCTGAAAAACCGGAGTTTGCACATCTCTAGTAAAAGGGTATGATAATATATTGCTGGTCAAAAAGTTGCGAGTTACCACTGTAAATTAAATTAAACCCTAAACATTATACGTGTAACTCGCAGTCTTGCAACTTCTCGACTCGCAAAACACCTGATCCCATTGTAAAATAGATTTTCTCCTGGGCTGAGACCCTAAAGTCCAAAAATTAATCCGACCCTGGATTGTTATCAGTACTCGTTGAATTGTTAGTTTCATAAGATGTGCATATACAAAATGAATAAACAATTATTGGATGAGGCTGAGCATGACCGAGGCCAATGTTATCTACCGAAGGCTGAGGCGGATAACAATGACAGAGGTCTGGATAATTCTTGATATCTGATGCGTAAGCCGAATCCAATAATTGTTTTATTATACATCATGCGTCACTGTTTTCTTCATCGTTGTCGTCACTATTGTCTTCGTCAACAGAGACAAATCTCCTGCAAGCCATTTTGTTATTTTTGTAATTTTCGCGCGCTTTGGGGTAGTGACGTCATCAGCGTCCAATATTTTTTTGACACCTCCGTCCAATTCGACGGAAATTATTACGCCGCAGCCGCCGGACATCGAGAATTAACTGGAGTAGGTTGACCAATGAAGTTTGGAACGAGAATGAAGTTTGAAGGTATAATAAATATATGTTATTTACCGGCTGGGTGGTCCGTATGGAGAAATATTTCCCGAGGAAAATATTTCTCAATACAGACCGACCAAAACGGTAAATTATTTATTTATTTTTTTCCTCATTATCCTGGCTTGATTTTTTGGTGGTCATCAGTATTTCTAGTCAGTGGCCAAAAAAGGAAAGTCTGCGCTTTTACCTTTTTCGTCAAAGAAAATTGAGAGTTAAGTCTCTTTTCGAATAAAAAAACTCACTTATATGTTTTTCAATATGTTCAATCTCGTTTGAGTTCATTTTCAATTGTTTTTAGAATACTTTACGGCTTGTAAAATGCATTTAAAACTGAAATTAGGTCGAGCGGTCCGTACGAGCGGTTCGTACGAGCGGTCCGTATTGGCTCATACGTACGGACCGGACCGCTCGTTAACCAATCAGAAAGCAAGATTTGGTAGGATGTAGACCGGAAAAGATAATACAAGTCACTAGGCTTTCAGTCGCCATTATAATCCGTAATTTATAAAATAATACTGACCTTCACTGTCATCACTGATGTATGTTTCATCGACATGAACTATGTTGTCTTCCTCTTCCTCATCTAAACAATGAGCTTTAGCCCGAACACGACTGGCTCTCTGTTCCCGTCTTTTTTGCTTAGAAATTATTCCATCAATATGGCTTTGGCGAGTCTTTTCAGTTGCCAACAACTTTGCACTCATCTTTAAATTGCAAAGCGAACTGTTAACCTGACTGTAGTCACAAAATAATTCCTGAGAAATCATATTAGAATATCTAAGCTAGTTTTATAGTTCACCTGGCTTTGTGCATTTCGAGTTCTCTCAAACTCTCTTGCTTTCAAAAGATCTCTTTGGCGCTTCGAAGTAGTCTCGGTTTTTTTCTGAAGTTCCTGTGTCACCGATTGCATTTATCATGTTAGAATGAGCACATTGTGATCAATAATGTTAGCAAATTAAATACGCCTGAGACAGACAGAGACAGACAGACAGACAGAGACAGACAGACAGAGACAGACAGACAGAGATAGACAGACAGACAGAGACAGACAGACAGAGACAGACAGAGACAGACAGAGACAGACAGAGACAGACAGACAGAGACAGACAGACAGACAGAGACAGACAGACAGACACAGACAGACACAGACAGACACATATACAGACAGACAGACAGACAGACAGACAGACAGAGACAGACAGACAGACAGACAGACAGACAGACAGACAGACAGACAGACAGACAGACAGAGACAGACAGACAGACAGACAGACAGACAGACAGACAGACAGACAGACAGAGACAGACAGACAGACAGAGACAGACAGACAGACAGAGACAGACAGAGACAGACAGACAGAGACAGACAGACAGACAGAGACAGACAGACACAGACAGAGACACAGACAGACAGACAGAAGTATATAGTAAATAGTCATGACTATTTACATAAAAAATTAAGAGTTCATCATTTAAAATTGGAATCTAGTCATCAATTCTCCTTAGTCATCATTGCACATTAGTTTTTGTTATTGTATTCCTCTGCTTGTTTTTCTTGGATTCCTACTCTGTAGGTTATTAACTTAGCTGAGTAAACAAAGGTATCGAGGTGCCATGATCTGTAATTCAGTAAATTAAATTTATTTTCATTAAAATTATCTTAACTTGTATATAGTTAGTTTTTTTTTAGCAAGAGTTCTATATTTGTATTGTTGCATGGTTTTTATTATTTTAACCTATTGGATTGTAAGTAATATAGTTAGTTAGTTCGTTAGTTAGTTGGTTAAGTTAATTAGTTAGTAAATTAGTTAGTTAGTTAATTAGATACACGGCCCTTTGTAAAACAGCTTTTTTAATTTTTAAATATTTTATTATAATAGAGCTGATAAGCCTACCGTGTATAAATAACGTTAAATAAATAAATAAATGTTTCCGAAAATTGGGTTTAACGTCGACATAGTTGTTAGACTGGGTAATTATAACAGGCAAACTATTCCAGCTTTTGATAAACTCAGTATGTATGTGTTTTGCAATGATATGAAGACAAAGGTACAACGATGGAACTGTCGTTTTTTCTAATTCTTGAATTGTCTTTTGTTATTAAATAAAACTATTACACAAATGACTGTACCTTCAATCTGTATTTTTCAGCTATCTCTTGTTTTTGAAAAAGCAATTCTGTTGTTAAACGAGGCGCTCCGTCGAGTTTCTAGGGGAACATAAAGGCCAAGTCTATAATCTGTACTGTCTATAATCATAAACGTTATTTTCCAATTCGTTGTTTTTCCTTTTATTTCCAATACAGTAGTGTGCAAATTTTGCAGAAAACAGTATGTTTTTGACTGGCATAAAATGATATATCGAGTGGCAAACTTTGTTTCTTGACTTAGTGGCAAGGACCCCTGGTTAGTTTAGTAACAGGCTAGAAGCCCAATTGATAGGGGTTTCGAGCTGGGCCTACGATTTAAGGTCGTTATCCGAGAAGACCCGAAAGTCTTACCATTTGCTGGTAAGAACTTTAAAGGCAGAACTTTCTCCTTAATTATTTTTAAGACCCTGAGTGGAGGTCTGACCCAGGATAATGAACCTGTGTCTAATTGGAAGAGGTTGTTTAAAAAACATGTCAGTTTATCTTTGGTGATCATTTCTTGTATTCTCATTACTTCTATACTTGGTTATTAACCATTGATATATTATTAGAAGTTACATGTTGATCACTTAAAACGTTTCTTGTGTTTCCATTGAGTTAAAAAAACAGTAGGGGAAGTTTGAGAGAACAAAAAATTGCAGTGTATATATGAACCAAAAGGACAAGTGTGTTTAGTGTTTCCAGCAGTAATCGTTGTAAAGTTAGGATCCCTATTTATATCCTCATAGAACCGATGATGACGTTATCAAAGATGTACATAATTAGCTTCTGGTAATTTGAACCACCGTCATCGCGATTCAATGGGGCGTGGGCGTTATTGATATGCCAAGCCTCCAACAACGTCGTCTCTGATGGTACCGCGGATTAGTGGTAATAATTTTGGAATTTTCTCACGCAATCTCATGGTAGGTTACGCACGCGTGCTCCGACAAAGCAGAATTTTCCTTTTTTGAAAGTAAAACAGCCTTTTGGTGTTCTTTTAAACGCGTACGAAACTGACGTTTAGCCTGACCGATGTACTCCTGATCACAGTCATTGCACGGAATGGAATAAATAGCGTTTTTCCTCTGTTCCTTCGCAATACGATCCTTAGGTTTTGCAAAAATATGACCCAACGTCAAGGAAGGTTTTTGAGCAACATTTATGACGTTGCAAACTACCTAATATTCTTTTAATTGGTTCCGTAATCCCTTGAATATACGGAACAACTGCAAAACAATATTGTCACTAGATTGGAGTGTCGAAACGTTGGGTCATCATGGACAGTAACTTTTAAAGTTACGTTCACAAAACTTTTTAACGTCAAACTATCATGTCTGCATTTATCACCTGGTTGCGTTGGGAAATTATTTTTTGACTCACGAAAAAACATTAATTGCACTTTATCCACCATCATGGATGTGTTTTGGATATATGCGTATGACACATAAGCTGGGTAAAGTGAAATTTTTATCTTAACTGTCATCCTATATGGCTTACCAGAAGCTGAATTGAGCAAGTTACAGCGAATTCAAAATACAGCTGCAAGACTTGTAACAGGGGTTAAAAAATCGGAGCATATCTCCCCTGTGCTTCGTAATCTTCACTGGTTGCCGGTGAGATCAAGGATTGTATTTAAGATACTAATAATTACTTTCAAGGCTTTGCATGGCCAGGCGCCTGTTTATATTACTGATTTGTTAAATAAATATAAACCTACTCGTGCTTTGAGATCATCAGACCGTAATCTGCTACTTGAGCCAAAATCCAAAACGGTGACTCATGGAGACAGAGCGTTCTCGGTTTCGGCACCAAAACTGTGGAATTCATTACCACAGGAAATTAGAAGCTTTGATATGTTGGGTAATTTTAAGTCAGCAATTAAGACTTTTCTTTTTTTAAATTAATAGTTTTTTTGTTCATAGTGGTAATATATGTAGTAGGCTTTATCTTATAATGAAACTGTAATAAGTTTTATAAGTAAATTTAAGAATATATTGTTGTAAGAGCATTGAGACTTTTGTATAATGCTCCTAATACGTCAATTATTATTATTATCCTCATGTGTACTTACAGTACAAGTCCTTTTCAATTGAACAACAACATTTTAGAAAGCATTCCGTGGAAGCTCAGCAACCCACAGAGTAGTTTCATCAGGATTAATATTGCTCGCACCATGCGCATTCGTCACATCCAAAATCGATCACAGCAATTCTCTCCTATACAGCTTTCCAAAATATCTTATAAAAAAGCTCCAATCTGTACAAAATACTACTGCCCGTCTTATCACTTTTTCCTGAAAACGTGATCATATCACTCCTATCCTTATGGATCTTCATGATTGGCTACCAGTTGCAGAATGTATCAAGTTTAAAATCCTCATTCTTATATTCAAATCTCTTAATGGCCAAGCTCCTGTCTACATCTCCGACCTGATGTACACGCTACATTCCACGAAAAACTCTCCGCTCTTCATCCGAAATTCTTCTCAACCGTCATCAATTTTAACCTGCTCTATTATGGCCATCGATCCTTCTCCGTTGACGCTCCTGAACTCTGGAAGACGTTACCTAGAAGCATCAGATCTTCCCCAAGTCTTTTTATTTTTAAATCCAAAATCAAAACACATCTATTTAAGTCTGTCTTTAATTAGAGTTTTTGTAAAGTGCCTAGAGCAGACCTGCAGGATAGGCGCTAATTAATTAATATAAATAAATATTATTATTATTATTACTACTATTGTTGGTCAAAATTAAATAATCTCCTTAACCACTCTATTCTCTTAATTGTATGTACAGACTACTTCAACAGTAACACATGACAAGTATCTTCAGTTGGTGTTATTTTAAACTATTAGCCATACAATAAGTTAAGAACAATAATCAACTGGAGGTAGAGTTAGAATAATACCTTTAGTTTTATGGGCAATTTACAATGATCGTCATCAAATCCAACATCAAAAGCAACTGGCTTTTGCAAAATGATGTCAGCTTCTGCAACAAATAATAGCAGCAGGGTTAGTTTAACCCAGGTCGATCCCGGGTTAGTTACATTTACACTACAAAAATCTAACCCGGGTTAGCGTTAACCTGGGTTAATCGACCCGGGTTAGTTTGCGTAGTGTAAATTGGGCTTTAGTAATTGGCAGATCTAAAATGCAAACTGTAAACTGCAGACTGCAAACCGGAAAATGTAAATTGCAGATTGGAAAATGCGACCGGAAAATAATTGATACAAAGAAAGCTGTGCAACAGCTAGAAATACAGATTGTCTCCATGGGATTCAACACCTCCTCAACGATACCATATTTTACTCACAGGGGCTAAGGTCCCCCACAGGGCTAACAGGTAGTTGGTAATTCCTAGTAATTCCTGTAGGGGCATCCGGGGGTCCCCCGGGAATTTTTTATTTTCTAAGCCTCTGAAACGCTAAATTTCCTGCATTTTGGGGCCAGTTTTAACAAAAAAATTAAAATACAAAACAATGAAAATCATGATTTAATTTATAGTCACTATTAGTCATTACTGTATACGAAACTAACTCTAACAATAATATTCATGCAAAAACTAGACAATGAGCGCGTGAAACAACAGAGAGGTGATAGATTTGTGCCAGAGATGGAAGTTGATTAACTTTGACATTGTTCAGCGAAACGTTTGTTAATGCGTAAAAAAACTTTTACGATTCCCTGACGAATTGTTAATTTTTCCCCAACAGGGGGCTAAGGTTCCCCGATGGGGGAGCTGTAGCCCCCCTACCCCCCACTGGTGCCAACCCTGTTTGGGTAGTTTTGTTGTGGGAGCTACATGTATTTGCCCTCACTAGGATGTTGCATCACAAAAGGACTAATTATTTTAGATTAAATTGACATGAAACTTACTATCGATTATTTTATGTCTGTATTTTCTGGTCTGCAGTCCAATTTAGACAGGCCAACAGAGTAATCAATTTCGAAATACAAGGTTGCATAACTGGAGAATGGTCCCTCAAGAATTATTGCTATCTATGTAATGTTGGCTGCTTAATCTATATACTGCTATCTGTCCACATGTACTATTTACCAACCCCTCCCCCCCTGGGGAAACATGGGGCATATGTGAGGGATGGTTGGGGATTCGCTTGTCAAACTTCCCCAGTGCCAGGTGGGGTGGTTTGGGATCTCAGGTACACCTGGGTTCAAATTTATCACCATATATGGATGGGGATAACCACGCTGTGCTATGCGCAAGGCTCAAGGCACTAATTCTGATAGATGTAAATTGTTTATCTCCTTGGTATAGCACCAAAATGGATATATGCCTATTGAGACTGCACACAGGCTAATACATGCATGAAGGAAGCACCGTGCATTAATTCTCTGTAATCTATTATAATTATTTACAACATGTAGTACCTGATGGTGGGGGGTTAGACAGGCAAATGACCCCCAGGGGGTAGGGCAATATTCTCCTATTTTTCTTGAAAAATCTGATGTCCCATGTTTCCCCGGGGTAGTACTAAACTAATTAATTTCATGTAGCAATTAGTGATTTTTTATGATTCATTAATAAGGTATAGCTTTATTCCAGTATTAAAATCTTCCAAACTTTAGCAATTGTCATACCTCTGAAAGTGAAAGCACTAGTCTTCACCAATTTTGGTAACTCCTTGTTCTCCTTCGACAGAGCATTTTGCTCCTGTGTCTTTATTACGTTAGTTTCACTGTTCTTCACTCGACTGTCCTCTTGCTTAGTACGATTTTCTACGGAACAGAACGGTGACACGTCTTCTTTCGCTTTATATGTACTTGTGCCATCGCGCCGTTCTACGACAGCACTGCCGAAATTTACTTCGGAATCACAAGTGCTTTTCGCTGTCGTCGAATTGTCACCATTGCAATGTGGGACAACTTTTTGAGGACCTTTTGACACACAACCGCCCATTAGAACTCTTTCCCAGACTTGTAAAACAACATAAAGGCCACGGTAGCTGGTTGATGAGAATCCAGGTTGTTACTAGTGCGTCATTTGTCTTTATTTCGTGTTAGTTTGCTTGGTTATTTCGACCAGAATACTCACAAATAAAAACATCCTGCGACGATTCATTACTTTATACCATATATCACATATGGTGAGACATATCAGTTGCTTAGTAACCGCAAAATTAACGTCCAAATATATGCGCAATATTAAATATGACTTGCAAGGTTATTTCAACATTACGGTAAATTGTTTGCTATTCAAGCTTTAACTTGCTAAACGTATGTCACACGTACGAACTAGTACACAACGTAGCCTTCGTTCTGCCATCTGAGTTCTGGTAGCTCAATGGTTAGAGCGCCTGACAGAGATCATGAAGGTTGCGGGTTCGATTCCCGTCTCGGCTCACTGGAAACATTTTTGATTTTTCTGAGTTTGCGTTAAAGTTTGAGTAGCAAAGAATTTACTATATTTACAGTAAACACCCGCATCTACCAACCTAGATTTTTCCAAGTTATCTTAAAAAGGTTCTTATATATTTGGTGTCTACTTAGAATTTAGGAAAATTTGAGGAAAATATGCTTGCTGCTGGTCAAACTGTATAGACCAGCCTAGACACTAGGCCTTCTATTTTGATTTTCTTTTTTTTTCAGAGAATTCGGAGCTTATAACCCCCATAACACCAAAGCCAACGCACGGAAAAGCCTATTCTAGGTCCCTTCCAGTTCCTTATGTATAAGAAACATATAATTATTGATAACTGTTATTATATTTATTATTAAATTGACGTGATTATCAAGGATTGATAAATAGTTACTTTCTCACCAACGTTTAGTTGTCGTTTCAACCTATAAAACTTTGGAAATATTGTATGAATTTCCTTCAACATTCCTTCAAAATTCCTTCATATGCTCAAAAAATCCTTCAAATTTTCTTCAATTCCTTCAAAATTCCTATATTTCTTCAAAACTTTTGAAAGAAAAATCCTTCAAAGCGTGAAAAGCGGAAGCACTTCAAAGCTCTTCATTGCTTTAGGCTCGAAGTCTAAATCATAAGAAATTGCATTTTTCCGCATAAAAATGTTTGTAATGTAGATCTGAGCTTCATCGTGGTTCATTGCATAGCTCTAGTGGTGGTCTTGTTTACTGAAAAGTTTTATACCCTCAACGTTTACCTGTGTGGAGAAATCGTGTTTCCAACAAATCCAGAAAACCAATTTACATAAAATCTGCCACTTATCAAAAACACAATTTCTCTATACAAATGCTACAAGTGTGAAACGTTTCAATAATCAAGACCACCGCTAGAGCTATGTAATGAACCAAAATAAAGTTCAGATCTGCATTATAAAACATTTTATGGGGAAAAATGCAATTTTTCGTGATGTAGGCTATTGAGCCACCTTAAAATATACGTTGGGAATTCCAGTCGAAAACCAGCATGAATGGTAGCAAAATTTGTAGCAAACTAGCTCGTGTTATGTCTCAAATATATGCGCGCCCATCCCCTCCCCCAGTACATTATCTCATTTCGTATGATGATATCACTGATCCATCTTGTTGGGACCATGTTATATAGTTTTACTATATAGGCGACAGAGACTATCTGTCTCTAATCTTTTAAGAAGCTAAAATGAATCAGTGGTGCAAGGTTTTCCCATAATATAGAACACAAACTATGGCTCCATGGTGGCCATACTCATAGTTACTGTTATGGAGCCGTAGTTTGTGTTCTATATTATGGGAAAACCTTGGACAACTGATTCATTTTAGCATCTTAAAAGATCAGAGACAGATAGTCTCTGTCGCCAACAGTAAAACTATACAGCAAGGTCCCATCAAGATGGCCGCTGCAAAATATTTCCGCTCTTTTTTTTAGAAATCCAGGATATATTAGTGGAAATGTTGTGGACAAAATTTTAAAGATGCAGACAAAGATGTTTTGAAATGTCTGTTCAGATATTAATCATATATCATAGAAAGTTTTAACTTAAGTTCAAAAAACATTCATAATTTCATGAAGTAAATACAAACGAAATGGTATGACGGAAGTTTTATATGTGATAAAGATTCGTGCTGATTTACAGAAACATTTCCTTCAATTTTCTCGGCGAAAATGGCTTGAATCACTGAAATAGTTGGTAAACATGGTTATTTAGATGCAGTCATTTTTGAAGCCGTTCACTCGCACCAGCAGTGTTTTATCAGGTCTAAGGAATCGGACATAATTTCTGGTCGGGGCCGAAAAGAAATTGATTTGGTTCTGGAAAAACGTTTATCCAACAAAATTAAGATCAGAAATTTAACCGTCCCAACCATTTATGGATAAAGAAAATCTTTCACCCAACCCAAGAAGAACAAATTTAAATAAAACCCAGTTCCCAACATATTGTCCGAACAAATTTTAATAACAAACCCAAATAGATATGCAGACAGATCCTACTGTAACTTTCAGATCATATTATCTCCCTATATAGAGCAGGAATCCAAGGAAAACAAGGAGAGGAATACAATAACAAAAGCTAATGTGCAATGAAGACTAAGGAGAACAGACGACGAGATTCCAATTTTAAATGATGAACTCTTAATTTTTGTATGTAAATAGTCGGGAAAATTTTGCTATACCTTCAGAGAAGTGATTCTTTTACCGAACCATTTAGGTCTTCGGCCTCAACCCCGGCCATAAATAATGACCGTTTTTTTAACGCTACGAGTTTCAGTCACTGACCTAGTGGTTTGTTGTATCTGCAACTGATTTTTCTTAAATTCTTCGTAGCGCTGGGTCCAAAGTTCAGAACGTTCATTGACTACTCAATCAACAAAAATGTTTTATGTTTAACTTTTAATTGCTATTTTACTAATTTAATTCATTTCATTTAAAAACATTATTTTTATTCAATTTCTTATTCAAATTAAACGAGATTTATTATTTATCATATGGCTCAGCTCGTTTTCAAGTCCGCAAGATAACGCACGCTGATTGGTTACTGAGACGTCCGGAATCCGTTTTGGCGGGAAAATATCTGAGTTGATTTCACTGAAAATAAAAGACAGCTATAGGTATCTTTATTGAAAAATACGAAGCAATAAAATGAGCTGGGACATTAGTATTGCTTTTCTTTAAAGATTTTTTTATCTATTAACACAGCAAATAAATACCTAACTAGTGAAAAAACGAAGAGAAATGTACTAAAAACAGCGTCAAAAACAGAGATGAAAACGAACAAAAATCCATATCATAAATTCCTAATTAACCTGTTTTGTGCAGTCTGTATGAGAAAGTATTTGTTATCTGTTTTCTTTCTCGCACGAAAACCTCAAGCAAATATCTGCCCATACAGACCTCACACTTTGTTAATATAAGTAGATACTGTTTATCACCTGTGTCAGTTTTTATATTTGGTTAAAGGTCAACTATACCTTTTGAGGTTATTCTATTTTTTGTTAGAATTCGAAAAGTTCAATTGAAAACCGCAGAAATAATTGAAATTGGTTACTCGGTTCCGCTTTTATGATCTGTTAAAGATCGAGTTTTCAGCCCTTTTGCTAAACTTATTTGAACAACGACCGCGTCGAAAGAAAGGACCGGCATGAAACGGCGAGAAAATACTGTATATTTTGGTTTTATTTTAGTGAAGTTTGGAATACTCATGTTTACTCTTGGGTGAGTGAAAAGTGACAAACCAAATATCAAGCACTGGAATATTATTTTGTATTTTTGTTCAATAAACCTATTTCCAGTATGACGTCTACTGGTAATAGTGCCATTCTTCTCAAAACGCGGTCGTGCAACAAGAGATCCGATTTACTCATCAATAAATCCTGCGTTATATCATGAAATTCACTTTTACACTTTTACAAAGTTGATATATCTTTCGGAGGAAAATAGAACCTCAAATAGGTATAGTTGACCTTTAAGATTGGAAAGTTTAGTTAATAATTTAAGTCAAATAGAAGTTCAATTTAAGAATTTCGCAGAATGAGACAGGGCAGGACAAATGCAGCACCAAAGAAAACTAATGTCAGTGCATGACTGTTGACAGAGGTCATCATGAGTTCTTCCGTTGATTCGTCTTCTGGAATCTCATCAGAACTGACTACGACATCATCTTCGTCGTAATCAAGCCTTTCTGATGACTGAAGGATAACGTCACTTTGGTTACCTAGCGATAGCACGTCAGCATTCTGAGAATACATGACGTCATCGCAAGTGACGAGATCTTCGGGATAGAGATCTTTCGTTGCAATGAAACTATTTGTGTTGTTGTTGTTTGGGTTGGAGAACAGAAAGAACTCATCGGGAAATTCATCAATGTCTTCATCAGATCCAAAAATACTGTCCTCATTGTAACCAACAATACTGTCCTCATGACTTGATGTACCTTGCTTTATATCATCATCCAGGAGGAGGTCTAGTTTCCAGTCTTTCATCTGCAGGAGGTTCGTGGAACTGTTCTTTCCAGCACAGAATGACGAGTCGCAGCTGGAGGCATATCCATGAGTAGGTTCTATTGGTTCCCAATCCTCTATACTTAGCATATACTTTTCACTGCCAACCAGAAAGAACTCATCTGGAAACTCAACATCACTGCTGTCGCCTGGAATGGTATCAACTCCCACAGAGGAACTTGTCACGTCATTTTTGAAAGTTACAGTCTTGTCATCATTAGAACTTAAACGTTCTGGAAGTTTGGTATCATTTTCTGGTACAGTGCACGTGGAGTGTACTGTAATAGGCGTGTTTAGTCTAAACGAAAAATGTTATTATTAAATATCAACCAATCAACTAAATAACCAACATCAAACAACCAACTTCAATCAACCTACTAAATAACCAACCAACGAATCAACCAATAACCAATTTCAACCAACCAACAACAATCAACCAACTTTAGGCAACCAACCATTGCATACCACTGACCAATCAATCAACCAAAAAACTAAAATGTCAACCAATGTTACCCATCCAACCAACCAATGTCAACCAACTAATGTCAACCAACCAATGTCAACCAACCAATGTCAACCAACCAACCAACCAATGTCAACCAACGTCAACCAACCAATGTCAACCAACCAACCAATGTCAACCAACCAATGTCACCAACCAACCAATGTCAACCAATGTCAACCAACCAATGTCAACCAACCAGCCAATGTCAACCAACTAATGTCACCAACCAACCAATGTCAACCAACCAATGTCAACCAACCAATGTCAACCAACCAAAACCAATGTCAACCAACCAATGTCAACCAACCAACCAATGTCAACCAACCAATGTCAACCAACCAATGTAAACTAACTAATGTCAACCAACCAATGTCAACCAACAATTGTTAAAGACTGTCAAAGACTTGCAATATTATTACTCACTGAACAAGCAACACTGTCCAGAAGGAACAGGCAAGAATCCAAAATACAAGAACAGCTTTTTGCGATGTATTCCGTTCTTGGACTGCATCTAAGAAATGATACAGATAATAAAAGATTTTTAGCTCAATACATTTCAAAACATATAAGCTTAAGTTTAAGTCATAAGTTTTATTTATTTCTTTAAGTCAAGTTTTATTTGATAGCGACAAATAAAAAACAAAAAATTCTTATCAGAAAGAGTAGTAGTTTAAACTAGAAAAAACCCGTAATAAGTTTGCAAAACACGTTTAAGAAAACCTCCTTTCTCACTACCTGTGATGGCAATTCTTTCTTTGAATCGACTGTTCTGAGTCGTTGATGTTTCGTCTATTTTAAAAGAGTGAAAAACAGTTTTTAGTATTTTTCGACATGAAAAATTTAGCTATGTGCTCTGAAAAAAAGGTTATCGATGTTACATATGAATATCAAAACATTGTCTGTATAACCTTAACTATTTAGTTGTTTGCAGGAAAACATCTGTTAAAAAGTTCTCAAGTAGTTCTCATATCTGTGAAACTCAATACTACGATACAAAAAGAAAGAGATCTTTTCAACTTACGAACTTGCCATCCATTTTTCGACTTCACAGTTAGATTAAAATCTTTTCCATGAGCCTCTGATTCTGATAAATTGTGAAGAACCACCAAAGGTTGAATTGTTTTCACATTCAGAAAACACTGCAATGTCTCGTTGATAAAATAACTGATATTGTCAAAACATTCAGTCAATGAACTTTTCTGAGACACACTGCATTGCACCTCGAGGCCTTCGATGAGATCATCCAAAACGCCACTTCTTCTTGCCGCCGTAGACACGACAGCGATATCGGAAGTTGCCGACGTATAATCGTTTGCTGCCGAGGACAGGAGAATTCCCAAAAGCAAAGTTTTGAGAAATTTTTCAGTGAAAAACATTTTCTACTCAAGAGCGCACACCAAGTAAACTTGCATAAAGCGAGATTTCACGAAATTATCCGTTACTAGGATACCCAAATATTATTCAATTGTTACGTCATAATTAGATGACGCGCGCGCTCGTTGAAAGTTACGTCGCTTGTTGATCGTGACCAACCGAGACCAGTTTCCGCGAATCTAGTGCGGCGCTTTGACAATTGAGCCACGTATAGGCTGCTGCTGAGAGGGAGTCCTGAGTTCTACGCATTACAGCAGTTGGTAGTTGTAACTGCAGTTCTACGACAATTGGCGCATGCATTCATAACATCAAAACTTGACAGCTGTAATAGCATCCTAATATCCTATATGGCTTACCAGAAGCTGAATTGAGCAAGTTACAGCGAATTAAAAATACAGTTGCTAGACTTGTTAGTTGTTGCAAGGGGTTAAAAAATCGGAGCATATCTCCCCTGTGCTTCGTAATCTTCAGTCACTGGTTGCCGGTGAGATCAAGGATTGTCTTAAGATACTAATAAATACTTTCAAGGCTTTGCATGGCCAGGCGCCTGTCTATTACTGATTTGCTAACTAAATATAAACCTACTCGTGCTTTGAGATCATCTGACCGAAATCTGGTACTCGAGCCAAAATCCAAAACGGTGACTCGTGTCGAGACAGAACATTCTCGGTTGCAGCGCCAAAACTGTGGAATTCATTACCACAGGAAATTAGAAGCTTTGATATGATAAGTAGTTTTAAGTCTTTGATATCATATGTAGTTTTATAAGTAAAATTAAGAATATATTGTTGTAAGAGCATTGAGACTATTGTATAATGCTCCTAATACGTCTTTATTATTATTATTGTTGTTTACTCATCGCCTTAAATAACGTAGGTCTCTTATCTCTGTTCAATAAACATTGCTTTACTCCTTGGGGAAACTCTGACACAAAACATATTTATATAAAGGGTTCTATCTAGGGGGTTTGAAGGGTGGAAGCTTCCCCCGAAACAGCCCAGCTTCCCTCCCAAAAAACTTGTGGTGTACATATGAAGTAATTAAGTATTCCCATTTCCCAGTCAGTCCAAATCACTATATGACAAGGAACATGAAGTAGCGCCGTAATCTGCTGGCCGCACGGCACCGCAGGCTCGGTATGTCCAATATGAGCTGAATTCGACAGCATATTTTAATTTTTTTAGCGTTTTATGACTTTTCCAAACCTTCAGAATTGTGTAAAATCTTCGCCAAAAATGCAGGAAATGACATTTCAGAGACTCTAGATTTCAACATTTTCTGGGGAGGCATGCCCCCGGACACCCCTTTGGCACTCCCTCTTTCCGAATCCTGGCGGCGAGATCAGGGAAAGCGCGCTCTACACCTACGGCCTTGCTTCTCCCCCAAACGAAAAATCCTAGATAGAACCCTGCTATAGAATTACAAAGGTTGTCTAGAATTAGGCGGGGAAACTCTATGCCTTCAGGAAACGCACGTTTATGTTGTTCATTTTGCCGGGAAAAGGGAGCTAGAAGTGGGGAAACACTATTGTTGTTGTGCTAGATGGCTACTACGTTGGATTTCATGTTCTTCTTATTAGCCCTTGACGTCAGGAGCGCCGGAGCCACGGGGGCAGCTGCGCCCGCTGCCCTTTGCTTATCCCGTGTGCCCTTTGCTATATTGTAAATATTTGTAATGATGCGATATCTTATACTTTCTTTTGACGAAGTATAGGTTGTGTAATTTGGTTTCGAAGGAGTCAACGAGATGAGTCCGGTGCATTATGCATGTGAAGATATAATTTAAAATGGATTTTCATTTGCATTTCCATTGCTGCTATAGACAGGTCTAAAAATCCACGATGTTGCTCTAAACTGGAATTTTTGTAAGGAAAATGTTTTAAAATTATTTATACAAAAATATTGACAAACGTTTACTAATAAAGACCGCTAGACGGCTTGTCCCACTAAATTAAAATTTCCTTTTGTGAAAGTGCCCTGGGTTGCTTCCGGCGCCTCTGCTTGGCCTATGACAAGTTTGCCTTATTTGAAACAACACTTCAAATGACAGAGGGACATCTTTTGAGATTTTTCGTTTTCTTGCTTCGTTGTCAAGTTATTTCAGTTTGCATATAGCAAATGACAATGGTGTGACGTACACGTGCATAATGACTTATCGGAGAAGGTAACATATCTTTGCTATTATAAAACCAAATTTAATTTGAATGAAACATGAATGCCCAAAAATATAATTTTCGTAATACGCACGCCATCTTCTAAACAAAAACACTAACTTTCGGCTTTTCTTGCGAAATAATCAACTCCCAAAGCTACAATATATATTAAAACAAAGATAAATTATCTGTTTACAATATGCGTACAGCTTATCCCGGTAGCTAACTTAGTTTTCTTAAAAAGAGCGGATAATCGAACATATCGTAACGTGTTAATAATCCCACATCCAGTGGGCTGGTACGAGTGCCTTGTATTTACTCGTCAATGCCTTGTATTTGCTCGTAGGCCCCTTCCTTATATGGAATACGTACTAGAAGTACATTATTACTTATTGGATTCCTCTGAGCCCAATATTACAAAATATTAAGTCGAGAATTCAATATTGGGTCGAATATAAGGTCGAGCCTAATATTGCAAGTCGAGACTTAAATATTTTGTAATATTGGGCAAAGATGAATCCAATAGGTGTTTTATTATATCGAACAAAATATCTTAACATGTGTAAATAGTCCAAAGGTTACTGCCCAATATGTAGCTGCCCTACATCGTAAAATATTGGGCTGCCACGTGATGCTAATAGAGACAGGTGATTGGTGGATTATATGTGAGGGTATAATAAATGCAAATTGTAGGGCAAACTTCTTGGTTCCAGGCCTTTTTCTGCAAATTCGAGAACCTCGCGGTCCAAAACAAGGAATCGTAAATTCTACAATTTGTCCGTTTTTTTTCTCACACTATTTCTCTATTCGATGATTAAGCCTTTCAATTAAGCGGCGTTCAATTGGTTACCCGGGGTTGACTGAAATGAATATTGGATGATACCCCCTCTAGTTTTATTTATGATCTCTATAGATCTCTTTCATAATGGCGGCCAGTCTAAATATTATTTTATATGCATACAAATTAACCTTTCTCGCCTCGTTACACAAAGCAAAGATTATTTGGAATTACAGACACACGAACGAGGTCAGAAAGGCTAATTTAAATGAATATAAAAGAATATTTAAAGTGACCATGACCCCAAATACGATATTACGGGTAAAGATGCTACATGAAGTGAAAAGTTGAATGCCAAAATATTTTATGATTTGAGCTTTGCGTTGATGTGCTATAAAGATTTGTTTGTCAGAAATGGTAATGAGTGTGACGTCATTTACGGCATCATTTCGGATACAATATTCTACTGTTAAAGCAAATTGATCTAACTCAAACGTTGATGATGTACTTGACCACTATAGTAAAGATTTTATCAACTTTTTCACTCAAATCCTCAACCAGTCTATCACACGGAAAGCAGAAAAGAAAGCCAAATGCCGTAAATGACGTCACATCATTACCATTTCTGACAAACAAATCTTTATAGCACATCAACGCAAAGCTCAAATCATAAAATATTTTGGCATTCAACTTTTCACTTCATGTAGCATCTTTACCCGTAATATCGTATTTGGGGTCATGGGCACTTTAATTTGGGTGCCATTATGAAAGAGGTCTGTGGTGTCGACCGTTTATCATCGTAGTCAATATATCCTGGGCGTTGTGTGATCCCCTCCTGCAAACAATCGTCTTCTGGACGATCCTTTTATTAGTATTAAGGTTAGTATTAGAAAACCGTTAGGCGGGGGGTTAGAAAACCCATTAGGCGGGGGGTTAGGGTTAGGATCTAAGTTGTTTTGGGGTTAGCAGTTCTATGATGTATTTCATCATGCAGGGATGTCCGATCGTGTGATCGTAGTAAAATCTCTCATTTTGTCCCACCTCTCGCGGATACGAAAAAAGATCCTGCCGAAGACGATTGCTTGCGGGAATGAGGTCACAGAACGCGCGGGATAAATTTACTACCGTTTATCATGCGTCGGAAGATGACGATGACAGCTACGTAATGGCGCCAAAGATGACAAATCTCGCACACTAAAGTTCTTTATGTGCACTAGTAGCAATCTACTACACGTGGCTGACTGCATTAGCTGACTGACATTGGTCTCACTGCATTATTGTTGACCGTCGTTGCTGTTCGGTTCCGATGAAAAACGTTCAATTCTTCGTCTTCGGATATCACTTTGAGCGCCATTATCTTCTTCGTTAGTCGTTGAATCAATCGTTATGTCTTGCGAGGAAGAATCTGGTTCAACGTCGTCTTTTCCTGACGAACTGTCGAGTCCACCACCGCCTGCACCTTCGTCGTTCGTATCGCTAACAGCCCAGCTAGGTCCTGCAGCAGAATCGGATCCAACGATGTTCTCACTCGTAACGTTCACGTCACGACGCGAGCCATTGCTTTCATTGGCTGTGGCTGCAGGCGCGGTCGCATGTGGCACAGTCCCTCCGCTGAAGGAAGGACTTCTCAAAAAAAACAAAAAACAAGAGATTTGAAAGTCGATATCGAGTTGAAGTTCTCCAAAGTTATCGATTAAACTGTGGAGGTTTAATATAAACATTGGTCTTTATAAGAGACAGGATAGTGTATCTATTGTTTTGAAATTGAAACCGGAAGTAGCTCAAGATCACCTTAGGAACCACTCTCTGGCACCATGCTATATAGTCCCCTCGCGTACGACCGAGCGAAGCGAGGGTGATAAGCTCGCCGAGGCAGGGATCCATTTCCCACGAAAAGTTTGTATCTATATATATATATATATATATTTTTTTTACTTACGTTTGTGTAGCTATGATCTGGGAGTACTGGTTTAGTTGCAGTATGGCAGTGTCGAGCAATGAATGAATGTTTCTGAGCATTGTAATACGGGCTTCGACATTTTCTCGTTCTTGACCTTCCATAGCACGAAGTTCTTCTGGGCTTAATGTCGCCAGGTTTGGACTAGACTGGCTGCCAGGAGGATAAGGGAAACCTTGTAAAAATATCAAAGAATAAAATAATGAATACACAGTCAACTTTCTCTGGAAGACAAGCACATTTGGGATCATCTCTTACTGTCTCGTCTTAAAGAGGAACCATTCATTAAAAAGAGGTGTCCGTCTTAAAGAGGTGTCCGTCTTAAAGAGATACCCATCTTAAAGAGATACACCCATCTTAAAGAGATACACCCATCTTAAAGAGATACCCCCATCTTAAATAGGTCCCCATCTTAAAGAGATACCCCCATCTTAAAGAGATACCCCCATCTTAAAGAGATACCCCCATATTAAAGAGGTCCCCATCTTAAATAGGTCCCCATCTTAAAGAGATACCCCCATCTTAAAGAGATACCCCCATCTTAAAGAGATACCCCCATCTTAAAGAGATACCCCCATATTAAAGAGGTCCCCATCTTAAAGAGATACCCCCATCTTAAATAGGTCCCCATCTTAAAGAGATACCCCCATCTTAAAGAGATACCCCCATCTTAAAGAGATACCCCCATCTTAAAGAGATACCCCCATCTTAAAGAGATACCCCCATATTAAAGAGGTCCCCATCTTAAATAGGTCCCCATCTTAAAGAGATACCCCCATCTTAAAGAGATACCCCCATATTAAAGAGATACCCCCATCTTAAAGAGATACCCCCATCTTAAAGAGATACCCCCATCTTAAAGAGATACCCCCATCTTAAAGAGATACCCCCATCTTAAAGAGATACCCCCATCTTAAAGAGATACCCCCATCTTAAAGAGATACCCCCATCTTAAAGAGATACCCCCATCTTAAAGAGATACCCCCATATTAAAGAGGTCCCCATCTTAAATAGGTCCCCATCTTAAAGAGATACCCCCATCTTAAAGAGATACCCCCATCTTAAAGAGATACCCCCATCTTAAAGAGATACCCCCATATTAAAGAGGTCCCCATCTTAAAGAGATACCCCCATCTTAAATAGGTCCCCATCTTAAAGAGATACCCCCATCTTAAAGAGATACCCCCATCTTAAAGAGATACCCCCATCTTAAAGAGATATCCCCATCTTAAAGAGATACCCCCATCTTAAAGAGATACCCCCATCTTAAAGAGATACCCCCATATTAAAGAGGTCCCCATCTTAAAGAGGTCCCCATCTTAAAGAGGTCCCATCTCCCGTTCCATGCACTTACTCGTCTCGTTTCGCCTCCTGGTTGGAGGCTAGAAGATGTGACAATTTACGGGGATTAGGATTAGGGTTACAATTAGGGTTAGGATTTAGTTAATGTGTACTCGATTTAGTCCTGGAACTAGTCCAATGTATTTGCACATCAATCCGAATGTATTTGCGTTTCGGCCGCTCCGTATATATGGAATACGTACTATAGATACGGCTAAAAGGGATCACTCAAAATGACCTTCACATTTTTTAGAACTACTAATCCTAACCGCAATATCAATCCTAACCCTAACAACCCTAACCCCCTAACACCAACCCCCTAACCCCTAACCCTAATATCAATCCCTTGATCCTAACCCTAACCCTAACCTTGATTCCTAACCAACCTTAAAGTGCTATTGTCTGTTTTGGAAGAACTTTTAAAATGATAAAGTAACTTCTTTTGAAGATTTTCGTTTCTTCGCTTTCTTTTTGAGATATATCAGTTTGTTTGATATTATATGCAAATGTCCGTCACACATGGAGAAATGTGTGTATCTCTTCATTCTCGAACGAAATCCTTTAAAATCGAGAGGTTTTGTGTTGTGGGAGAAACATGCACACGTGTTATTCACACTTTAGTGTTTTTATTTGATGAACGCAAAGATATATAACATTCTCTGATAAGTCATTATGCATGTGTGACGTAAATTCCGGATATTTGCATATTAAAACAAACTGATATATCTCCAAAAGAAAGCGAAGAAACGAAAATCCTCAAAAGAAGTTACTTTATCATTTTAAAAGTTCTTCCAAATCAGACAATGAAATTTTTTGAGTTTAGTGGCACTTTAACCCTAAATCTAACCCTAACCTAACGAAAAATAAAGACCAGACAAAAACAGAAAGGTCCTTTTGAGTCATCGCCATTCGCCACCCCCATAGATACCCGCATGATCTGTTTATCCCTATTTAACTTACCAAACATCGGAGGAGGTGGAAACATCATCGGAAATGGAGGCATAAATGGAGGCATGGTAGCCGGATTGATTGTCTGAAAAAGAACCATATATAATTTAAAATTTTTTTAAAAGCTTTGTCGCTGTGATATTATGTCGTTATAACGGCACTCGAGAAGCTAGCAACACACTCGGCTATCTCCTCGTGTGTTACACGCTTCTATACAGACCACTTACAAGTATTCCTCTGCTTAGAAACAATAGTAACTTTGAAGTTGTCCTCCAGATGAGTTATTTTACATATGAACACAAGGGATGAAAGTGGGATGAACACATTAAGGGATCTACTTACCGGATTGGAGGAACCAGGTGCTTCTGTTGGAGTGGATGGTTGTGATGTTCCCGGGGGTGGCGGCGCTGGATGTACGGGGCCCCCATATATGCCAGGTTGAAGCGGTGGGAACCCCATGGGAAACATAGGGAAATGAGGGGGCATTTGAGCAGGACCAAAAGGAGGGATGCCTACAAAGGAAAGCAAGACATAGTTTTGTAACCAATAAATTATTGGCATTATTTTAGCATTGTACCCAATAAGTTATTGGATTGTTAGCAACCCCAAAACAACAAAGATCCTAACCCCCGCCTAACGAGTTTTCTAACCCTAATGCCCGCCTAACGAGTTTTCTAACCCTAACCAGTGTTCGCCAGTAACGAAGTAAATTTACTTCGTTACTTTACTTAAGTAAAAAAATCAGTATTTACTTGTAACGAAGTATATTTTTCAACAAATACTTTTTACTTGTAACGAAGTAAAATTTTTGTAAAATAATTACTTTTTTACTTCGTTACTTTTTGTTTTATCGGCAAAGTAAAAAAAAGAAATTCGGAACGCGGAGTCGCGAAATACTCGGTCCACTCTATCCATCCGCTGGAGATCTAGAGTGGAGTAATCGCGCGAAGTTGGTTTTGCGTGTGTACGTGTTGGCAACTGTTGAGTTGGCGCCGCCAAACAGCGCCCAGATTAAAGTACAGTACCAGATTATCAATTGTCATGTTGGTTAGTCGTTCGATATATAGTTTATTTCAGAAGTACTTTTCTGGAATATTTTTTGCCATACTTTTACTTTTACTTAAGTAAGATTTTCAGGCCATACTTTTACTTTTACTTAAGTAAGATTTTCAGGCTTTACTTAAGTAAGATTTTCAGGCCATACTTTTACTTTTACTTAAGTACAAAATATCAGTACTTTGCTGAACACTGACCCTAACCCCGTCTGTATTTCAGGGTTAGGACTTAGGAAGACACTTAAGGCGGGGGGTTGGGTTAGGATTGGTGTTGTGTTGGGTTCTATTAGGGTTATTGGATCCATGATAATGATAAATCATTTTGCCATTTAAAGTGCCTATATCACTTGTGGGATCTTTACATATTTATAGTAATTGGAACATTCTAAGAAGATTTGTAATATATCTTCTCAGGCGAAAATTTCATCTTCATGGACTTTTTTGCAGTTAAAGTTACCGGATATGACATCAAATGAGGAATTTTTGAAGCAAGAAACAAAAGAAAACTGATTTGCATTGCCTCATTTGATGTCATATCCGGTAACTTTAACTGCAAAAAAGTCCATGAAGATGAAATTTTCGCCTGAGAAGATATAGTACAAATCTTCTTAGAATGTTCCAATTACTATAAATATGTAAAGATCCCACAAGTGATATAGGCACTTTAAGATTTCATGATTATAATGAATATCCTTGAGAGAATGTGCTAGCTACGAACTGATTACGAAGAAACGAAGTTATCCGCTGACCAAATATATCGATGTCACCCGCAACGAACGCCCGTGATGTAATCAAACCCGCGTTTTTACACCGTATGGGCCATGGGTCAAACTCTGGATCCAGGCCCCCCTCCCGATATTAATGTTTTATTACCAACGTTTTCAAATTACGTCACCAGACTAAAGAAGTTTACCCAACCTCGTACCCAGAGCATTTTGCCTTCACGGTGGAAGGTCGGCGAAAATGGCCCTGGAATCGGCTGGTCACATGACACCCAGAATTTCTGGGTGTTTAGATATGATAATTTTTGTGGTCTTTGTTCCATTTCCTTTGTCTACTTTGTTGACCTGAATAATTAGAAATATTCAATGCTCTGAAGAGTTGTTCATGTCAGCATTCGGCATAAAAGCAGCTAACAAGCTTAATAATCCACCATACATCCATGGTTATCTCTTACAAAAGGTATGAAGAAGCATATATCCAATTTAGCGAAAGCTATCACTTCTAATTTGCTGTAAAATTTGAAAATAGCATTCAGATTTAGATGAATAAATTATACTAGGCTGAATTAATTGAGTTTTATGACAAGCCAATCGGATTATAGAATGGACCAGCCGATCCCAGGGCCATTTTTGCCGACCTTCCACCGTGGAGGCAAAATGCCCTGGGAACGAGGTTGAAGTTTACGTACATATTCCATACACAACATATTTTTGTTATACCTTGAATTTATTGTCCACTCACAAAGAATATTGAACGCAAAATGACCAGTCCTTAGCAACTGGTTGTCTAGAAGTGGACTATATCCAAACACCCTTCAATGATTGTTCTGTGGTACACAAGTAATTTCCCTACTCGTTACAATACATACTGTACCTTGAGCAGGAGCAACAACCTGAGGTGGTGGTCGTCTTTCAGGTGCAGGTGCCTGTAGCACATCCATTCTGCACGTAGGACAAGTTTGCTGTCTCTGAAACCAAGAGCGTAAGCAACTAGTGTGGAATATGTGATTACACGGCAGCTTCTTGCAAGTTGTGGCCATTTCTTCACGGCAAATAATGCAGACATTGTCACCCCCAGCTAACTCCTCGGCTGTTGCATCAGGGTACCTAAAGAACAACAAGTTTTTATTATTAAAACGCCTATCTCACGTTTGGGGATTTTACATATTCGTAATATTTGGGTTTTCCTCAGCAAAATCATAATATATCTTGTCAGCCGAAAATTTCATCTTCATGGACTTTTTTGCTGTTAACGTTATCGGATGTGATGTTACAAGAGGCATTTTTGTGGCAAGTAACAAAAGAAAACTGGTTTCGAATGCCTCTTGTGACATCACATCCGGTAACTTTGACAGCGAAAAACTCCATGAAGATCAAATTTTCGGCTGATAATATATATTATGATTTTGCTCAGAAATACCCAAATATTACGAATATGTAAAATCTCCAAACGTATTTTACATATCCGTAATATTTGGGTTTTCCTCAGCAAAATCATAATATATCTTGTCAGCCGAAAATTTCATCTTCATGGACTTTTTTGCTGTTAAAGTTATCGGATGTGATGGCACAAGAGGCATTTTTGTGGCAAGTAACAAAAGAAAACTGGTTTCGAATGCCTCTTGTGACATCACATCCGGTAACTTTGACAGCGAAAAACTCGATGAAGATGAAATTTTCGGCTGACAATATAAATATTAGAAGTTACTATCGCAAGGGAAGTGCTGCCTCAAAAGCCATTGGAAGACTAATTTTTTATAAAATTTCCAAAATGAACCCTGGGATTGATATTATATAAATTGTAACAGACATACTGTAGTATGTACACATTGTTTTCAATTCATTCAATTATATTTAAATACAGGAGACTTAAATTACAAATAACTATCACTGTATCTGAATATAATTGGCAAGGCGTTTGACCATAATGTATGTATACTGTGTATGTATCCAGGTATGTAGTTGATGTTTGGTAAACAAATTTCTGATAAATCACTGCCACTATAAATCATGCTTCTCTAATTTGGCAAAGCTATTAGCCTATTAGTGGAATCGGGAGTGTCTGATATGTTATGGCAAAGCAAGAGCTAAACAAATAGGCGCTGACAATATATATTATGATTTTGCTCAGGAAGACCCAAATATATATTACGGATATGTAAAATCTCGAAACGTGAGATAGGCACTTTAACTATAATTTTATTATAATTATAATTTTGTTATACTGTAATTAAATTTAATTACAAAATTTAATTATAAATTTCAAATTAATTCTCAGGCTCTTAGGCAAGTAGCTGACATCCGAATAACGAAGGTGGCTGCTTTAGGCTAAGAATTTATTCATTCTACTTACAGTGTGTTCATATTTAGAATGGCTCGTCGTGACATGATCACATCGTTTACGGACTTCTTGAAAGATCTATGCAAGAGATGTGGTGGAGAAATTAAAATAAATCAAACAATTTCTCTATTTTCTCAAATCCATTCTGTAACATTCCAATTCTTTCTTGCTGTATCCTATCCTACCCTATCCTACCTATCATATCCTACTCTACCCTAACGTACCCTATCCTAACCCATCCTACTGTATCCTATCCTGCAATCCTATTGTATCCTACCTATCATATCCTACTCTATCCTATCCTATCCTATCCTACCTATCATATCCTACCCTATCCTATCCTACTGTATTCTATCTACCCTTATCCTACTCTCAAATCCCACTCTACCCTAACTTACCCTATCCTAACCCATCCTACTGTATCCTATCCTGCAATCCTATTGTATCCTACCTATTCTTTCCAAATTCAAATTCCATCATTTTGTATCGAATCCTAATGTATCCTACCCTGTCCCATCCTACCCTGCTTTACCCTACAGTCTCAGTATTGAACACAGACAAATAGTTCTGACAAACTATAAGTTAAGTTAACAGTCCTATTTCCCAAATTGGTGGAAAAATTGTGTTATTTCCCGCAGCCACGCAAAAATAGCTGGCAGCCACGTAATTTCTGTCTAGATTAAAATTGTAAAGAAAAGCCATCATCGATTGACGATTGTTATAGATGCCATTTATTGCGTGTCTGCCCTAAACGAGTCATTTTCCCTCACAGGCCCGCGCAATTTCCAGGGTGTCCGCACAAAATGGTGGCCGAAATTCTTTCTCTGTTGCGCATTTTAGACAGATTCCTTTACGCATTCAATTTCTTGCACACCATTATTTTGCTTATTGAGAGGGCTTGAAGTGCTGAACGTGTATCCTATCTAATCCTTAGTAATCGTACCCCCGGGCACGCTCTATCCTATCCTACCCTATGTCATCCTCTTCTGTACCCTTATTTTCCAAAAGTATAAGTAATAAACTAAAATGTTATTTGAGAAGGTAAGAAATCTTCTCACCTTAATGTAAGATATGAACCTTTATCATGATCAGCATGAATATAATATATAATGAAGACTTTATAAAACCTGAATATTAATATTACTCATGTATCCTATCCTATCCTACTATATCCTATACTATGGTATACCATATCCTACTGTATCTATCCGACTGTATCTATCCTAGTGTATTCTATCCTACCCTATCCTATGCTACTGTACCTATCCTACCCCATTGTATCCTACTCTATCCTATCAGTACCCTATCTATCCTATCCAATCTGTATCCTTTCTACACCTGTATTCCAATTCCATCATTCTGTATTCTATCCCATACCCTGCTCTATCCTACCCTACTAATCCAATCATATCCAATCCTACTTTATCCTAACCAAATACCAATCCTACCATACCCAATTATACCCTACCCATCTTACCCTATCCTACTCAATCCTACTATATCCTACCCTATCCTAAGCTAACCTAGCCTATCGTACCTTACACTATATCCTACCTAATCATATCCTACTCTATCCTACCCTACCCTACTTCATCCTCTTCTGTACCCTTCTTATAGTAATAAACTAAAATGTTATTTGAGAAGGTAAGAAATCTTCTCACCTTAATGTAAGATACATTGGTCTGATGGCAAACAATGGGAATGTATGAACCCTTATCATGATCAGCATGAATATAATATATAATGAAGACTTTATAAAACCTGAATATAAATAAAAACAAACAGGTTTACCAAAGTAATGTTATGAGATTAGAAAGAAACTTCCTCAAACTTGAGACTATGATTATAGTAGCCTGCAATGTAGGATCTTGGGGGAGGCCCTGAAACACAAGGGGAACTGGCCTGTAGACTGATTATACATGTATAATATACAAACATTACTATAGACTAACTCACTTTGATAAAATTGTTAATAGTAGGCAGTGATGGAAATTATCAGGACTAGTTGGCCCTCACCTGGCCCAAGAGCATGTATTGCAGCCTATGATTATAGATATTGATGTACCAGATACGGGGCTATTTGTGGTTAAAATGTATTCATATCATAATCAACATAATATGTTTATAATATATATACACTGATGTAGTGAATGTGGGAGAGCTTGGAGTAGACAGACGATAGATGGATAATTGTCAATCTCAAATATTCAGAAAGTGTTTCTGAGGATATGAACTGACAATCATCCATGTATCGTCTGTCTACTGCAAGCTCCCACATTCACTACATCAGTGTATATACTGTACACAACACACCTGAAGCATTACTGATATATAGTGACTGTCACATAGGCAGTACACGTATCAATCGAACATTGTAACCTTTGCTCTCATCTAAATCCTGGTAGCTCAATGGTTATAGCGTCTCACAGGCATTCAGAAGGTTACAGGTTCAATAGTGCAGGTATGTTATGTTAAGACAGACAGAGACCTGGATGGGCAAACAGCCACATGGACGGACGGACGGAACGAACGAACAGACAAACAGACAGGCAGACAGGTGGACAGACAGGTGGACAGACAGACAGACAGACAGGCAGACAGACAGACAGACAGGCGGACAGACAGACACACAGATGGACATACAGACAGGGTAAGATAAGAAAATTGTATTTATAATCACTGTAGTCGCATCAAAGATTAAACAAAAAATATTACTGTTAGCAGTGGTTCATCAATAAATTACAAGTATTATTTATGTAATAGATTAACTGATTAACATTTCAGGCATTGTGTTCAAATTTAATCATGCTGTATGAAGAAGCACTTGTACATACCCATAACAAGTTCACTATATAAAATATAGACAGCTTTATTTTCCCATGGGTTCTCACTTTGTAAGTCAATTGTGTGGAGAACATATTTCATCATAATAGCAACCACAATGGTCAACAATATTGCATACTGAAATTAGAACAGAAATGAGCAATATTATCAGAAATATAAGCTGTAAATTTAGGCAGTATTATACCTTATTACTTGGACTAGCACAGGTAGCACGAGTCTTAAATTCGGCTTCGTTATTATTTTTTTATTATTATTTTTGGGGTTCCACAAATTTGCAAAATTGCGCAATAATATTTCCCGTAAGGACATGTTGCCGGTCAAAAAGCCGAGTTCTTTCTTTTCGACAGATTTGCTTTTGGTCCAGTTGTTCTCTGATGTTGGTTTTGAAATTTTTTGAAAGTAACTGACTTAATCAGCAATGTGCTGACAACTGACGCTCACTATGCTTAGATATGCACACGCTGATCACGGTAGACCTATACTAAAAGATGATGAGTGATTTCGAAACGGGTTGGTCTGTGATCTCAAATTCAGGTAAAACATGCTGTGTTGATATTACCTAAAGACATGTATATTATGTACTTTGACTCACTAATTCCAAATCTGTTTTCAGAATTGAAATCGGTTAAATATTGACCGAGATAACGTTCAAAAATCTACGACGAAGCGTCCTTCATATTGCCGATTAATTTCTAAGTACATAAACAGGTTTCCCCCGAAGGTATGCACGTTCTCGTAATATAATAGACACGTATGTTACTGTATTTAGACTCGGTAATTCCAAATCTGTTTTCAGAATTGAAATCGGTTAAATATTGACCGAGATAACGTTCAAAATCTACGATTAAAGTGCCCATAACCTCAAAATGTTTTATTGTCTTGTTTGGAAGAACTTTTAAAATGATAAAGTAACGTCTTTTGAAGATTTTCGTTTATTCGCTTTCTTTTTGAGATATATCAGTTTGTTTGATATGCAAATGTCTGGAATTTCGTCAACATGCATAATGACTTATTGGAGAAATGTGTATATCTCTTTCATTCGCGAACGAAATCCTTTAAAATCACGAAGTTTGGTGTTGTGGGAGAAACGCACACACGTGTTATTCACACTTTAGTGTTTTTATTTCATGAACGCAAAGATATATAACATTCTCTGATAAATCATTATGCATGTGTGATGAAATTCCAGATATTTGCATATCAAACAAACTGATATCTCTCAAAAAGAAAGCGAAGAAACGAAAATCTTCAAAAGAAGTTACTTTATCATTTTAAAAGTTCTTCCAAATAAGACAATAAAAAATGTTGAGGTTAGGGGCACTTTAAGCATGCATCCTTTCCCGATTTGTGATCAACAATTAACTAACTACTAACAAACAACTAAGGATTGATTAAATATCTAAAAATGTTGGTGTACTGCCGAAATAGCATGTAAATTGTCTCGGCCAGAATAGCTTTCGGCCCCCCAAAAAATAATTGAATTTGAAAGAAAAAATGCAGCAAAAAATTGAATTCGAAAGTAGAAGTATTTGAAATCGTATATTAATCGAATAGTATGAATGTATGATATTACCGACAAGTTGGACAACAACATCTTCCTATAAATATTCTATTAAACTGTCATAGAAGTAATTAAAAAAAATAATCACAATATCTTTGCATGTTAACCCAAGTGTTTTACTAAACTAAAGTACAAATATCGCGGAATGATTGAGGCTAAAAGGTAGCCTCGGTTGAAAAAAAAACGTCCATGTCGGACTCGTTAATTGACCATTGCATTAATATGTTGTCAGTGGTTACCAGGGGCGGCGTAGCTCAAAAATAGGGCCCGGGAAAACTATTCGATTGTGGGAGAGCAACTATTCACAGCGGGAGAGCAGGGAGCATCACCACATTTTCGGGGGCCATAGCCGCCATACCGGAAATCTCCCGGTGGTCCACGCCGCCCCAGGTGGTTCCTAGGAATGCTGATGAGCTCTGATATAGAGCGAAACAGTCCAAAATATGAAATTTTATAAACTTCTGAACTGAAAAATCACCGCTCAGAATGCAGGAAATGCAATTTGCGGTAATCTAGATTTCAAAATTTTTCGGGGGTGCATTACCCATTTGGGACTAGCTTCGCCACTGATAGGTACAACGAAAATTTTGCTTTGGTCGTCCCCCCCTCCCCCAACTTTAGAAAGCTTCCTACGCCCCTGAGTTGTCTAACGTTTCGAGCAAAGGGCGAAGGCGAAGGGAAAAGGTTGTGAACCACCGAGATTTTTAGCAACGAAATACTGACGTTTCGAGCGGAGCCCTTCATCAGAATAAGACAATACACATCTTACTCGAAACGTCAGTACTTCGTTCCTAAAATGTCGGCAGTTCACGACCTTTTCGCTTTGCTAGAACTCTACGCTGCTCCAGGCGGTAAGACAGTCAATTCTAGCAGTTACTGTCTGATAAAGAGAACATTGCATTATCAGAAATGTAAGTTGCAAATTTAGGCAGTATTATACCTTATTAATAGATAGTTTAGTGTGCAGTATGGTTCGATATTTTACAAGTTATATCCTGCATGCAAAATCTTACCTCAAAACCAAACACAAGTTGTGTTGAAGCCCCACTGCTTACAACACTAAAATATGCCTTGTGAATGAAGACAGAGTCTAAGGTGCCCAGCAATGTTAAAAGACCTGAAAAACAGTCAGGAAGAATTGACACATTGGAATTTGAAAGATTTTGACCAAATAAATCGCAAGCTATGCCTTGGCTGAATAATTATTATAAATTGCCAAATGAAATGACTAGGGGGATTGCCAGATAATTTTATTTTGCCAAATGAAATCTTTCTTCTGTATAGAGAGAGAATTGGCAAACTCTGTTGTTACCCAATTCAGATCCTTGCGATGTACAGTAGACAGATGTTACTCTGGAGAATTGTTCCTTTTTCAATACAATAGGTAATAAGGTTTGTATATATATTTATATATATATCCATTTCTCACGAAAGGTTTGTATATAAATATTTATATATTTATTTAAGTGGGGCATGGTAGGACCAACTCCTTATAAGGAAGTAAAAAGTCGTTTTGGGTGATCCATTTGAATTGGACAATATTTTGGTAATGTTGTGAAGGGCGGCCATTGGCGAGTGGTGACCTGACGAACTACATAAAGAGGTTTTTACGAAGGGTATACACGTTTGCATAATATAATAGGTACGTGCGTTATGTATTTAGACTCGCTAATTCCAAATCTTTAAATATTGGTTAAATATTGATCGAGATAACATCAAAATAATACACATTGCCGAATAATTTCTAAGTACATTTAACAATTTTTACGAAGAGTATGCACGTTCTCGTAATGTAAATTATTTAGACTCGGTAATTACAAAACTGTTTTCAGAATTGAAATTAAGTAAATATTGGCCAAGATAACGTTCAAAATCTACGTATTTTGATATTTGTTATCAACAGACGCAGTCTGGGCACTGGGGACCATGGATAGGGAAAAGAAACTCTAGGGGTGGGGTGGGGGTAGAAAAGGCGAGGGGATTATTGCGGATTGGTATTTCTAGTCAGAATGTAATCATGTCCTACCAGTATCTTAATAACATTAAATTTCAAATAAACAATTCTTCAGGGTAATGTCTGTTTCCATCATCTGAAATCACATGTAGGCTGATGCGATATATCGATATTTTCGATAAATATCGACATTTCGAAAATATCGATATTCGATTTTTCGCATATCGAAAATATCGAAAGTTTCAACTTGACAACTTCTTCTCTCTTTTTCGGCAATTAGTTTCGGTAAAGTTGAGAAAACACGTGTATGACGGCATTTGCGAATTCAAGTGATGAAAGCGTATCGGTTTAAAAGCAAGTAGCGTGGTTGTAAACACAATAAGTGTGATTCATAACTATAATTTTAGCAACACCACCCACCATTGGGATTAACACAAGCGGCAGTTGAGCGCTTGAGTGGTGGAAAGTCCATGTAAATGATTTTCCTCTCCTTTCGCAGTATGTCCGACGATATCTGGCGATTCCAGCAAGCAGTGCTCCAACTGAAAGACTATTCAGCAAAGCCGGACAAATAGTAATGGCAAAGCGAGTCCAGCTTAAGCCGAACAAGGCGAACATGTTAGTGTTTCTTGCCGAAAATTTATGAATAAACGTCAGTGGCGTAGCTAGGGTTTCAGGGGCCCTGGTTCAAGAGTGAGGGCTTTTGTAGTTGCATGTCCAGAAATTTGGGACAGTCAGTGGAATAATCTGTTGGCTCAGATTTTGCTTGCCCCAAGCAATTAGACATTCGGGGGCCCTGGTTCAATGAACTGCCTGAACCGCCTATTGCTACGCTACTGATAAACGTGCAAAATCGTTTGTGCTTTAACTTGTAAATAAATCTTTTAACGTTAATAAATTGCTGTAAATAAATCTTTTAACGTTTTGACTATTTTGCGACTTTGTTTTTTACACGCACATATGCCGCATCACAAACAGCAACTAAATTAAGTTTTCTAATTTGCATAATTCAATATAGTCGATATTATCGATATTTTTCTCTCAATATTTTTCAATATCGCGTCAGCCTAATCACATGGTGTGGCACTTTGCAATAATATACAGTTGCCGAGCATATTTTAATTATGATAAAATTATAAGACAATCAGGTTTTATTAAATTCTTTAACTTTGTAATTTTGGGTTTTCAAAGACTGTACAAGGTAAAATGGTTTATGGAGAGAGTGGAATATGAACATTTGGAATCTCTTGAAACGAATTGTAAAATATCTTGCAATGCGAAAATTCATCTTCATGCCTTTTTCCCTGCTAAAGTTGATTTACTATTCACAGGAAATGACGTCAAAGCAGGGACACGCAAAAACATTGTACATTGATTCAGCAGTGAAATACAATGAATGTTTGGGAATTGAGCGAATGTTGTCTATAAACAGGTGTGTTTAAAGTTCAGAACCAAACTTTCATTGTATTTCACTGTTGAATTAGTGTGCAATGACGTTGCATGTCCCTGCTTTGACGTCATTTCCTGTCAATAGTAAATCAACTTTAACAGGGAAAAAAGGCACGAAGATGAAATTTTCCAATGACAAGATTATATTACATTTCTTCTTGGTTGAACCCAAAGATTACGAATATGTAAAATCCCCAAACCCCGGCACTTTAATGCACGGTCAGCATTATTTTATACTTACCAATTGCACGAATATGGAAGAGAAAGGAGATTACAGGACTTCTTTCCATCTATGAGCACAATGGAAATATAATATTGATCAATCAAAAGAACTGCTTGCTCTAGCACCATACAGTGACACAGTAGAACCTGCATTTTACTACCCCTTTTTTAAGACCATCATTCCCGTACGAAAAATTTGAGCGAGACAGTAGCGAGATTCGAGCCAGTCAAATGAGCGAGACATGAGCCAAAATTGAGTATGGCAATAATGAGCGTGACACAGCGGTACTGAAACGTGACAATTTGAACCAGAATTGAGCGGGACATTTGGCACGCCGTGATATTTTTATGGCTTGTTTGTGGCCAGATTATTGCTTCATATTTTATGGCTGAAAAATATCGTTTCAGCTGATTGCTTTCTCGCCGGAAAAGAAACATGCGTCACGACAATTATCACGATGACGGACGAACTCCACCTTGCATACAATAATGCATCTTCACTAGCCAGACATGGCAAAAATGTTCTTTTATTACAATAATGGATTATACACATTTAACAAAAGCAATTTGTGAACTTATATTACAGAACAAAACAGGAGAATACAAAACTAAATCGTGGTAACTTAGATGGATCTCATCCGTCAATATGTTTATGGTATATGCAGTGGCTGGATTTTCAAACATTCCTTTCGCACGTTGTAGTTAATTGCGACGAGCGTAATGGCTCATTTGCTTCGCGTGCGATTTTTGATGCGATAAATATCGCCAACTCCTGGTTTAGATACATGGTAAGTAATCAAGAGCGAACAGAAGAATGACAAAAATAAGTCGACGACCATTCACATGACCGTTGTCCGGTGATTGTATCTTAACCAATGATTTTTTGTCAGAGTCGTGCTGACCATTAATTTGAGTCTTAATACATATAATCGATACTGTAGACCGATTTTAGTTTGTTCAAGCAAGATGTTGTCTATATAGCTTATAATATTAAATCGTATGGTTCGCGATTCCAACCAAATACGAATTTTCGCGCCGCAAAATGTGCGGCAGAATAATTTAACACGTTCGGCGTTCCGTCCAAGAAAATACAGTCTCTCAAATAGTAATTAACTATCGATACTATGAACAGTACTACGATAAATAAACTAAATCGATTCACTTACGTTTGGAAGAGACTTGGAGAATAATCAAGACAAATATCTGTTGCTTGCCCTGAATGCGCCACTCACCTCAACTTCAACACGCACTTCGAATGTATCTTTAGTGGAATGCAACGCGACTTCGGAACGATACTGTCTTTTTTGTCGCTTATAAAATATATACTGTACAACCATAGCCGTTGACGAATAACGATGCAAATAAAAAAGTCAGGTCTACAGTAAGCCTTACTACGAGTTTTTCGAGCGAGCTTCAGTTCAAGTGTTCAACCAATTCAAATTTGCGCGCCCATCTTTGATGGCATATTTGTCTCTGGAAAATTTGTACGGAATGTAAGTTTCCCGATAAAATTCCCTTATAAATTGTTTCCGCAAGATGTGTTGTCAGAAAACAGACAGATTTTAAGTTAGATTAGCTCTATCACGGGGAGTCTTGCTGTGTTGTTGGCTGTACAAAGAGCCTGACATTTGTCAGGCTCAACCGTGACACGCGAGGTAGCGTATGTCTCGCTCTTTATCGTTCACTAAAGCTATAATCTCGCTGATAAACGGGCCGTACAAAAATGTCGGTTCTTTCTGGTAGCGAGACAAATCAAATGTCTCGTTTTGTCTTGTTCAATTACCGCTCAATATTTAGCATTATGGCCAGATTCTGGCCGGTATCTCGCTATGTCACGCTCATATTTTTCGTACGGGTTATGCCGTTACTAAAGAAACGATCTCGAGATGTTTAAGAGATTGGAAAGTTTATAAAATCACTAAAATGTGCGACAGAGATAGAATTTCGGCTGTCATTTTGTGTGGGCAGCTCATGGAAATTGCACAGGCCTGTGCAGGAAAATGATTCATTCCCAGTGCACTTTAGGGCATACACGCAAAAAATGGCATCTCCGGCAATTGTCAATTGATGATGGCTTTTCTTTACAATTTTAATATAGGAATTGCGTCTGCAGCTACCAGACATTTTTGGGTGGCTGCGGGAAATACATGTGTATATACACACAATTTTTCCACCTCTGGCAAATAGGACTGTTAACTTAACATAATATAGTTTGTCAGAACTATTTGTTTGTGTTCAATACTATTTTTCTGCACATCGTTTTGAAAAGTGATGTGCAACTTTTACTATTTGGCCCAAAATGATGTTCAATTTGTACATTGCACACTGTTAATTTGAACCCTGTCCCTAACTATAATGTTACTTACATATTCAATCCTGTCTTCTGAAAGCCAATGAAAGCACTTGAGAAACAAGAGAAGTGTAAACTGGGCAACAAAAATGGAACTGAAATTGTCTCGAAACACCGTAAAGGCCAGGCACGTTTCAGTGACAGCATACCAAGATCTTTCAATCAAGTGCTAATTAACATAATTCAAAGAAAAAAATAATAGCATAAATTATTGAATGTAGGGCAGTATTTGGGGATTCGTTAACTTTCAGAGTACTCAGCTACGTCCACATATTTTTGTTTTTGTTTAAAGTGGCACTACAGTACGATGAAATTCACCCCTGTTTTTAGATTTTCTTTAGCATAGAATAGTATTTCAGGGTCGAAAGTGATCATCGATGTAAAAAAACTAAAAAATAGTATTTGGAAGTAAATATTTTTGAGCTCAGTGAGATCACTATTATTTAGGCAACCATTATAAGAACATGCATTCCAAGTGAGCTCGCAATTTCAAAAGGTAATATTGTTTGTGAAGTCAGACTCTCAATGCTACACCTGAATTTCAGTCGAGGTTACTTGTTTTCTTCGAGAAGTACAGCTGAAATGTCCAGCCTTTCAGACGAAGAATTTGAAAAAAGAACCTTGATCACTATGGATTTACTTGAAGAATTTAATAGCCATGTGGAGTCTTTGTGTTGAGAGTCTGACATCACTTCCTTACGTTGGTCAGGGACGTGGTGGACATAATACATCGTTGAATCACAAAACTGTTTCAACTGATTAATATTTAGCAGCTCTGCTTTATAAATAGATTTACATAAAAAAATCGATAGCTAAAAATTTGATTGTACTAAGTAGTACCACTTTAAAAACACAAAGGCACTGATCAACAATTCAAAAACCTACTGCTATACTCAAATACATGTACCAGTAGTTATTAAAATGATGTAACTTTTGCATACCAACTAATCAAGATTTAGTAACTGATCATCAACAGTACCTCTGTTTCAGCAGGTCGTAGTTGGCCAAAAAAGACTTTCCGTGATAGTTGTCCAACAAGAATTACAAATACAAATGCTTGTAAATAAAGAACCTAAAAATATCAACCATGAGAATTGATATCAGTTCTACTTCACACAAAGAAATGTTTTTACGGCATGTCTGCAATGTTACATTCCCAATGGCATGTCTGCAATGTTACATTCCCAATGGCATGTCTGCAATGTTACATTCTCAATGTTACATTCATGTCATTACATTCAATTTTACGGCATGTCTTCAATGTTACATTCATGTCATTACATTCAATTTTACGGCATGTTACATTCTCAATGTTACATTCATGTCTGCAATGTTACATTCCATTGTTCAAAATACAGCTTGTCTACTTCCTGTATTTCATAAACAAGAAACCATTTGAATCTTTTCAGGGTCTGAAATTTGTGGTATCCCGATATCCACGGGATATCAAAATTTTGTTTTGGATACTAACTTCTGTTTTATTTGTATCCCAATGGGATACCACGAAATTTCAAAAACTGGGTTAGTGGTCTCCCAATAGGACCTTAGGTACGAGCACTGGGAACGAGGTTGTTACCTATTGGCAGGTTTACTAAAAATCAGTCAACAAATTGGGTGATAGCTAGCCTGCGTAGCTGGTGCAAAGGGGCTGGGATGGGCTGCGGAGCAGCTGTGATAGCTTCACTGATGGAAGCGCCATGTGGTTCGCAATGTAAATATGTTAAAATATTTATTTAAAAAATCAAAAACTCTGCTGAATCTCCTGCATGTAGATCAGAGACGATGAAAAGGTACAGTTACACCAAACTGATCAAAGTGCAGAAAATAATCATAGAGAAAAGCACCAGGCCGATCAATAAAACGTAAATACAAACTTAAAAAATGTCATCGAAAATTTTCAGCAAGTTGGAAATAATAATTTGAACAATGTTGATGATTTTATTTAATTTAATTCAGAGTGATTCTGAAAGTGACTTTGATGGATTTTAGTGTAAAATATTATAAAACTGTACTTATGATTAATGTTTTAAAGTTGTGATGATGACTTGTGTTGTCGTGTGCAAGTTAATATTTAATATTGTATTAAACATCATATTTGGTCTTGCAATAAGCTTAGATGGTGAGCGGGCTAGATGTGATGTACAGTCACACAGACAAATAGCAGGTGGGATACTGAAAATCATGGTAACTAGTATCCAGAAGTGGGATACTGGATTCTCAGGGGGCCGGGGATACTAAACTTTGAACCCTGGTATCCCAGTTAAATTTCAGACCCTGCTTTTCAACTTGTAGAAAGGTTTTTTATACATAGATAACAATCAATGTAACAATCAAAATGTAATGATAACAATCAAAATCAAGACATGTATTATAAAGAATTAAACATTATAAAAATAACTTCTGTGATGTCATATTTTTTATATAATATCGATGTGATCGGCCGATAACCGATCTGCCTGAAAGTTACCAATTATCAGCTATCAATTAATTAAGAGGTCAACCGATCATTATTATTATTATTATTTACGAATATTTAAAACAGGATAACCTAATCAGTACAAAAAGTACTGTTATCAACAGGGTCCTGTGTTTACCTATACAATCATAAAAATACTCCTAAAACAATATTAAAATTATACAATATATATAGATAAGAAACTAACAAAAATAATCATCCACAGCTCGTACAAATAGTGCCCGTGATGATAATTGTCTGATGTCCAACGGTAGCTCATTAAAAATTGTTGCTGCCTTAAAAAAGAAACTATAACATCGGATCGGACATCGGATTTTGCCGATATTTTGCAACATCGGCAAATCATCGGATCGGTAAAATATCACTCCGTGGCCGATGTTTTTGCCGATGTTAAGTTTCTAAATTTTGTCATTTATAAAAAGACAAAAGCTAAAAGACTGCATGACTTAATTTCCATCTCCTGCTGGGAATTGTGTGAACCTGTTTATTTAGAAAGATAAGGTGCGATTGACGAAAGTCAGACCGGAAATTTCAGAGAGCGACTTGTGAAAATGCAACATTTTTGGCGGCAATTGATAAAAGGAGAATAGTGCGAATAGTGCGAATAGTCGGCGAATAGTCGATGAATAGTGCGAATAGTACGCGAATAGTTGGGCAAATACGGCATGTAAAACATGGACTGATAAAACTAGGCATTCTCCTTTTATCAGTTGCCAAATAACAAGTCAACAAAAAACACGCAAAATTACAAACGACCAAAACAGCGTATTTTTTATTTAGTTTGTTTACATAACCATAACCGGATATAGCGATTAATCTGGGACAAACGGCCCCATGCAGTAATCTCTAAAAACATCGGATCGGACATCAGCCGATGTTGTAAAAGAAACATCGGCCATCGGATCGGCAAGCAAAATCCATTTCGGTTGACCTCTAAATTAATTTCCAATTATCGGCTTATCCTTAGTTCGGACATTTAGTTTTCAGAATGTTTATCATCGGGATTAGGCACATGTTCTAGCTCAAAACGATACTGTTCAGTCCCTGTAAGTCAACTCATTTTGTGTTGGCAAAAAATTGCCGAGGTCTTTTGATAATTTACTGTTTTGCCTCGGCCAATTATTTCTGCCGAGGACCATGATGAAACTGAAATTTTCCAAGCAAGCGCAATTTTTCATTATCTTGTGAGGGCTAATTCCGCTAGAGCACTTAGGACAAAGAAAAATATAAATTTAGAATATCTTTAATACTATGTGCCTTGGGATTTTTTTGCCGAGGCAAACCAGGAAATTTTCAATTTGCTTCTGCATTTGCATCGGCAATTGGCGAGTGCCGAGGCAAATTACGGGGACTGCGGTTCAAGAGCAGCCATTAATAGTATTTGTAAACTAGTTGGACTCTGATGTCATAAGTACAGTGCCAGGTTACAGCACTGGAGAAGGTCATTCCATAATCCATGTTTTTATCATTAATAAAAAGTAAACATATACAGGTAGTTGAGACATTGACCGTGTTCTGAGCTTCGAAAGTATATCCCATCCTATTGAAATTCGTCTTTAAAAGAACCAAAATATTCTACAGTGAAAGCCGCCATTTTGAAAAGTGCTAAGTGAGTAACACATTACAAGTAACTAGTTACAAGTAATTGTTACTTTTTTGAGTAACTGTAATGGTACCGGTAACTAAAGTAGTTACGTTTTTGAGTAACTGTAACTAGTTACAAGATTTCAAAATAAAAAGTTACTATAACTAGTTACATTTTCCGTTGACGACGCCGTTACTTTTTGCTTGTTTATAATTTTATTACTTTATAATACTTTTATTCGTTTTATATTATAATATAAAAGCAGGATGTCGTTCAAATTCGTACCCAGGCCCCATGGTCTTAATATCGCCGTTCGACGTTTCTGCAATGCATTCTGGTCAATATGTATGTGCACACTGCGCAGTTGTCCTCTACACACGTAAAAATCTCACAGGTTGTAACAAGGTTGTTGGTTCAACATGCCTGTAACAGTATTGTGAACATGATAGATCAGGACTGTTAAAATAACAGCACTGTTCAAGCATGTTACATGTTGTGACAGGTTTGTTGAATCGTGAGAACATGCAAAAACCAACTTGATAGAACAACCAAGTTCATAGCTGTTGTAACAACGTTGTTCAACCTTGTTATTTCATCATGCTCTGACAACATGTTGTATCATGTATGAACAACGTTGTTCAACGCTGTTCAAGCCTGTTCGATCATCAGCCATGAACAATGTTCCAACATCCATGAACAGGCCTGTTGACAACCCTGTTCAAGCTGGTCAGCTCAACCCTGCCGATATCAACCATGTTTTAGGCTGTTCACAGGTAGAAACAGACTGTGCGTTTTTATGTGTGTGCAGGAACTTGGTGATACAGTATAAACACAACAAGATGTATTCACAGTTGGTATCGCTATTATCTATGGTCGTATTTGGTTTTAAATATATGTTCCAATGTAAATTACAAACATGCCAACTTATTTACTTTGGCCACAGAAAGGAGTGCTTGCCTTGCCTATTACTTCGTTATTAAATTTACGTCAAAAATATGTCCATGCATTTACTTTTTATGGCTTTAGTTTCTCAACTTCTCACAAGTCTCAACTTGTGTTGCTTTATAGTTAGAGGTCAACCGATCATCGGATCGGACATCGGATTTTGCCGATATTTTGCAACATCGGCAAATCATCGGATCGGTAAAATATCACTCCGTGGCCGATGTTTTTGCCGATGTTAAGTTTCTAAATTTTGTCATTTATAAAAAGACAAAAGCTAAAAGACTGCATGACTTAATTTCCATCTCCTGCTGGGAATTGTGTGAACCTGTTTATTTAGAAAGATAAGGTGCGATTGACGAAAGTCAGACCGGAAATTTCAGAGAGCGACTTGTGAAAATGCAACATTTTTGGCGGCAATTGATAAAAGGAGAATAGTGCGAATAGTCGACGAATAGTCGGCGAATAGTCGGCGAATAGTGCGAATAGTACGCGAATAGTTGGGCAAATACGGCATGTTGTAAAACATGGACTGATAAAACTAGGCATTCTCCTTTTATCAGTTGCCAAATGACTTGTTAGTCAACAAAAAACACGCAAAATTACAAACGACCAAAACAGCGTATTTTTTATTTAGTTTGTTTACATAACCATAACAGGATATAGCGATTAATCTGGGACAAACGGCCCCATGCAGTAATCTCTAAAAACATCGGATCGGACATCGGCCGATGTTGTAAAAGAAACATCGGCCATCGGATCGGCAAGCAAAATCCATTTCGGTTGACCTCTATTTATAGTAGTACATGCAATTAACCAGTGTCCAGTTCCAACTTTGTTCAGTTTCAATACCAGTAATGCACCTATCAATGTTAAGCCCCGGGGATATTGACTTTTGGGCAATACATTGGGCAAAACATTCGTCAAATTCACCTGCAGTAGAATAGCTTTTTTGTCAAAATACCCCTGGGCCTGGGAAATATAGGATTAAAATTAAATTCAAGCAATGCAAAAAGCCCTGCATACTAGTATTGGAACAAGTGTTTCTCTCTGACACTGTTTCCACGTATTTCAAACATTTAGCCAGGATTTTGTATCTATTACGTCGCTTTCAGTCGCGTCGTGGCCACGTAGTATGGGAACTGAAGGCGACATAATCCTCGTTCCCAGGCCCATGACTTATAAGTGGCGATGCCGAAATGCACATGATTTTTTACGAGTCAAAAAACCCGTCCCTCGAGCTTGTCAAGAAAGTCAGATTTCCCTGTCTCGGGATATGTCGTTCAGTCAATATCCCATATGTAGCCCGTCCCCCCCCCCCTGGGGCTTAACATTGATAGGTGCATAACTGAAACAAAGGAACGTAACTTGAAAGTGACTTTGTAACTGTAACTAGATACTTTTTTGTCTTGTAACTTTTACTGGTAAAACTAGTTACATTTATCCTAATGTAGCTGCAACTAGTTACAAAATAAAAGTAACTTTTACAGCACTGACCTGGTCCTTCTATTTAAATACCTTCCACGTCAGAAGGTAACAATTTGTTAATATTAAACAGAAACAACGTGATATTAATACAACATAAAAGAACATGGTCAAACACAATTTATGATACGCAGTATTTCCAATACTTACCGCTAGACTTGGGTTTGATTTCGTAATGTAAACGACAGAGGGGTAGAATTGTTGTTTTTGATAATAGGCATTCCCTATCACTAAGCCAGTAAGAGCAACACTTCCGGCCGTCAATAACCAACCTCGCATTGTGGTTGAACGTTTAGACCACAATCAAAATAAGGACTGGCGATCTGGCATCAAATTCTTGGCTTCTTATGTGACAGTTTCTTCGAATAAACTGTACAAGTCCTGAAAGAAACTGCGCCAACTCAATCACACGATCACACGTCTTCACATACGGGTGACCCGACTTACACGTCAAATCCCGACAACTGGCCGACGGCAGCTGACGTGTGCGACCGCGACTTGTCTGGGGCCTGGGGCGGAGGATATTCTGGGTGAAGGCTAAAAGGACCTTCACATTTTTTAGAACTACTAATCCATTCCTAACCCTAATCTCAATCCTAATCCTAACCCTAACCCTAACCTTGATCCTAAACTTGATCCTAACCTTAAACCTAACCCTAACTGTAGCTATCCATAACCTAACGAAAAATAAAAAACAGAAAAAACAGAAAGGTCCTTTTGAGTCATCCCTTTTAGCCTTCCCCGATATTCTGAGGGCACGGTGAGCACATGGAGAATTGTAGTACCCAGGCCATGCACTAAATATGCCAATCCGGTCTAATCCCCCGGCTACCAATCCCCACATAGCCCCAGGTTGTGGGGGGGGGGGGGGGGCCGGGGGGGGGTTCACATTGACTAGTGCATAAGGGGAGAGAGACTATTATCTCCCTGTATTATCTCTAATATTTTCCCCTATCTCTCTTACCTCGCAGGCAAGCTTGGATTCATTTGAACTATGCTCGCTGTGGAACTATACAGATGAAAAAGTTTGCTATAATTGCTGCAAATTGTCTTTCCGAGCTCATGCTAGATTTCAAAAATTTCCGGGAGAGGACCACCGAACCCCCCTAAAAATGCGGTCACTGATTACCTGCTTGACTCGACTTCAGCCCCCCAACATTAAATCCGTTACTACGCCTCTGCCCCCCCCCAAATCCTTTTGAGCTTTCTGTGATACTTGAAAGTTTGGATAATTGGATAAAGAAAAAAGGAATTCTTGATAAGACCATAATCATCATCACGTTTTTGAGAAATTTGTTTGATATATATGCAAATGATCATTAATCCGCGGCTTTGAGGCCAACTTGGGTTACCTCTGAAATATATTGCTAGAAATGCCTCCTTTTTGCTAAAATAACTTCAAACAACTTTCACTTTTTGAATCAATTTAATGGTGTTAAATCACACAGTTTCTATGCAGAAGTTTTTATTTTGCTATATTACAGTTTACGACTTTATTCACAGTTTATGTCCTTTCTCGATGCAAACTTCCCTCGCCAACACCGCAAAAGCGCGCGTTATATTACACCATAAACGTCCTCGTGTTTACCAAATGTAGGTGCTTATTTTACAAAACTAAAGATACTAGTTAAAAAGTTGAACCTCGTGTGGTGATTCTAACTTCTAAGTCCTTGAACTTCTTAGACAAATGCAAGAAGAACTCAGTCATTCCAAAATTCCTTCACTTTAAAGTTGCCAACCGACGACTTGAGAATTCTGATGCATATCGACAATGCTAAAGGGAACTCTAGAATTCGTGATCTCGAAAACCAAGTTTCGGATGCCCTTCCTTAAGCCCTAACTAGTTCGGATCAGCGGACTATCAAAGATGACCCTTGGGGAACCAGCGTCGGTTTGCGCGCGATTTTCTCGGCTTACTTGCATGTGATGCGTTTTGATTTCGGAAGTTTCAACCAAGATTAGGACAAATACGCAAACATATAAAAATAAACATAATCGGCGAAAAAAGTGTGTGTGTGTGTGGGGGGGGCGGGGGAGGCTAGAACAACTTTAAAGAATGTAACTATTGGGAGATATAATTTATATACAAGAAACTGGTCACTGTTGGCCCAATGCGGTCTTTATTCAGAATGGCCGCGTAGGGATACTGAAACTTTTTTATCGGCGGCCATCTTGAAAATTTTTATCGCCCATGTACGGATATTCCCAAGGGATATTCCCGCGGTCGCGCAATTTTCGCAAACATTTCCCATGGGCTGCGCAATTTCTACGTCTGCCCTGGGAACGAGTCATTTTCCCGCGCAATTTTTTTCGCGAGCTGGCCGCGCAAAAAATGGCGGTCGATATCAGAATTCCGTTGCGCATTTTACAAACTTTCCAGTCTGTGTTTATACAAAACAAGCAACACAGAAATAAACGTTAAGTTACATAAGTAAGAAAGGCGGCCTATCAGTATCAGTCAGTCTGAGAGCTTTGAAATTTTAAAAGCCTGTACATGACAACTTAGTGTTACAGTGTACTCAACATTATGTTGTGCTCTCAGTGCTCCTGCCGTGCCCCAGCAGCAAGCTGCAATTCCTGGCTACACCACTGTTTGTAATCCCAATCTCGCAAACAAGTGTTTTCTGTTTTTTTACCATGTCAAGACGAAGAAGTCAAAGTGATAAACGCAATATTATATGACCGATAATTATATTAAGCACAATGTTTTGGTAGCTTATTCAATTTTCATTGCAAAAGTCAGTTTGCATGCACTCATAGATATTTTAACGTCATGGGTTTGAAGATAAGTTTTTTTTATAAAACGACGGACATTCAAAAGCTGTCAGTTCAATTGTATACATTTGTTCCGTACTACCGCTGAGTTCATATTAAAGTGTTTCATAATCTTGATGCCCCTTTGTAATCGTGCATTTTTAGCAACGGCGTGGTTCCCTAATTTCGCAAATAATCTTATCAGAAATCGCCGGAAAAGCACTTCTGGGCTTTGCAAAATTAAAATTTTTCCTGTGCCGTGGGGCCAGCCGCCAGACCCCCAAGTGGGTTCGCGTCAGCCTCGAAATTAAATACACTACAACGTACTGATTCTTCATGTGCGACCATAACGACTTGTTGAAAACTGGTGTATATAGTTTGGGATTATGTAACGAAATCACTTTAACACAACTGTGCATGTACGAGTGTGTATACCATCAGATATAGAGGATTTTTCACTATATTATAAGTCATTATGCTTGCATTGTTTGGCAGTGGGGATGTGCCTCGCATTATAAAAGTTGTATTTGTTCAGGCTTATATAATAAATGTGGCGCCATTCACTTTTTAAAAGAGTTGCTTGTGACTTGCTCTGCTGTGGCAAAGGTATCGTGTTGTTTTGTTCATTGGAGAGGCAAACTCAAGGACGACAAGGGCTGCCTGAGTGCCGTAACCAAGGACGTACTTGTAATGTCAGGTGTGATTGTCCACACGAGATATTCATGTGGGAACTGCCGACGATTGCAAAACTACTCATCGACCTTGATCTAGTCCGACTGGTCGTATTGGAGTAATCCAACGGCACGTGTTCATCTGACCAACATTCACGGTGATATCTTGGTTCCTTTCGACTAAAGTTCTGTTCAGTGCGAAACCTCAATGACTGAATGGATTCCGTGCACTGATCTCGAAAGAAGACTGGATCGAGCAACTATTGTTCAGAAAATGAAGCCGGAAGTCCGCCATTACTAAGGGACTGAGGTTTTTTGTTGGATTATGTGCTCTTACCATCGACAAAATAAAATAATTTTACTACAAAGAGGACCAGAAGACATTTTTCAAATTACTGCGTAAAACGATTCATGCCCTTAGTAATGGCCGCCGTTGGCTCTAATTATCCAGTGAGAGAAGCCTAATATGAGACGTCAAATTAGGTTGAAGATTTTATGCATTTAATGTTAACAAAGAAACTATATTGGCCAGACACTAAACCTATTTCGCGAGCGTCACAGTTTGATTTTCTTGCAAACTCGCAGCAAATATGCAAGCTTCAAAATCAGTTCATCAGATACAATAGAAAGCTCAATCCAGTCCTATTTTTGAGATCAGTGATTCCGTGGGCAGAGACGTAGGAACCGGGGGGCTGAGCCCCCCAAAAAATCAGAACAAGCGTTGCTAAATTTAATTTTTTTTTTCAATTGTATTAGTAATAGAGGCTACGGGCTTTATCTACACGAGATTTTACAAACAGGTGCAACCTGAATAGCCTGAAATGTTAGCCAACCCCTAAACCCTTGCCACGCGAGTGTTATATTGGTTCCCAGACCCTTCTGTCAGTGCCGTAGGCAGCACACTAATCTTGACTTGGAGAGGCAGCAGCACTGATCTCAAAATAAGGACTGCATGGATTGAGCTTTCTATTGTATCTGATGAGCTAATTTTGAAGCTTGCATATTTGCATAATGTAAATTGACGAGAGATCATTAGAAGCTCCGAGTTTGCAACAAATCAAACTGTGACGCTCGCGAAATAGGTTTAGTGTCTGGCCAATAGAGTTTCTTTGTTAACATTGAATGCATAAAATCTTGAACCAAATTTGACGTCTCATATTAGGCTTCTCTTACTGGATAATTAGAGCCAACGGCGGCCATTACTTAGGCTATGAATTACCCAGTAATTTGAAAAATGTCTTCTGCTCCTCTTTATAGTAAAATTATTTCATTTTGTCGATGGTAAGAGCATATAATCCAACAAAAAACCTCATAGGATCCTCAGTTGGTCCCTTAGTAATGGCGGACTTCCGGCTTCATTTTTTGAACAATAGTTGCTCGATCCAGTCTTCTTTCGAGATCAGTGGGCAGCACCAATCTCGTTCCCAGAGCCACTACTTACCTGCTTGTCGAACGCCTCTGCTCAACCGCCCCCCCCCCATACAAACATTTTGCCCGAACGCCTATGACGTTCGAGCTAAACAATTTGTAAAATCACCCGTCTGTAACGGACGATCGTTAAGCTCGTATTCGGCTCAGAAAAATGATTCTGAGTCCCGTACAGGAATCGAACCTGTAACCTTCTGATTGCCGGTGAGACGCTCTAACCATTGAGCTAACGAGAATCAGATGGAGAGCAAAGGCTACAATGATGTACTGGTTCGATTGATATATGTACTGCCTATGCGGCAGTCATTATATATCGGTGATGTTTGGATGTGTTAATATATACACTGCTGTAGTGAATGTGGGAGAGTTTGGACTAGTAGACAGACGATTAGAATATAACCTTCGCTCTTCATCTGAGCGTCTCACCGCCGGCAATCAGAAGGTTACAGGTTCGATTCCTTTCCGGGACTCAGAATCATTTTTCTGAGGATACGAGCTTGACGATCGTCCACGTATCGTCTGTCTACTCCAATCTCTCCCACGTTCACTACAGTGCATATATTAACACAAGACCATTATTATTCGTGAGAACATGCACTTTCCAGAAAATCAAGAAATCAAAATCAAAATCATTGACTCAGAAAAATCTGAGCCCCAGACGGGAATCAAACCCTCTGGTTAGACGCTCGGTTAGCCATTGAGCTACCAGAACTCAGATGGCAAAGCTAGCGAAGATTACGTTGTGTACTAGTTTGTACGTGCGACATACTCGGCTAAATCAGCAGTCTCGATATGTTGTATATCTTTTCTATCAGATCTAATTCAGATAAAAATTAGTAAGTAGTCCAACCCGCCGTGATTTTGCTATGCTATTCCAGTCCAAACCTTCAGCGGCTTTTCCTGCCTTGTAACCAATGACAACGTTTAATAACAGTGGCAATAATTCTTCCTATGTCCACACGAAGTTTTTGCCGCCGTCAGTAAAAAATTTCGTGGGCGACGAGCGATCGTCTGCCCATGCGCACGATAACAAAAACCTCAAATTAAGGTCTACAATTCGTCCGGTGCCGTGTCAACACTTCAAAAAGTGCATGTTTCCGAGCAAACGGACGGAACCGGCCAAGTCGAATTCGTCCGGACCCGCGTGTAAACGTACGTAGTCTTAACTCCAACTGTATATCGTAACAATGAAATGAGAAAAACGCTAAGCGATAAGGGAAAAGACCGAGAAATATGAAGGAGCGAGGTCTGTGTGACAAAACCAAAGGCAAATACTTTCTCGTAGTACAGACCACCTTTTCACTTTGCTATAATAAGTAGTTTCTTATATGGCTTTTATAGTTCATTTTCTTGTTTGTTTTCAGCGCTGTTTTAAGATACTAAAAATTTTAAAAAGAAGCTCTGTAACTATCTATTATCTATTTAGTAATAATGTCATTAACGTGTAAATAGTTAATTTTAATTTTTCCTGATACATTGTAGCGGAACAGCCCTATTTCAGGGAGCTATAATAAACGTACTCTACTCTACTCTACTCTACTTTACCTTACCTCTTACACCTGTTGGTATTCGTTCCGAACGAAACATTCGTCGTGCTTTTGCGTAAAAGAAAAACATAACAACACTAATGTTCTAGCATGTTTCCTCAGTTCAGGATTCTTGAATGAAGATATACCTAGTTCTCTTCTAACTGTGCTTAAATCAACAAAAAAGTTTTCCCGCGCCAATACCGTCAGAAAATACTTAATCTACGGACATACGGCAAAATCCGGACCACAAATTTTTGAACAATCATGTTGCTTAATCCCATATATGATAAAACTAGTTAAAAATGGATTTTCTGCTATTAGTCACAGTCAAAACCGTAACTATTTTGGTTTATTTTTAGTTTATTATAACATTTAAACATGAGAGAGCTATATCTCCAAGTGGTTTCCTTGGCTATGATGGGGTTTTCAATTACACGAATCTAAAAATATCTAAATTATCCGCTAATGTTTTAGGTATAAACAATTCGGAAATATTGAATTCGACTGCTCACGTCTACTGAGTTTAGTTTATTAGTTTAGTTAGTCAGTTTATTAGATTTATCACTCTTTTAGGTGAACGGAATACCCCAACAGGCTAGAAGCCCAATTGATAGGGGTTCCGAGGGCCTACGATTTAAGGTCGTTATCCGAGAAGACCCGAAAGTCTTACCATTTGCTGATATTATTGCAAAGGCAACACTTTCTCCTCAATTATTTTTAAGACCCTGAGGTGGTCCGACCCAGGATCTAGACATGTGTGGTAACCACTATAGACCACACTTCTTGTACTATAGACGATGAAATTCACCACCTATAGTAATTACTTTTTCTATGTTCTGCGCAATTGCCTATTGGCTATGAGCAACAACAGCAACAACAACTCGATCCTCTTCGATATCCGCCATTTTTGTGTCAAAAATTGCGCCTGCTTGGTCTGAATGTGTAATTTCTACATGGCGATAATCGCGGCGGTTTTAAACCAATTCGCATCGCTTTCTGTATAGCGCGGCTGTCTCTTGCATCATTGAGGTCAAAAGTTCGATTCATATACATTCGGATCATTTGATCGGTCGTGGGATGACGTTCGTCAATTCTCTACCGCGAAACTCGTGGGTTTCTCCGGGTTCCTCCCACATATCGAAAGTTGACAGAGTGGGTTACGAGTAACAGCTGGGAATGTATTAACGACAAAAACTGAAAACAGATATAGTTAAGATTTATCGACATGAGTTTCGCATGCACCTTCGGGATTGCGGATTCAGCGATTCCCATTAAAAATTTTCATCTTATACCTTGAGGATGATCAATAGAATTGAAACACTACACATCGATCCTTACAGATTATCATAAGAGATAACTTTTCTTCAAAAATTTCGTGCTGACTTAAATGAATAAATTAGCACATTGTTCCCACTTGACGGGTAGCTCAACTGGTAGAGAAGCGGACAGGAATTCCGAAGGTGTGAATTCAAAACGCGTTCGAGTCCACAATCTTCCGTCGACTCGGTAGTTAGTCATGTCGATATACATTTTCGTGTTACCCTGATAATGTTTCTGAAATAAATAGTTAAGGTTATTAGAATTAAGGTACTTGTAAAAATTGATGTAATCGTGAGTTGCTGAAAGGCTAGCTGGGCGGTGATGGCGTGGAGTGGCTGAGAAATATATACGTTTATATTACATGGAGACGTTTGGGTATTTTACCAAGAACAAAAACGCAAACACGGGAGATCGTCAACTGCTCAATCCGGCGGGCAGATCATCCATGTTTGGTCTGTCTACTTCAAGCCGTCCCACATTCATTACATCAGTGTATATATATATATATATATATATAACTACAAGGCGTAGGAAGTTTAATTTGAGGCAGCAAACATTCTTTGTTCATATATTCTTTAGCGCTTTTTCTTTAGCTATTCTTTAGCGCTTCATACATATAGCGCTTTTCATAAAGGTTGGTGCAGGACACCAGCTACCAATTCCCCCCGGTTCGAATGACCCAGGGATTATTTTAACGCGTGCAGTGATATAAACCAATTTGTGCAATGATAAATGAGATTTGTGCAGTGATAAATTTTTCTTTAATATTTGAGAATGGGTGTTATTCGTGAAAGGTTGCATCAGAAATTCTGTTCAAAGGCACAGTAACATACTACATTCCAACATATATACTATTTAATATCAAAATTTAAATTAGCAAATACACAAATAAGACGATAAGTTAAAGGACCCTGGTCCACTATCTTCTGATAACGTTATGCGTACCGTAAACTAACAGCCTTATGCCCTTACAGACCAGAAGCCAACTAAAACTATAGTTTGTACCATTTCTGGCATTTCAACTTTCAAGATACATGAGTATTATAGCTACTATATATAGCATGCCCTACCGCCATAATAAACAAAACGCTAGTGTTCTCACTATTTAGCCGGGCTACCCAACTGTGTCAACCAGCCAACCCCACATAACATGCTTGAGGCTTCTCTCAGGTCGATGCGTCTGACTGTTTGACCATTGTTATTTTGAAAATGCGAATGTATGCTGTGCGAAAGGGATTATAACTCATTAACAATTGGGAACAGGAGGACCGCTTATGAATACTATGACAGTACGACTAGTTGATTACTGACGAGCTGCCGAGCTACTCAGTGCTCCATCGCTGCTTAACGTGATAAAAATTCCTTAAAATAATCCCTAGTATGACCAAAACACTTTGAGAATCCAAAAATTCAGTTAATCTAAGAACCGAGTGGCGTATCGTTTAATCGCATGGCTTTCCACGCCTTGTTATAGTTTTAAATAAAGTATTATTTCATAAAGGAAAAATAGCTTCATTTACAAAATGCTCTTCCAGCGAGCCATGTTTCATACTATATACTAACATAGTCAATCGAGATATGGTCTGGAAACTCGGCAAACTTCAAAGCGACTATAATGAGCTACGTTTTGATGTTGAACCGTACCTTACACCGTGCACATCCTTTGTTTTAGGTTTATTGATATTTAAACGACACGGTTGAGCGATTAAACCCAAACGATTCTATTGGATGATTGCTTCATTATACTAAAATACAATAGGTTCAGTGACCGTGCACCGTGCACAAAATTGCATAAAGACGAACAAAAAGATAGAACAAAGACTTTAGCTGAGTTTCCAGACCATATCTCGATTGACTATAGATGGATTATCTGATTAGCTTCTTCTAATCAGACACTGATTAGCTTCTTCTAATCAGACAGTGTCTGGTTGGATAGAGGTAAAGGTGGGTATCTGGTGCCTCAAAACCAGACAGCTCAGGTTAGATAGGGTCATAGTGTAAGTTAGTTAGGATGACCGGGATGATGTAGAGAGATGAGCTCCACTATGTCCATGAATTGGAAATGTCACATATATGGTTTGATAAAGCTTCTTCTAATAAGACAATATATGGTTGGATAGAGCTAAAGGGGATATCTGGTGCCTCAAAACCAGACAACTCAGGTTAGATAGGGCGTATAGTGTAAGTTAGTTATAATGACCAAGATGATGTAGAGAGATGAGCTCCTCTATGTCCATGAAATGTCCCATATGGTATGATAAAAGCTTCTTCTAATCAGACAATGTCTGGTTGGATAGAGGTATAAAGGGGGCGCATCAAAGGGAGTCACACCTTGGCAGCTAGGCACGAACAGCCAAATAAAGTGGCTGTAATTGACTTTAGAAAAGAGCTATTTGAGAGCCTTGGCTGTCCATGTCGGTTTCACTGTACCACAGTGTTTCCTAGGCATGCTGATGAGCTCTGAAATGAGGCGAAACCGCGTGGTATTTCCTTAAAAGGTGTCTCCAAAAATGATAAAATATATGCAAAAGCTAAGCACAATAGAATTTGAATGCAATATATGCATAATATATTTAATTGAAAACACAAGTTAGAACTATTACATTTTTGCTGAATAGTTAATCAGCAGGAAATGCCATTTCAGACAACCAAATTTTAAAATATTTCCGGAGGAATGCACCCGCACCCCCCTAGAAATGCGGTTAGTATTTCGAGTTTTGAAGCAATTCAAAGAAATCCTAGATCCGTCCCCTGATCGAGTTCTCGAAATTTCTTAAAAAATCTGTTTTTGTAACTATATTGTTTAATCTATATATTGGTTTCTACAATCCTTTTCATAATTTACAGCCTCAATGGCCACGAACAATCAGGGGTCATTTTCCAATATGGGCACTTCTTTGGAAGAATTGTTGAGTTGAAAAACACCAACTAAATTGAAGTCTGAAGTATGGTATCTCGGAAAAAATCTTATTAGATAACGGCCCAAAGCATTCAAAACTTTCTGTCCACTAATAGGTACTCTAGCTTTTTCCCTAGCTTTTTTCAATCTCTGGGAAGTCACTCGCAAGATATTGTTCTAATTTTCGTTCGAATATTGTCAAATATTTCTTTTATATTTAATTTTTAGAATGCTTTTAAAATACTCTGGTCAAAGCCGAAAGCATTCAGACACATTTCCAACAGGCTATAATATCCATGAGACACAGAAATAGTTGTTCCCAAGACTATATATTTTATGGATACATAGTTATCACAGAATTACCTCTAAAATTCACAACTTTACGTCCACCAAATCTAGATTCCAAAAGATTTTCCGATCGTTTCTGTGGTGGCTACACAAAACTATTCCTATATAGTGTAGGAGTATACCAGTATGATTATGCAGGTTAAAGAGAGGCTAATGTTTTAAGTGCTCGGCAGTATTCAGTTTATCACTCTCAGGTGAAACGTAAAACCAAACTGATCCGAGGGCCTACGATTTAAGATAGTTTTTCCTAGAAAACCCGAAAGTCTTACCAGAACGTTGGTTTTGGTTGAACATTGTTGAGTTTGCAATTATAATAAACTAAATTAGTCTTATGGTATACGCAAATGCTTGCAAACGATTGCATCACAACAAATGTACCAACTGATAGTTGAGCTGCAAATCCAGATATACACCTTTCAAACTGATTTTAGGCGTGACTCGCTCATTTGGTAGCCAACTAAACTGTCTCGGTACAGCCGCTGTTTTGACAAGTTTGTTATGGGTGTGCGGTTTGACGATGTTGAGAGTTTGGAAAATTTATCCTAAAACCACTGTATATAGATTTGCATATATTGCATTCAAACATAATTCAAATTGCTGAATTTGTATACAATGTACTGTTGCAACAAGGAACAAGTTCAAGTAGCCCGCGAGTTAATGCCTGCAGGCGGACGTCTTGTTAGTTATAACATCAAACGTGCACCAGTGTTCGGTAGGATTCGAGTCCGGACTGGATGAGAAGCCATGAGTATGAGGTTGGATTAAAGTCACCGGTTATAATAACTGAGCCATAAGGATGTTTTCTATGATAAACATTTGTTTGGATATGATCATACAGAGAAATATTCCGATTTTGATCTGCCCATGGTGGGTGGTAGGTCAGTACAGGCCTCAAGGAAAGTAGCAGCTTCTCTCGTTGATTTCTTAAGATTGATTTCGATCCATATACGTTCTAACTCATCATTATATTGAGTTATACTCTTCCATGGCAACTCATCTCAACATCTCTGATATAGATACACTGCACCTCCATATGTGACAGCTCATTGTTAGTTCTGTCTTTCCTTATCAACAAATAACCCTGTATATATTTACGAGATCATCTGAGCCACGTCTCTGTTACACAAACAACAGAAACATCGTTCGTATCTACAACAACTGCTAACTCTTTACTTGAGACTCGTTACTTTTCTGAACTAAAGTAGTCGTTCATAGGATCAATAAATCAATTTTATCTTCGCATGTTGCTCCCCTGCCTGTTTAGAAGAAGGGAGTATGAACTGTGTTTCTGTTTACTTTATTAAAAGAAACCATACAATATTCTTGTGATATGTAATCATTGATGATCGTATATATACTATTGTCAATTTGTCTTATTTTGTATAGCTCATGAGGAAACTCGTGCATATATACAACCAAAAAATCGATAGGACCGGTGCGGGTGGGACTCTGCAGAGCCAACTCTGCTCCATTAATCTCTACTGCGTTAATGGAGTAGCCAGTAGGAGGAGCAGAGATGGGGGCTCTTTTTGCTCACTGACCATTTTTACTTTGTTAAACTGCTTTACCATTGATTATTTTCAATTCAACATTTAATAAACTGCCTTTCCTTCGACGCTTTTCCTTCGATTATTTTCAATTCATCTGTTATTATTGCTTATTAAACAGAATTGGCGGCTGCTATACGCCGTCATAGCTTATGCCATGATGGTGAAGTCTGGTGACATCTGGTGAAGTTAGGGTTAGGAAGAAACTAAAATGGGGGATTATGGTTAGGAAGACACTTAAAGTGGGTGGTTAGGATTGGTGTTGTTTTTGGGGTGCGTTCTAGAACACAACAATTACCAATTATTGGTAATTTAAGGCCATTGCACTCTTACTGATTATTGGTAATTCTGGGCAGGAGGATATGCTGCGAAAACGGAGACGATGTTGTACCCAGTCCATAAGGAGGAGTTATACATTTAACGCTTCTCATTGTTTTCAGCGTTTTCGTCCAAATCGATCGAAAAAACGAGACGAAAAACACTCGCGTGGAGGACGAAAACTTTCCCTGCGTTTTTCAAAATGAAAACTGCGGGTCAATTTTAAAACACATGGTAATTTTCATTTGACATTTTGATTTGTTGTTACATCCAATTTTGATTGAACCAGAACGGTGGATTATTACTTGCGCTACTCCGTTACTTTTTTCAAGTCACACAAATGGCAATATACCACACAATGCTTACAATCGCACACGCCGATCGCGGTAGACCTAAAGCCGGTTTTCCACTAGGCGATTCTGTTCGCGCGAAGCGACTTTTTATTGTTTAAATTGAAAATATTTCTAATTAGTTCCAGCCGAGAGCTTATAAGACAAAAGAAAAAGTCGCTTCGCGCGAAAAAACCCGCCTAGTGGAAAATCGGCTTAAGTCGCCTGATTTCGAGCTATCCTGTATGTTCACACGTATCAGCGCTCATGCCCATATGCATGCCATCGGCCATTTTGCTAATACCTTTGCTGTATTTCGAATATAATGTTGAAAACCTCAAATTTTCAATACTCCACACTTTCAAATTCAATACTGGTATTACTGCACACAATTTTCAATCAATTCTGAAGAAAGTGTGCAATACCGTATACTAAAATAGGCCCTGGCGTATAAGGGAAAATCGCATTATGTATAGTACATGTACGGCTCATGTAACCATCCTTAATTTTTTTATTCGCATTTTATTTTAATACTACTTACACAGCACAACACTAGTCATATATCGTTATTTGGTAAAACAAGAACTTTGGAGCCCGGCTAGGCGAATTTTCACTCTCAAAAATAAAACAAAAATGAAATCAACAACACAACATCTCGTAACGATAATTAGCCCGTGCTCAGGAGCCGACAAATTTTTCTCATGTGAATCCACGCTGAAAATCATCTTCTGATCACTTAAGCGAGCCCTCAACTCATATGACGAACAGGCCCTCGACTAACACCCACGTAGCCGCCAGTTTAGTATATTGCGTTGATTTGTGTTTTTTGAAAACATCTAGAAACTAAGTGCATATACTTGAAGTGTTTATACACACAGAGTTAGCGACAAAAATGGCGCCGACATTCAGAGATGACGTTTTCACAGTATTGGAGAGAATTTTGACAATTCACGACAACAGATAAAATGATTTTTCTGACGATATGAGCTTGACCATCGTCCATGTATCGTCTGTCTACTTCAAGCTCTTCGGTATTCACTACAGCAGTGTATATTTTAACAGATTAAATCATATTGAGTACTGCAAAAAAAACACAATTTTTCACACTCTGACGAAGGGCCTTCGCTCGAAAGTCATAGAACTCCTACACACCATTTCGCGGGCGACAGTAAATCAACCTTTTACTTCTGCACTGCCTACGCAGCACAACATAAAAGATGAAATCAAATAGGACCTTTGACCGCGAACGAAACTGATTCGTGAAATAAGATCAGGAGAAGGGTAGTCATGATTGAACAAAGAAATTTGATTTAGAATGAGCGAGACAGAGGGTGGGAAGACGTCAAACGACAGAGGAAGCCGGAGGTGCGAGTGGGATAGGAAAAGAAAAAAAGCGGACTAGGTAAACTGAAAATAGTGAGAGAAATACTGTGAGGATATATATGGTGAAGCTTTCCTTACACGAGTAATATTATTTATAACTGATCACTTGCTATTTCCGAGTCTCATAAAAAATCGAATTAGTAACTATGGTTGTAGCTACTTCTCAACGCATTCACTGAAACATAGCGGCAGTTTGCCATACAGTTCCGGCAGTAGGAACACCAACCATGTTTTTTCAGTTAGCAGTCTTTGCCAAACTATCATCAAGTACATTACTAATTGTCACCCATTTTGGTCAAATATTTTTTCTTGAATAATGTTGGGAAATTGTTTGACAGAAATCAAACTGGTCATCCCACATTATTGCAACAAAAAGTTGTAAAATAATGGGGTGGGAAACGGCCAATGTTGTATGACCTTGATATGCACAAATGCTGCATAAATATTGTCAAACAATGTCAATGTTTGATAATTTGACCAAGGTCGGAAGGCTTTAGAATTGAGAGTACTAGTCTCTCGTCACCCAACCAAATCGGTTGTAACCCAAGGTTTTCATATGACAAACTGCTACAGTTATTCCGCATAACAAAGTAACAAACGTCATCAAAAGTTGTGATAAAGATTCAATTTCAACCACTCGTGTTTCTATGACCACTGTATGAAAATCCGGAAAGAGGCACTTGGGAAGTTAAAGAGTTGCTTCTCTGCGAACGTAAACAAGTCTGGGAAGAAAGTAAAGTTCAACTGCACCGTTTAACCGGGGTTAAAAACCCACCCAATCACACTTTCATTATAAACTGGGTGTGTTCCCATACGCCTCGGCCTTCGCCTTCGGAACAATTACATGTCCTCAACCGGTGTTGAAAAAAGATCGTAAGCGTTCCCATGGTTTACTAAAACTTAAAACTACAGAAATACACGCATTATCCTGTTTACTTTCGTTCGGTAACCATAAAGTAAGTCCAAGATTGACATGTTGGTGTAACCACAAGTGCAGTACGGAAATTTAAAGTTTGTGTGGTTTCGAGATGCAGTCTGGTCAACTAATATTTCAATGGACTTTTATAATCACAGATATTGTTTTGAATTCTTACTTTAGACACGAAACGCTATAGTAATTGTTATACACGGCCTGAACAACCGTATTTAAATTAATTTGTAACTTCGAAAGTATTCGACTTCCAAATTAGCCAAACCCTCTCACCAAAAATCAACTTCGTTCACCTAAAGTTGGTAAACGTCTCTTGGGAGCTGCTGGGATTCCCCGAAGTGGGTACCCAGTCACAAAAAAACGGCGCACTTGTTGCAATTGTCGTTTTGTATATCGCGGCGCTTTGTGTTGGCATGGTAAATGAAGATGAATTTTTTGAATTAAATCATCTGTGGGAATTAAGCATTGCATAACAGACGAAAAACGTCTTGTATATTACGTGTTTCTCAAAGACACTCCAAGTGCTTAAGTGTCGGTGGGATTTAACGCAGAGACATGCGATGATATGACGACAGGGGTATATCTGTGCGAGCTGCAAAATCAATTCACTTGAACCGGAACTGAATTGAAACCGCGGGGGAAATAAAGGCAAGACCATATTTGGTAAGATGGTGGAGTTCGACTTCCTTTTATGGCGAAGCGAGCACCAAATAAAGTGGCAAGGCACGTGTATGATGATTTGAAGGTTCTATAAAAACACGAAGAATGGACAAAATGCAGAGTGAACGAGAGTGTAGCAATAGCGCGTTGATCGATTGTACGGTGATCAGCGACGACGAGAATACAAGAGAGAGAGAGACCGGAGACGAAGAGACAGAAATAGTGGTTGCGATCGACGAGTCGGTTATCAAAATGCATCAGTCGTTAGATCGCGGAATAAAGCGAGATGCGGACGAGTTGCATAGCAGTTCGTCCGACCACGAAGACATGGAAGACACAAAGATCGGGTTTAAAACCGGGAAAGAAAACCAGGGGAAGGGTGAAAATTAAAATGGAGTACATCGACAATAAGCTTCGGCGGTACACGACGTTTAGCAAACGAAAAACCGGTATAATGAAGAAGGTTCGTGAGTAATACGAATTTCAAAATGTAAATAGTCTGTGTCCGTAATTTGTCTGGTCTGCGCTATTCCTGTCTCGAAGGAGCACAGTGTTGATTGTGTAAAGTATTCGAGATGTTTGCAGAGAGCTAGCAGCGATATGAAGCTTTCGTATGTGTAAAGACTAAAGGTTTGTTGTTTTGCATGCCTGTGTTTTTAGGCCTACGAGTTGAGTACTTTGACAGGAACTCAAGTTATGCTTCTGGTAGCGTCCGAAACAGGACATGTCTACACGTTTGCAACGCGAAAACTACAGCCAATGATTACATCTGAGAGTGGCAAAGCCCTGATACAAACCTGCTTAAATTCTCCCGATGCCTCGGTGAGCACAGTTGCTTTGGACCAACGAATGTCTGCCACTGGCTACGAAGAACCCGATCTCTCGTATTCGTCTCACGAAGGCGTGAATGTTGACAAGGTAGGCTTCGTTGAAACGATGTTTTCTTGCTTTCTTCTTGCTTCTGGATCTGCAAACTGTCTCCACGACATACCAATAGTGTCAAATTCATTCAAACGAAGGATTTTCACCCCAGGAACGTTCGAATATGTTGTAGTGTAGACAGTTCAATACAGGGCGCTTGGTTCAATAGCTGGATTTTGAGCGATTGCGAAAGTTCAACAACGTCATTATTGCTTCTTGTGTTTCGAAATACTCGTTTCATTTGCACTTTGCCCTATTTAGTTGTCTATTCGCCTTGTGCGAGCTCAAAATCGCTAGTTTCATCCGCACTGTAGCACTCGACGACGCGTAGTAAAAGCTCTATCATTCATATTTCGTGTAACTTTGTTTGGCGGCCATATATGGACGACATGTCTTTATTTGGCAGGTAGGCGCACAAAAGTAGCACCATTTTTGGAAGTTACTTGTGGCTTTGAAATTGTTCATTCAGTAAATTATATTCGGCGACCGGGGTTCCCTTTAAATCTGTCGATCTCGGCCGTATTTCAGATTCGGTGGCGCTGCAAAGCTAATTTTGCAAGAAAGAACATAATATGGGAGGAATATATTTCTGGCGTGGAATTCTGAGTATGCGTCGCGGCTGTGGGTTGTTGAAGATGTCAAGCTGCATGCATTCGTTTGCCTGTTCTGGTGTGTCTATAGACTAGTACCTGATGCAGGAAATGAGAAATTAATAGGGATTTACCCTAAAGAGCTTCGCTTTGTTGTTTGGCCGTTACAATCTAAGCGTCTTTCTGTTTTTAATAGGCATATTTAAATCGTACTATTTCTGGTTCGAAGTGAAGAAGCAACCGTGTCAGAAATGCTAGGGGACAGAGATACTCGTGCCAGATTTTCAATACGAAACATAATGTAATCTTATCTTGGGATTCTCGCAATGAATTGCTTTCGGAATTATCCTGACAGCGAATTGTTTTCGTTTTATTATACCGGTGGATTCCACCACAAATCCACACTAAACTCTAATCGACGGGTTTCAAATTTAGTGAATGCGGGCGACACTGCGTTCCTTCAATTGAGTTTTTTTAGCTGTCAAGGCTTAATATTTGCAGCTTTTTTGTCCCCCTTCGTGTTCTGTCTCGCTCTCCTCTGACGTTAGTAAAGCGAAATGTTTCCGCCGGTCAGGCCTACTCATCAACAAATAGTAGCGGTTTCCCTCTCCGAAACATTTCTTCCTTGCTTCCGAAAACTTCAGAATTATTTTCTCAAGAATACTATAATCTATTGTGAAAATTTCTACACGACATCTCTGGTGAATACCGTGAAAAGGGCTTTTAGGCTTTTACCTAGCAAACTATGCAGCGATACTCTTTCACTTCGGTTAATTTGAATAATTGTGAACACAATGTGTGGGTCGCTGGAAAATTTCCCCCCACCAGTCGAAAGCTGTTTGGCTAAAGTTTGCTAACTGTCTTTGCCTTGGCCTACGCATACTGTCGCATCCTTTTCCGACAGACAAATATCAGCTAACCACGGTATTTGAATAGTTCAAATGGTTATGTGCTGGCACACTAGCAATTGTCAATCTATTTGCAGACAATGGTTTCCTAATACACCAAAACAGCGAAACTCCTGTGACACCACTTGTGTGTTCTCATGAATGCCGGTGAATTGGTTACACTTTGGTTGTTTATTTTTAACGCTACTATTGCGATATGTTCACCTTAAAGCGAGCCACATCTGGTTTCTATCCACATATTTCTCCCATTACATTATCATGGCTCATCACTTGTCCCAGTGGGAGCTGTCTTCGATGCTATTTTTGGTGTGGCACATTTTATTAACGATCAGGGTATCCTTTGTACTCATGCTTTGTGTTATTGCCTCTTTCTCTTATTTTGGTGTCCCTGGCAGAAAAGACTTGGCGTGTGCCTTTTGTACTTGGTTAATCTCTTGGGAGAAATCATTGTTAAAATTTTCTATGCTTGTGACAGATTTAGGTGAACTCACCAGCTGGGGTGATTTATTGATACATTTTAAATCTCCCAATTTGTACAATTCCAAATCGGGGTACGAAACACATGAAATGCATGGGATTAATACATAAGGGCTTTATCCAAATTGGTTCTTTTGTCGATGTAACTGCTTTGTAAGATTATACAGGAAGTTAGAGTTGTTAGAACGTGCAGCTGTTGATGTACTTTTACTCAATAGTTATAAATAGATACTGGTCCCTGTGTAATCTTGCTAATGGCTTTGACACAATTTTGTCTATGTGCTGAAAAGCAGTGTCCAGACTGAAGTCAGTTATTACGACTAAGCTATCATAGCTAAGTCTGTGAGAAACAGGATGACGTTTGGATAAACAAGGTTAGAGCTACAATTGAAAAAACCTCAGGGGTTTAGGGGATTAGACCTTTGGTATTTATGAACTTGAAAGAATACAGATTAGTTTTCCTATTTAAGATACATTTGTGACATAGGTAGCATGCTGTGCACTTGCTGGATGCTATTACTTTGATGGTCTTGTTTCACGGCCATTTAGAGGATTTTCTTCACTGTGAATTAGGCTGCGTTTACACTAGAGCAAAAGTAAACAGATTCACATTGTTTTGCATCCTCATGTGAATAACAAACAATACAAATCCGATTACTTTTGCTCTACTGTAGTGTGAACGCAGCCTTAGAGGAATCCAAAGTTTTTCATTTCACTATTTTTTAATGTGAACTCATGTTTCAACACCAAAAATCCTCAATAAGCATAGTTAGATAATGTGTGTAATATATCTTGCAGACATGCTCCAGGTTTTGGGTTTCAAAATGCATTATCACATATAGAATTCCACATATTCTACACACAACGTGAGATATTAGTAACCCGGATAATCCCATTTAAGCAAGATAATTTGAGAACATTGAGAAATCTTTATGAGAATACAAAAGCATAAGCCTATTTTATCCCGCCAAAGTGGCAAGGTCAGATGTACAATGATAGATCAATAGAAAATTAATTTTTTTTTATTTAATGAGGAAGGCCTAGTCAGTCGTCACCCATGTTGCAAATAGCTGTATTGTATTGTAGCTGGTCAGTTTATATTTATATGTAGTATACTAGTACATAATTTTGTTTAAGTATTAGGAAAGATTTGAGAAGTGTATGTTTCTGTTCTACATTTCATATCACCAATTTGCTGGTAATCAATGGTAGAATTAATGTAAATCTTAACAGTATGACTGGTATATATTTATCTAATTGAAAATTATTATTATGGTGGTTTGCTTGCTTGACTTGCTTATAATGGCATGTGCTATTATGTTGTACTTTATAAAGACTCTTTGTGTTAGGTCAAATTACTTTGGTTTAGTGGGTCATAATGTAGTTAAGTATGAGAATCTTTTGAGAAACAAGTCTCTTAGTGTATGTGTACTTATAGGTGGTAAATAATAAGTCCTCTCAATTTTTATCTAGTGTATTATTTTCAATACGATATTGTCAAGTTATATTAAAGTCAAGTTATTGAGTCTGCAAACTACAATGTTCATATGTGTTGGTGTCAGTAACAAACAACTAGTTTCAGGCGTGATTCACTGTATTACAGGGAAGGGTACAAACAATGTTCATTGATACAACTTTTAACATTTGAATTAACACGAAAGGCAAACATTAAAAAACTTTTATGAACATTAAAAAAGCATTGCATTTGATATTTCCCCCAGTTTGTTTTTGCCAAAATGTTGTCCAAATATTAAAATCTTTGGTATTTCAAGTATTGTGAAAGCATTCAAAAGAACGGTTGTGCCACACTTTGAACTCTAAAGCAATATTCGTAATTATTCAGTTTGGGATATGGTAATTATTTTTATGTCGTTTGAGAAAATGTCTTTTAAGGTTGTCATCTCCTAATTTAAGAAAGTGATGTCGAAGTTTCCCACGGGACCTGGTGCGAGTTATTGACCATGAGAATTTTTATTGAGACTGTTTTGTCATAATGACCAAAAACATTAATGCTAAAAGCTGTTGGTGTCTTGGCTACATCTCGATCTTTAACATTGAAAAAGTTTGTTTGAAATTGTTAAGCTTTATGTAATTGGTTTATCTCAATGAATCTTGATTGTTCATTTCCTACAGTTTATAATTACTGTTGGTATGGCAATGAAGACATTATTTTCAAAACATTGTTATTTGGGGTTTAAGTTTTAGGGGGGGCTTAGAAAATCACCCAAAAAATAAAAGAAGTGCAAGGGTGGGTTACCAAAAAAGTTTCAGACATTCTGTCAACAAAAATGTTTTTCATAGTTAATAGTAGTTTACATTTTTTATAATTTACTCAATAAAAATGAAGCAGCTGGTGCAATAAAATGAAAAATAATTAAACATGAAAAGACATTGCAAGATATGCACATAAAATTACCTTTTATAATAAAACAACAATAAAATTCAGTAGACATTTTTGTATAAAGTATGGGAAGATTAATTGGTATAATTGGAAACCATGCAATTATCATTAATGGTACTTTTTAATTTGTTGTGAAGGGTTTCTGTTTGTGAAAATAAAGTTTAGTTATAAATGATGGAAATACTAGACATGTAAAATACTCAGATGCAAAATGACTGTACACTTATCACCAGGGCCACCGAGAGAAATTTTTGGTCCCTGGTCAAAGCATATTTGTGGGCTCCTCCCACGTCATGGCACTGATAAAGAGCCCCCATGAGTGTGATAAGGCCATTAGAGAATCGATGAAATGTAATGATTAATGCTAAAACTTCAGTTGTTAATTATTACAGAACCGAATCTATCGTTCCACAGTTAAGATAATGTATAATATACTCTTTTGTTTTGAAATGGGCCCGGCCCCCTTTTGCCATTGGCCTCTGGTCAAGGACCAGGCTGACTCCCCACTCGTCAGGTCTGCTTATCACTCATTTTAGACGGTGGGGCTAAAACGCGGGTGGGTCGTTTCTCTCAAAAAAAAATTGGATATAGTTTTTGTATGAAAAAGTGAAAATAAGGAGTAATGTAGCACATATTTGTAAGCTTTTTGTTGAATGCTCTAGGGCTTGGTGGGTAGAACAGTCAATTTATCCCGGGTGTTTTGAGGACCCCCACCTGCAAGCGATCATCTTCTGGACGATCTTTTTTAGTATCTGTGAGTAGTAGGACAAAATGAGAGATTGTACTGCTATCATACGATCGGACATGCCTGTATGATGAAATAAATACATCAGAACTGCTAACCCCAAAACAACTTAGATCCTAACCCTAACCCCGCCTAATGTATAAATATATATGGTAAGTGCTTTTGCTAATTTGCAACTGTACAGACTACATCCTATCGATTGAAGCTTGTCAAAATATTGTCTTTCCATTGGGTCCCTACTATAATGATCCTGGTCTAAAGCATTCCCACTGTTGTTTTTTCTAGGATGGGAAGGCATCTATTTTCCTAAACCAAAATATAGATTTAAGCCATACTGGAACAGGATCCTCTATGACTGGTATAACTCTACAAAGTGCTGGCAATGGTTCGTTTCCCATGACGACGTACCTACCACCATCCAGTGGTCACCAGTCCAGTGTATCAAAGTCGGTGAATAGTGTGCAGTCTCTATCTGTCCAAGCCATGCCCGGTGGATCATTTGCAACAATATTTTACACCTGGGAACACATTCCCAAATGGGACATACCAACTTGGTCAAGGCACCCAGCAACCCCTTTCACAGGTCAGTGTATGCTCCGTGCCTATATATGCTCCGTGCCTGTATATGCTCCGTACCTATATATGCTCCGTGCCTGTATATGCTCCGTGCCTGAAAATGCTCCGTGCCTGAAAATGCTCCGTGCCTGTATATGCTCCGTGCCTGTATATGCTCCGTGCCTGTATATGCTCTGTGCCTGTATATGCTCCGTACCTGTATATGCTCTGTGCCCACTGCAGCGACCCGCACCTGAAAAACTATAACTAAAGAACCACAAAAACTCTTAAGAGCAGATAGCACCAAGTGTCTGATCTGGGGTGGGATTGGGAGCACCGAGCTGCTGTAGTGAATGTGGGAGAGCTTGGAGTAGACAGACGATACATGGACGATCGTCAAGCTCGTATCCTCAGAAAAATTATTCTGAGTCCCGGACAGGAATCCAACCTGTAACCTTCGCTCTCCATCTGAGTCTCGGTGGCTCAATGGTTTAGAGCATCTCACTGGGAATCAGAAGGTTACACGAGGTTCGATTCCTGTCCGGGACTCAGAATAATTTTTCTGAGGATACAAGCTTGACGATCGTCCATGTATTGTCAATTTGGTGATTAACTGACCTAATTTTCTCGAGGTTCATTTAAATAACTGCACCTTTCACGTGATCACCAGTAGGTGTCAGCCCTAATTCCCCACGGAGCTGCTCACCGGAAATCAGACCACCACCGGACGACGACGTTCGCTGTTAACTGTATTTATTATATAAATATATTTCTGTAATCCTAATACTAACCCTGTAGTGAAATGGAGTCCACTTTGCCGGGATGAAATCGATTCTCTAACGTTGATTAACTGGGTTAAAATATATCTCGACGAGGTCATAAATCTACTGTATGTTATCTGTTTCAGGTGGTGAATTCTCAGGTGCACCTGCAAAGGATGCAAGCGGCTACAAACAACTGCTAGTTCTCACATGAACGTTAACTGTTCGGTGAACTCTCACAACCACCACGACGATGGCCACGACCACCCAACGGGCGATAGCCCTTCTAATTCCGGGCCAATGTCAAACATGTCAGGAGTACCAATCAACGTCCTCTCTATGCAAGGGAACAATGACACCGCTGGACAGAATGTGGTGTTGACCAGTGGTAACATGCCGCTCATGTACAGCTCGGGGATTTTGTATGCGTCGCCATCGACTCAGTCGCAAACGACGTTATCTGATGGAGGCGAGTCAGGAGGACATCATATTATCATGCACGATGGAACTGTGGTTACGAATCCTGTGCTGCAACACGGTCCCACGTCTTTACAGGTAAGTTCCGTTTTATGGCATGGAGTACACTACACGCGTAAGAACGCACAACGTGTCAACAGGCGTGAACAAGGTTGTTCAACTATGATGATAATGTTGTTCGTCATTGTTCAGCCATCAATACTCAGGGACTGCGCAGCCCCCCACTTTTTTGCGCAGTTAAAAAAATATTAAAGATATAGAGAGCTTTAAATTAAAAAGTTAAAGAATCTGACCTTCATACTTCGTGATAGCTAGCCTTTAAAGTGCCCCTAACCTCAAAATGTTTTATAACTTTTATTGCCTTGTTTGGAAGAACTTTTAAAATGATAAAGTAACTTATTTTGAAGATTTTCGTTTCTTTGCTTTCTTTTTGAGATATATCAGTTTGTTTGATATGCAAATGTCTGGAATTTCGTCAACATGCATAATGACTTATTGGAGAAATGTGTATATCTCTTTCATTCTCGAACGAAATCCTTTAAAATCAAGACGTTTGGTGTTGTGGGAGAAGCACGTACACACTTATTTTTTTATTTTCATGAATGCAAAGATATATAACATTCTCTGATAACTCATTACGCATGTGTGACGAAATTCCAGATATTGGCAAATCAAAAAAATAATCTTCCTCTATAACTGATCATTTTTCGACAGTAGTAGCAGATTTAAGACCTTCATATTTTCCTCAAAAGTGCCCTCAGAATGCAGGAAATGCCATTTCAGAGGCCCAAAATTTAAACATTTCCGGTGGGCACGACCCCCCCTCAAACCCCCTAGGAATGTGTCGTCACTGGGGGCCTACAACGTCGTTAATCCGGCCCTGCGTAGAAGACATGAGTGAGTGGGACGAAGAGATTTATATAATATAGGTTAAAGTGTGTATTGTTCAAGTGTGCTTGATGTTCAAAGTTGGAAGAAGAACGAGAATAAGAACAAGAAGAAGAAATAGAAAAGTCATCAGGAGTAATAGTGTGATGGGTAAAATGAGTATGAGACTGGATAGCAGAAAGGGAAGTGGTTGCTCATTTCTTTCCGGTCAAAGGCGATACCCCCATGTGTTTTGAGATTCGCGTATGTAAATAGGGCCGTGTTTGGCCCAGATACAATGCACCACAGCATTGACACGTGTATTTATAGAAAACACGCGATCATCAACAAGGGATCTGATCTTTCAAGGAAAAGAAACTAGACAACCTTCGTCCTGATTGAAAAATTAAAACGCAAAGAGGTTTGTGGGAAGACTTGCGAACACAGTTTAGAAATCTGTGTCCGGATCTGTAAAGCACAAGATCCGGTAAAAGGCAGAGAAAATAGACCACATTTTTTCTGAGGAGAATTCCAACGACAAAAATAAGATGAGTGGTGGGGGCGATATTAGAGGGGAATACTATACAGGGTGTATAAAAAAAAAGCGCAACCTCGGAATTTCCCAAGAAATCCACTTTGTTTTTATTAGCACAAAAGATTTTAGGCCTCTGGGAATTTAACTGTTGTTGATACTTGTAAACTAAACAACTTACCATTAAATAAATGCATAAATTTCGATTCAATTCTGCTTTACGTGCTCGAGTTTGTAGTAATTAGACAGTTATGCCCCTGGAATACGATTACAAGCTATTTTAAATTCCCAGGGGCGAAAATCTTTTGTGTTTAAGAACGCAGTGGATTTCTTGGGAAATTCTGAGGTTGCGCTTTTTTGATACACCCTGTAGAGGGGAATATTAGAGGAAATTTTAATCTATTGTTTTGCCATTGTTATCAGTCATTGTTTTCAGCACCAGCTTTTCAGACAATTAATTACAGGGGCTATTGAATATATTCCCCGAAAAGAACAAAGGAAATCGAGGCATGTGAAAAATAAGTATTTGATGTTGCAGGTTCATCAAGAATTCCCTGGCTCCTTGTGACACGACCACCACCACTCTCCAATGGAATACACACAAGACGTCGTCGCACAACTGTGGAGAAATAGTCCATCCATGGTGACGGAGGCTCGGTTCTTGAAAAGAACGTGAAACTCGCACAAGTATTACCAGATCACCACCACCCTGCAGGCAACAAAGGCTGGTCTTCCTTCAGGGGGGTGATTACACGAGACTGGCGCACACGTGAGACCGGGATGAGTGGCTCCGGGTGCATGTGACCCCCCGGTGAAATACCACTAGGGATTGAGACCCCTAGTAGCGTTGTGAACTGGAGACGTCGATTCTTCTCCATGTTGACGTGATGTTTGCGCAGAATCGCTGGCTACGATGGCCGGAAACGTCAAGGCCTCGATTCACGCTGTAATATAACAGATATTTATCCAACATATCCTGCTGCTCCTAATCACCAAGTGTCAGTATTAAATTATTAATGATTTGAGAATTTTTAATGAGTTTCAGATATGAAAGATCTAAGACCATTTTCAAACGTCGAACTTTTCATGTGTCGAGTGAATGTGGGAACTACGTTTGCATTAGGTTCGTCACATGAAATGTTCGACGTTTGAAACGGGCCATACTAACTTTAGTTCATTTCCAAAGTTTCAGCATTCCTAGAAATTTAGTTAAGAAGATATGGCTAGTTGAAGTTGAAAATTTGAGGATTTTGACGCCATATTGGTTTTGAAAATATGAGATCACTCTGAATGCTTCTTTATCGGCAGTGGAGTTGTTTTGATGGCGATCGCATAGCAAACAACTGTTGTGAATGCTCTTTGGAGGAAAATGCGGGAAAATAGAGGAGTTTCTTAGGCATAATACGAGATAGAAGCGCTCAGTGATGTTATATTTGAGTGACAAATACGGCGTCGAAATTGGACAAACTCTCCAACTTCAACAAGCGATATCTTCTTAACTAAATTGATTTGAATGCTGAAACTTTAGAGATAAACTAAAGTCATTAAGATCTTTTATATGAACAGCACTTGTATTTAGACTGGAATAGCCGTGATCCACTGTCTTGTATTATCAATAGTTAGTATATAATATAGGGTCATAGTACAGAAAATCAAAATGGCGCCTAGTTGATCGGAAAGTCAGAAAGTGTTTATGCAGTGAAACATTCAGTTTGAAATAAATTCTCTTATTGTAAAGAACGATAGAAATTACAATGATTGGCGTTTACAACTCTTCTTTATCTCACTTTGTTCTTGATATATTAAGTATTTGATTTGCTAATCCCAAAGATACACAAGCCACTGATCTCAAAAATAGGACTGGATTAAGCTTTCTATTGTATCTGAGCTGATTTTGAAGCTTGCATATTTGCATAATGTAAATTGACGATAGATCATTAGAAGCTCCGAGTTTGCAAGCAAATCAAACTGTGACGCTCGCGAAATAGGTTTAGTGTCTGGCCAATATAGTTTCTTTGTTAACATTAAATGCATAAAATCTTGAACCTAATTTGACGTCTCATATTAGGCTTCTCTCACTGGATAATTAGAGCCAACGGCGGCCATTACTAAGGGACCAAAGTTGCAGTAAATCTGTAGGTAGGCCATGAATCGTTTTACCCAGTAATTTGAAAAATGTATTCTGGTCCTCTTTATAGTAAAATTATTTTATATTGTCGATGGTAAGAGCACATAATCCAACAAAAACCTCATAGGATCCTCAGTTGGTCCGTTAGTAATGGCGGACTTCCGGCTTCATTTTCTGAACAATAGTTGCTCGATCCAGTCTTCTTTCAAGATCAGCGACAAGCTTTTTCAGTAAGTCATTATGCAGCGTGACGTCAAAGTGATACATATCAAACAAATCTTAATATCTCAAGAACAAAGTGAGATATGGAAGAGTTATAAACGCCAAACGTCGAACTGAATTTTTCACTGCATAAATACTTTAAAAAACGTAGCTGTTTATCGATTATATACCCGTAAAGGAATTAGGATTTGTATATTAGGGTCAGGTTACAGCTAAACTGTTAAAAAATAAGCATTTTGGGCCTGGCTACACATTAATTGACCGCCGTAATAATGATATTCTTATATTTGTATTTAAGTTAATTAAAAACTATGTACCAGATGTAAAGAACCTCCGGGTTGTTAACAAAATTGTAATACCTAGGGTTAACCTGGAGTAGAAAGACTGGATACGAAACTAAGATCACGTGTGACGTTTCCAGCGTGCTGATTGGTTAAGGTACCAGTTGATCGCGTAAAAACCTAGTTGAAAATCGTGATGTCACAAAATCTCCATAAATCTCCATAAATCGTAACTTTTAGCAATAATACAGCTAAAAATGATAGTCAAACTACCAAAAAACATAACAATGCCACTTTACGATGGAATATCCGACTACTATTACTCATTTTAGGCGAAAAAGTTCCAACTTTAGACGGTGAAAAACGCGTCGCAAATTTCAACTAAAACAACGGTAGTTTTTGCGACGCCAGTTTCTTCACAACAAAAAGAAAACAGCGGAAACAAAGACGAACAACAATTACCTCGAACACTTTAGTCGTGGCTTAGGCAGGTTTGTGAGACGATGAAACTTTTTGAAATCTCAATATAGCGACCTGAATATGAAAATATGGAGAAGTCAAAGAGAAACTCAGCAAAATCTGCATACTCGTGACATCTTCGTAATATCACGATTTTCAACTAGGTTTTCACGCCGACGTCAGCTAGTTTTCTATCCAGTCTTTTTATTATCCATGGGTTAACACTACACAATATAGCTTGAATTATACAGCCACGAAAGTATGGAACTTATTACCGCTTAATTTAAATAATACGCTGCGGTCGTTTCGTAATACAGTTCGAAAATTAAAATTTAGTGAACATTGAAATGAACTTGTATCTAATAAATTTTTATTTAAATTTAATTATTTGTAATTAGTTAGATCTCGGGAAATTACCAGTATTGCTAGAGGTTTAGTCAGCCTCATCAACCCGAGGGTAAATAAAGTTTATTGATTGAGTGATTGACTAGAGCAGTTCTTAAAACTCCCGATCAACTGTGCGCCATTTTGATTTTACTCTCCAGTACATGTTCGAGGCGGCCATCTTGGAGAGAATACAGACCTTTCGTAATGGCGGCCAATCTAAACACTCTTTTATATGCATGCAAATTAGCCTTTCTGGCCTTGTTACAAAGCAAAGATTCTTTGGAATTACAGACACACGAACGAGGTCAGAAAGGCTAATTTAAATGAATATAAAAAATTTAATTTGGGTGCCAATTATGAAAGAGGTCTATGTAGTTGCTGTCACGGAGCCGTTGTTTGTGAAGTTCGTATAAGCCCTTCGACAGTTTTTTGTTTTCGGTGTTTTGGACGCAAAGATAGCGCTGACAAGGGTTGATTTGGGCCATTCGTTTCCGAGATATATCTCTTTGCAAGGAAAAGGCTTGGGACGAGCCAGCTGTGACGTAGCTTTCGGAACACGTTGAAGGAAATTCCTTTCAATCAGTTTGCTAGCTTTGGTAATAGGGAGTGCCTATGCAATGAAAAATTCAGTTGTAAAATAACTCTTTTGTTTGAAAGAACTCTTGAAACTATAAAGACTAACCATTTACAACTTTTTCATATCTCACTTCACTCTTGAGATATTAAGATTTGTTTAATATGTAAATGGTCATACTTCTAACATCACAATGCATGACTTATTGAAAACGCTTATATATCCTTGAGATTATGTAATGAAATCACTTGAAATGCAGGTGCATGTGCGTGGATGTATCTAACATCACAATGCATGACTTATGGGTCATCACCTACCTATACTATCAAGTTTTGTGATTGGTTGATTCAAACAATAAAACAATAGAATCAACCACAAAGAAACCAATGTCCTAACCCTATCACTTTTGTTCCATATAGCCAATCACAAAACCTGTTCATTTTAGGTACGTATTTACCCTGACGTATTGAAAAATTGTGCATACTTTACCATTATCACATGGAATCGTTTGATGATTTGCATATTTGATGTCATTGGATACATCCACGCACATGCACCTGCATTTCAAGTGATTTCATTACATAATCTCAAGGATATATAAGCGTTTTCAATAAGTCATTATGCATTGTGATGTCATAAATATGATCATTTACATATTAAACAAATCTTAATATCTCAAGAATGAAGTGAGATATGACAAAGTTATAAATGGTTAGTCTTTATGGTTTCAAGAGTTCTTTCAAACAAGAGTTATTTTACAACTGAATTTTTCATTGCACAGGCACTTATTCCGACAACTAACTATACGGTCGATGATGAAAGACATCCTAACCGTAACCAAAATAAAGAGCAGACAAAAACAGAAATGTCCTTTTGAAGCATCTCTTTTAGCCACGAACGACGTAAGGTCGTTCCCAGATCCTTTTCCATTTGCGAAAATTTCTCGAGGAAAATTGAAAATAGCGCTTTTTGATAATCTTCTAAAAGCGATATCTCCAAAATTGACCAAATCAAAAACTGTAAAATTAGTCCAGCGGCTAAGGTGAAAATCGTTCGATTTGTGATTAAAGCATGACCGATGGATTTCTGATATAGAGGCAATGCAGATTTCTTCCTGGTTGCCACAAAATCGAGTTTTTTCTTCCAATTTACCTATCAAAGTACTATCTTATAAAAAGGTGAAAATTCAAAGTTCACTTTTAGCGAATATCACCCATATCATTAGAAAGTTCGCAAAAAAACTATGTGAAGGACATTGAAGCGGGTTGTACGATTTTCCAAGCTCGTTTTGAGTTACAGAAGGCTAAACCCCACTAAAAAACAAGCATTTTGCGGCATTTTCCACATTTTTGAGCGTTCATAACTCAAAATAGGCTTTTTTTTGCGAACTTTCTAATGATATGGGTGATATTCGCTAAAAGTGAACTTTGAATTTTTCACTTTTTTATATGATAGTACTTTAATAGATAAATTGGAAGAAAAACTCGATTTTGTGGCAACCAGGAAGAAATCTGCGTTGCGTCTATATCAGAAAATCATCATGCTTTAATCACAAAACGAACGATTGAGGCAAAATGTCGGGCTTAACCGCCTGGCTAAATACCTTATCAGCTATATTGGCGTCCCCTACACGAAAGAATAAAAAAACAACTGTCAAAGGGCTTATAGATACTTTAAAGTGATCTTTGAGCACCTTAACTTGTCCTTCCGATCGGACGTGATGCCACCAGTCTTACTTAATCATCTCGTTTGTGTTTCGTCAAAGAGGATGTACATATCTATACGTATAAATCATGCCTTGTATTCACGGAAGTTTTAGCATGTTTTTGACGTGACATAACGAGCTCAATATAGAACGGGAAAGTGTGTTGGATCGCATCGAAGATTACTATAGCTTGTGGCAGTTGATGACCGAAGTAAACCCTTGGTACTTTTAAATAATTTATGATAACTCTTAGAGACGCCTTTCTCTGAGGACGAATGCATGGATTTTGTAATTGTAATCCTAAGACGCGTATGTCGAATTGATCGTATTAATGAACTAACATAGAATTGTACATGAATGATTTTGCACCGTATTGAACCGAATTGTATTTTACTTAATGGGGTAGGGAACAATCGGTGCCCGATCTGTGCATATCCTTTTTTTAATACAAATCCAATGTAGTGGAAAATGGACAACCGTATATGATACGACAAAGTGAAGCGAGGGCCAGGCAAACCCGTTTGATAGATGGTTTTAAAGTAAATGGTTTGAACCTAGGAGTATCATAGATGTGTGAAGTTGATCGTCTAGGTGTTGTAGTCTTGAGAAAGATTATTGTTGGTGACTGGACGTTTCGACGGCCTCAGCGGCGGTCATCTTCAGAGTCAAGTAAAGCGTGTTTGTCACGGTTTCGGCCTATAACACGCTTTGCTTAACTCTGAAGATGACCGCCGCTAGAGGCCGTCGAAACGTCAGTCACCAACAATAGTCTTTCTCAAGACTACAACAACCTGGACGATCAACTTCACACATCTAATAGATGGTTTTACCGTCCAAGTCGGAATGGAAATACACACAACAGCTGATAGTCTTTTATGCCTTATTCGGCTGCTACTTCGTGTACCGGACGCAGAATACTACATCATTGAAATATTTAGTTTAAAAGTAGGGTTTAGTATTCCTTTATTTCAGAGTTAGCACTAGAGTTTTTTATTTGGGTTATGGTGAGGGTTTTTGTTCTTGTAAAGCTTCTGAATCCCGAGAAAATAACCTTGATGTGCATGTCTATGACATATTAGTCTATCCATTGTGTTACTGTATGCGGAAGATGCCCTTTACTATTGGACGACAACTCAACAGCAACCCCCATAACATACAGTGTACACGCTATTTGTACTAAACACAAACGTCAACTATTACGCATACAACACACGAGTACAAGCCAAGTACAAGTTTCCCGTAATACCAACACCAGGAAGTATGCTTTTTCCTAGTTGTTTAAGACATACTCCAAGGGGAATCCGTTTTGTTTCCGCTGCGTGGGTTTGCCATCGACAAATAAGGAAACCTCTCTCCACTGCAATTCCGCCACAATCCCCAACTTTGCTACACCTTGGAATATTAAATGTAATTCTTATAAAAAACATCTTTGGTATTAAAGCAATTATTGGCTGCTGGATGGGGGCTTAATGGATAATCTTACAGGTTGTAATCGTCTTATATACCTTGTTACATCGTTTGTTGTCTCTATTTAACTATTTCCTGGTCCGGCCCAGTCAAAGTCAGTTCTACAAAACTGATGAAGCCGTCAATCGAGAAACACGGCACACGGTAACGCAAGATATCTACAAGCACCAGGCACATGAGATTACTCACACGCCAAATTTGATTTGATTTCATAAAAAAACTCTGCGATTTTCATGATGCTACGCGGCGTGCAAGATGGGCTTTTCTAGAAAAAAACGAAAGTTTTTCAACCTAATAGCGCTCCGTGTGCAATCATTTGCAAGTCAAATTTGGTTTGTTTGTCCGCATAGCAGCCGGACTCTACGCTAATAGTATTGTATGATAATGCTAATTTATATTAACATAATGTGTCTTATACCGGTAATCAGAAGGTTACAAGATCGATTCCTGTACGGGACTCAGAATCATTTTTCTGAGGATACTCCGAGCTCTCCCACATTCACTACAACATTGTGTATATTAACGCATAATGTGTCTTGTTCGGGAAATTTAAAAAGCATTGGTTAAAAGCCGGTTTATTGGGCTTTCAGCTTTTGCAACAGTTATGTAATATATCATGATACGTGTGTGTATTTCTCGTGCGAAATCGTTTATTATCTGATTTGAAAAACACCGAGAAGTGCGTTGAAAAGCGAGGCGATAGCCGAGTTTTTTATAACCAACTTCGAGGTGTTTTCGAATCAGATAATAAACGTCTTTCGAGTGTATGATATAGCTTCTCAAACGAACCAGTATTTTGAGAGAAATTTGAGGAAAAGTTGGCTTAATTTATCGACGTTTTATTACCACATTTACAAACAACGTCTCGGATATGATTTTCTTTGTGTTTTCCTCATGAATTATAACGAGATTGAGAAGGTTATTTTCCAGAGATATGTTTTTCAGCCGGACAGGAAAGAGTTAAGGAGGAAGTAAAGTCTAGTTTTTGATGTTAATTTCAAACAAAACGTAATCCGATTTGAAATGCCTTTCGGGAAGTTATGTGTGATGTTAAAAATATTATTTTTGGAGATAAACGATTCGAAATACGCGTCTTTGCCAGCCATCTGTTTTTTCATCGTGGGAGTGGAAACAGTCAGCATGAGTGAAACCTATGCCCCGTTCACACGATATCGGATTCACTTTGTATCGGATTGGTAAACTAATCCAGTACGAAAAACCTACTCTGTTCACATGATACTGGATAAGACGGACTGGTGTTTCGGATCAGTTTCGGAATGGTTTCAGTCTTTTCGCGCTCTTTGCTCGACGTACGAACGGTGCTCGGCAGAACCATGTTGAGCCCGCCAACATCACTAACACAGTGGGTAACATATTCGTCGTAAATATTACGAACATTTCGCCAAATGGTCGGAACTCTGAAAGCGAAATTAGAATTAGGTGTACTGCCGAAATAGTGAAATAGTTAGACTTGCTTCAAGTCTGCCGCGAATGGTTTGGTTTCAAAGATGAGTACGGCTGTACGTGTATTATTCTCGAAACACCGACACAATCAAGAGAGCAGATTTGGAGCAAGTCTATGAAATAGTGTGTTACTAGTAGTCTAACGTTTCGAGCGGCCCTTCGTCAGAGAGTGAAACGTGATTATTTCAATTTACTGGTCAGGATTGAGAGTTTTGTCATGTATTCTTCTGCATGAACGCTCTTCTCCACGTGCGCGTATAAAGATAATAATAAATATTTACATATTTCGAAATGTGTGGTTGGTTTACGAGCGTTTGCGACTGTTTCACCGCTGGGTTAGTGGTGTTGGCGGGCTCAACATGGTTCCGCCGACTACCAAGTGCGCACCAGTACACGACCGCTATGCAAAAAGAAGAGAATTTTTTGTTTGGACTGATGGGGAAATCGAACTGCTTCTTGAGTGCGTTAAGACGTTTTCCCTCCGTATGTCTTTACGAAGGCAAGAAGGAAGGATCAAGTCAAAATATGATAGATACGAGAGTCATATTTGTCGAACGATACCCAAAAGCTGACGATGAAGGGAATGTAGACGAAAGCTTTCCCAAATCATTGAAGTATAGAAGCAGTAACATCCTGAGCTTACAGACTTGCAAGTGGATCATGTTTATAACTTTTATCATCGAAAGGAAAACTTTCACTGTCGTGTCTCCCGCCATCTTTTATATTTTTCTTTCGGAGCGAAGCGTATCGGATTTCTTCGTTCACACGAGCACAAAAGTGATCCGATTCGTTTTCATACCACCTTCAAGGCCTCAAAGCGGAGTGAAATCGCTCCCGCAAAACGCGATTTAGGTAAGGTGTTGCAGGTCAATAGCCGAGTTCTTTCTTTTCGACAGCTTTGCTTCCGAGTTGGTTCTCTGACTGTGTTGGTAGATTTTGAAAGTAACGGCTTGATCAGCAATGTGGCTGACAACTGTGTTGATCGTGAATACGCTCATTTGATTGCAACTACACACGCTGAACTTTGGTCTACAAATCTGTTTTTTTCGGCTACTTTTTGACATTTGTAGACCGTTAAAATCGCATCCTGGATGCAGTTGTGTTTCCTGCTTTTGTGCGCGTATAAAGATAATTTAATATTTACTTTTTGTTAGCAGTTTACCAGTCTATTTCAATTGTTTATATGACGTGAAACCAAACTCGCAGTTGTCATTATATTCTGTTACTTACTATTGCCGTGATACTACAATAGTTTGGTCTGTAATGGTCCTCTAGCAAGGATACAAGTTCATCGAGGGGGACTCGAACTCAATTCTTTTTTTCTTCCATCATGGAGATTTTGACGAATCTGGAACGAGAATCTTGATGAAATATGCGGCGAGTAGAGAACCTTGAAGGAGAACAACAAAAAAAAAACTAGTCAAGTGCAATCCAGAACCGAACAGAAAGACTGAGCAAGTCGGAATGATGGTGCATGATGATGATAAATGATGATGGATGGAATGTGTGGTGATGATGGAAGTGATGAAATCGCTCCGCAAATGGATTAGGTAAGTGGTGAAGGTCAATAGCCGAGTTTCGACAGATTGTGATGGTAACGATGATGATAATGGTGACGATGATGTTGGTGATGATAGTGATGATGGTGACAACGAGCAATGATGGCTGATGATGATAGCGATAGTGACGATTATTATAGTTGACTGGTGACGATTAATTATTTATACTTTTTGATGGTTGTTAATATGTTGATGATTAGTTCTGGTGATTACGGTGACGACGATGATGCATGATGGTGACGACGATGATGATAGTGATGGTGACGACGATGGTGACGACGATGATGAATAATGATGGTGACGACGATGATGATAGTGATGGTGACGACGATGGTGACGACGATGATGATAATGATGGTGACGACGATGAATTGATGGTGACGACAGATGGTGCGACGATGATGATGATAATGATGGTGACGACGATGATGATAGTGATGGTGACGACGATGATGATAGTGATGGTGACGACGATGGTGGTGACGACGATGAACGATGATGATCATGATGGTGACGATGACGATGATGATAGTGATGGTGACGACGATGATGATAATGATGGTGACGACGATGATGATAGTGATGGTGACGACGATGATGATAATGATGGTGACGACGATGATGATAGTGATGGTGACGACGATGATGATAGTGATGGTGACGACGATGATGATAATGATGGTGACGACGATGATGATGATAGTGATGGTGACGACGATGATGACGACGATGATGATAGTGATGGTGACGACGATGATGATAGTGATGGTGACGACGATGGTGAGACGACGATGATGATAGTGATGGTGACGACGATGATGATAGTGATGGTGACGACGATGATGATAGTGATGGTGACGACGATGATGATAGTGATGGTGACGACGATGATGATAATGATGGTGACGACGATGATGATAGTGATGGTGACGACGATGGTGACGACGATGATGATAGTGATGGTGACGACGATGATGATAGTGATGGTGACGACGATGATGATAGTGATGGTGACGACGATGTGACGACGATGATGATAGTGATGGTGACGACGATGATGATAGTGATGGTGACGACGATGATGATAGTGATGGTGACGACGATGATGATAATGATGGTGACGACGATGATGATAGTGATGGTGACGACGATGGTGACGACGATGATGATAATGATGGTGACGACGATGATATGATGATGATAGTGATGGTGACGACGATGGTGACGACGATGATGATAGTGACGACGATGGTGACGACGATGATGATAGTGATGGTGACGACGATGATGTTGGATGGTGACGACGATAGTGATGGTGACGACGATGGTGACGACGATGATGATAATGATGGTGACGACGATGATGATAGTGATGGTGACGACGATGGTGACGACGATGATGATAGTGATGGTGACGACGATGATGATAGTGATGGTGACGACGATGATGATAGTGATGGTGACGACGATGGTGACGAACGATGATGATAGTGATGGTGACGACGATGATGATAGTGATGGTGACGACGATGATGACGATGATGAGTGATGGTGACGACGATGATGATAGTAGTGATGGTGACGACGATGGTGACGACGATGATGATAATGATGGTGACGACGATGATGATAGTGATGGTGACGACGATGGTGACGACGATGATGATAATGATGGTGACGACGAGATGATGTGATGATAGTGATGGTGACGACGGTGACGACGATGATGATAATGATGGTGACGACGATGATGATAGTGATGGTGACGACGGTGATGATGATGATAGTGATGGTGACGACGATGATGATAGTGATGGTGACGACGATGGTGACGACGATGATGATAGTGATGGTGACGACGATGATGATAGTGATGGTGACGACGATGATGTTAGTGATGGTGACGACGATGATGATAGTGATGGTGATGATAATGATGGTGACGACGATGATGATAGTGATGGTGACGACGATGACGATGAGTGATGGTGACGACGATGATGATAGTGATGGTGACGACGATGATGATAGTGATGGTGACGACGATGGTGACGACGATGGTGACGACGATGATGATAATGATGGTGACGACGATGATGATAGTGATGGTGACGACGATGATGATAGTGATGGTGACGACGATGATGATAGTGATGGTGACGAAGATGATGATGGGGAGGGTGAAGAAGATGGTGACGACGATGATGATAATGATGGTGACGACGATGATGATAGTGATGGTGACGACGATGGTGACGACGATGGTGACGACGATGATGATAGTGATGGTGACGACGATGATGAAGTGATGGTGACGACGATGGTGACGACGATGATGATAGTGATGGTGACGATGATGATAGTGATGGTGACGACGATGATGATAGTGATGGTGACGACGATGGTGACGACGATGATGATAATGATGGTGACGACGATGATGATGGATGATAGTGATGGTGACGACGATGGTGACGACGATGGTGACGACGATGATGATAGTGATGGTGACGACGATGATGATAGTGATGGTGACGACGATGATGATAGTGATGGTGACGACGATGATGATAGTGATGGTGACGACGATGGTGACGACGATGATGATAGTGATGGTGACGACGATGATGATGATAGTGATGGTGACGACGATGATGATAGTGATGGTGACGACGATGATGATAGTGATGGTGACGACGATGATGATAGTGATGGTGACGACGATGATGATAATGATGGTGACGACGATGATGATAGTGATGGTGACGACGATGATGGTGACGACGATGATGATAATGATGGTGACGACGATGATGATAGTGATGGTGACGACGATGGTGACGACGATGATGATAATGATGGTGACGACGATGATGATAGTGATGGTGACGACGATGGTGACGACGATGATGATAGTGATGGTGACGACGATGATGATAGTGATGGTGACGACGATGGTGACGACGATGATGATAATGATGGTGACGACGATGATGATAGTGATGGTGACGACGATGGTGACGACGATGATGATAGTGATGGTGACGACGATGATAGGTGATGGTGACGACGATGGTGACGACGATGATGATGATGATGGTGACGACGATGATGATAGTGATGGTGACGTGGTGACGACGATGATGATAGTGATGGTGACGACGATGGTGACGACGATGATGATGATGATGGTGACGACGATGATGATAGTGATGGTGACGACGATGGTGACGACGATGATGATAATGATGGTGACGACGATGATGATAGTGATGGTGACGACGATGGTGACGACGATGATGATAATGATGGTGACGACGATGATGATAGTGATGGTGACGACGATGGTGACGACGATGATGATATTGATGGTGACGACGATGATGATAGTGATGGTGACGACGATGGTGACGACGATGATGATGATGATGGTGACGACGATGATGATAGTGATGGTGACGACGATGGTGACGACGATGATGATAGTGATGGTGACGACGATGATGATAGTGATGGTGACGACGATGGTGACGACGATGATGATAATGATGGTGACGACGATGATGATAGTGATGGTGATGGTGACGACGATGGTGACGACGATGATGATGATGGTGTGACGACGATGATGATAGTGATGGTGACGACGATGATGATAGTGATGGTGACGACGATGGTGACGACGATGATGATAATGATGGTGACGAACGATGATGATAGTGATGGTGACGGACGATGGTGACGACGATGATGATAGTGATGGTGACGACGATGATGATAGTGATGGTGACGACGATGGTTGACGACGATGATGATGATGATGGTGACGACGATGATGATAGTGAATGGTGACGACGATGGTGACGACGATGATGATAGTGATGGTGACGACGATGATGATAGTGATGGTGACGACGATGATGATAATGATGGTGACGACGATGATGATAGTGATGGTGACGACGATGGTGACGACGATGATGATAATGATGGTGACGACGATGATGATAGTGATGGTGACGACGATGATGATAGTGATGGTGACGACGATGATGATAAGTGATGGTGACGACGATGGTGACGACGATGAATGATGATGATGGTGACGACGATGATGATAGTGATGGTGACGACGATGGTGACGACGATGATGATAGATGGATGGTGACGACGATGATGATAGTGATGGTGACGACGATGGTGACGACGATGATGATAATGGATGGTGACGACGATGATGATAGTGATGGTGACGACGATGGTGACGACGATGATGATAGTGATGGTGACGACGATGATGATAGTGATTGGTGACGACGATGGTGACGACGATGATGATAATTGATGGTGACGACCGATGATGGATAGTGATGGTGACGACGATGATGACGACGATGATGATAGTGATGGTGACGACGATGATGATAGTGATGGTGACGACGATGGTGACGACGATGATGATAGTGATGGTGACGACGATGATGATAGTGATGGTGACGACGATGATGATAGTGATGGTGACGACGATGATGATAGTGATGGTGGACGGACGATGATGATAATGATGGTGACGACGATGATGATAGTGATGGTGACGACGATGGTGACGACGATGATGATAGTGATGGTGACGAACGATGGATGATAGTGATGGTGACGACGATGATGATAGTGATGGTGACGACGATGGTGACGACGAAGATGATAGTGATGGTGACGACGATGATGATAGTGATGGTGACGACGATGATGATAGTGATGGTGACGACGATGATGATAATGATGGTGACGACGATGATGATAGTGATGGTGGACGACGATGGTGACGACGAATGATTGATAATGATGGTGACGACGATGATGATAGTGATGGTGACGACGATGGTGACGACGATGATGATAGTGACGACGATGGTGGACGACGATGATGATAGTGATGGTGACGACGGATGATGATAGTGATGGTGACGACGATGGTGACGACGATGATGATAATGATGGTGACGACGATGATGATAGTGATGGTGACGACGATGGTGACGGACGATGATGATAGTGATGGTGACGACGATGATGATAGTGATGGTGACGACGATGATGATAGTGATGGTGACGACGATGGTGACGACGATGATAGTGATGGTGACGACGATGATGATAGTGATGGTGACGACGATGATGATAGTGATGGTGACGACGATGATGATAGTGATGGTGACGACGATGATGATAATGATGGTGACGGACGATGATGATAGTGATGGTGATGGTGACGACGATGATTGATAATGATGGTGACGACGATGATGATAGTGATGGTGACGACGATGATGATAGTGATGGTGACGACGATGATGATAGTGATGGTGACGACGATGATGATAATGATGGTGACGACGATGATGATAGTGATGGTGACGACGATGATGATAGTGATGGTGACGACGATGATGATAGTGATGGTGACGACGATGATGATAGTGATGGTGACGACGATGATGATAGTGATGGTGGACGACGATGATGATAGTGATGGTGACGACGATGACGATAGTGATGGTGACGACGCATGATGATAATGATGGTGACGACGATGATGATAGTGATGGTGACGACGATGGTGACGACGATGATGATAGATGATGGTGACGACGATGATGATAGTGATGGTGACGACGATGATGATAGTGATGGTGACGACGATGGTGACGACGACGATGATGATAGTGATGGTGACGGACGATGATGATAGTGATGGTGACGACGATGGTGACGACGATGATGATAATGATGGTGACGACGATGATGATAGTGATGGTGACGACGATGGTGACGACGATGATGATAGTGATGGTGACGACGATGATGATAGTGATGGTGACGACGATGGTGACGACGATGATGAAGTGATGGTGACGACGATGATAGTGATGGTGACGACGATGATGATAGTGATGGTGACGACGATGGTGACGACGATGATGATAATGATGGTGACGACGATGATGATAGTGATGGTGACGGACGATGGTGACGACGATGATGATAGTGATGGTGACGACGATGATGATAGTGATGGTGACGACGATGATGATAGTGATGGTGACGGACGGATGATGATAGTGATGGTGACGACGATGATGATAGTGTGATGGTGACGACGATGATGATAATGATGGTGACGACGAATGATGATAGTGATGGTTGACGACGATGGTGACGACGATGATGATAATGATGGTGACGACGATGATGATGATAGTGATGGTTGACGACGATGGTGACGACGATGATGATAATGATGGTGACGACGATGATGATAGTGATGGTGACGACGATGATGACGACGATGATGATAGTGATGGTGACGACGATGATGATAGTGATGGTGACGACGATGGTGACGACGATGATGATAATGATGGTGACGACGATGATGATAGTGATGACGATGGTGACGACGATGATGATAGTGATGGTGACGACCGATGATGATAGTGATGGTGACGACGATGGTGACGACGATGATGATGATGGTGACGACGATGATGATAGTGATGGTGACGACGATGGTGACGACGATGATGATAGTGATGGTGACGACGAATGATGATAGTGATGGTGACGACGATGGTGACGACGATGATGATAATGACGACGATGATGATAGTGATGGTGACGACGATGGTGACGACGATGATGATAATGATGGTGACGACGATGATGCTAGTGATGGTGACGACGATGGTGACGACGATGATGATAGTGACGACGATGGTGGACGACGATGATGATAGTGATGGTGGACGACGATGATGATAGTGATGGTGACGACGATGGTGACGACGATGATGATAATGATGGTGACGACGATGATGATAGTGATGGTTGACGACGATGGTGACGACGATGATGATAATAATAATAATAATAATAATAGTCTTTATTAATCAATACTCGAAACACACGTCCGAGTTTACATGGAATTATAAAAAATAAGGTATGTAGTCTATTTTTCTTCATTAGTTATTTACATCAATAATTTAATAAAACTAGTAAAATTCTACAGTATTGTTTAAAAATTATTAAAATATCATACACTAGATAAAATTGAAAAGACATCTATTTACAAAAGATTTTTTAAATCTTTCAGTTTTCACTAAAGGCAGTTCAAAGTCATGTCCCCTTTGGCTTAAAGTTCGATTTAATTTGTTGGGTAAAAGTTCTCTTAATGCATTATTTCCATCATCTAATATTTTATTCCATAACCTCTTGTCTCTCTTATTTATAAATTCTCTAAAATTAGATTTTCTCTGTTACGTACCTATTACGGTATGCACGATTTACAAACTTAATCAATCTGACTGATGTATTTAGTATAGGATGCTCCTCCCCAAAGTTCAATTCCAAAGGTGAATAATGACATTATTAAACTCTGAAAGAGAAGTTCTAACTGCTTTGTTGTAAAACCATAATATTTACACACTCGTAAAATGTACATTCTTTCCACTCGCTTTTTTTTTGAGCATCTCTTCGAAGTGTCTATCCCAATTTTCTGGTATTTCCTCAAGGGTAACTCCAAGTATCTTGAGCCATGTTTTCCGTTTGATGGAACGGAATGCAACTGGGTAGAGGTATCGATGTTCTCCCACGAACAATCATTTCATATGTTTTGTTCATATTCAGCACCATTCGGTTTTCATCTGACCATGATTTCATATTTTCTACCTCTTCTGTACCTGTATCATCCTCATCATAGCCCAGGACTTCTATTGTTATATCATCAGCGAATTTACAGAGTTCATTAATTGGATTTACTGATTTATTGTCATTTACCATTATTGAAAATAGTATCGGGCCTAGAACAGTTCCCTGAGGCACGCCACGATTAATTTTTCAAGAACTCAGTTGTGATGCCATCAACTGTTACTCACTGTTTGCGATCTTTTAAGAAATCAATCATCCAATTTTATGATGTACGGGTTAAAAGGCAATTTCTTAACTTTTTTCAAATAGTATGTCATGTGGAACCACTGTCAAAAGCCTTGCTAAAGTCAAATGATAGTACTCTCACGTATTTGGCACCATTATCCAACCCTTTCAACCACGTATGTTGACATTTAATTAGAGCCATCGTTGAGTTGTGTCCTACTTTATATGCGTATTGGTCAGAATCGATTGAATAATATATAACATCTGCAATCTCATTTTTATATATACATCTCTCAAATAGTCTCATTATGATATCTGTTAGTGAGATAGGTCTCAGTTGAGAACTTGAGTTGATAACATTTTCTTTTGGTATTGGAACTACATTTGCTCTCTTCCCATACTTCAGGGACTTTTCCAACTTTCAGAGATACGTTAAATATTTCTGTTATAGCTGGAGCTAATTCAGCTGCGTATGTCCTTCCAGAACCAATATGGTAAATCGTCAGGGCCAGATGATGAACGCTTCTGTTTTCTTAAGAAGTTATAGACAATATCAATAGAAAGAAACGGAATTCTAGTTCCTTCTGGAATTTCTAGTAACTGAGGAGCGAATAATTAGGGTCACTGTTAATAGTTTGAAAGTAGGCATTTATAACATTCGGATCAATCAGAGAGCTAACAGGTGCAGAATTTTTCTCTTTCCTGCCAGTAATGTTATTAACATTGTTCCACCATTTCTTTGTTCCAGTTTTATGTTTTTGGTTCTCTTTTTTGAACAGCATTAAGTTGATTGGCACGAATTAGTGTGTTAATTTGATTTTGTAGACGAAAAGTAGATTCCTTCATCACCTACGCCTACAGTTTTCTTCCTTTTTTTCAACAAATGTTTTACAAGAGGGGACATGAATAGTGGATCACGTGACGAGGTTCGGACTTTTATCAGTGGAAAATTGTTCTCGAATCTCGTCCAGAGACTTTCATAAAATTGTTTAATCATCTCATCAGGGTCTTGATCATATTTTGTTATCTTGGACCAGTCCACATTCTCTAGTGCTCTTAGCATATTTAATTTTCTATGTTCTCTCAACATCTCTAAAGAATGAGTTTGTTCTTTTTGCCTTTATAATGTTTCTCGAGTATGCAATAATCATATTATGATCAGTTCTTACCAAGCTTTTCTTAACTTTTATTTGCTTCCAGTAGTGAGGAGCATTTGTAACAAAAACATCTAAGATATTGTTACCTCTTTGAGATGATTTAACCAACTGTGTAAAAGATAATTGATTAAGTAGGTCACGAATATTCAATCTGTTTATATCTCCAGTAATAATTATCTTCGTATTAGGGTTTTCCGATAATAAGTGCTCGCATGAGTCCATTAGGAATTCTATTAGATCATCTGCATTATAATTATGGTCGGGAGGATGGTATACAGCTGCAACATTAAAACTGGAGTTTTCAGTTGTAATTTTTACCCATAGGCTTTCAAACAGATTATCCATATTTGGTATTTTTTGCATTCTCCAATCTTTTCTACAAAGGATTGCCACTCCGCCACCACGGGCACTTAACCTATCTTTTTCTATTGATGCAGAACTCAGGTGGGCAAATTAGAGAACTGGCTATAGTTGGATTTAGCCATGTTTCTGAAATACAGCAAACATCAATATTGTTGCTCTTGAGTTCCGCATATAACGCAGGATAGGCAAACAGGCTTGACTATTGATCTAGCATTCAACACCAAACATTGTGGAATCTGTTTTGGTTTACTGGGGTCCTTGATGATGATGATGATGGTGACGACGATGAATGATAGTGATGGTGACGACGAGGGTGACGACGATGATGATAGTGATGGTGACGACGATGATGATAGTGATGGTGACGACGATGGTGACGACGATGATGATAATGATGGTGACGACGATGATGATAGTGATGGTGACGACGATGGTGACGACGATGATGATAATGATGGTGACGACGATGATGATAGTGATGGTGACGACGATGGTGACGACGATGATGATAGTGAACGACGATGGTGACGACGATGATGATAGTGATGGTGACGACGATGATGATAGTGATGGTGACGACGATGGTGACGACGATGATGATAATGATGGTGACGACGATGATGATAGTGATGGTGACGACGATGGTGACGACGATGATGATAGTGATGGTGACGACGATGATGATAGTGATGGTGACGACGATGATGATAGTGGATGGTGACGACGATGGTGACGACGATGATGATAGTGATGGTGACGACGATGATGATAGTGATGGTGACGACGATGATGATAGTGATGGTGACGACGATGATGATAGTGATGGTGACGACGATGATGATAATGATGGTGACGACGATGATGATAGTGATGGTGACGACGATGGTGACGACGATGATGATAATGATGGTGACGACGATGATGATAGTGATGGTGACGACGATGATGATAGTGATGGTGACGACGATGATGATAGTGATGGTGACCGACGATGATGATAATGATGGTGACGACGATGATGATAGTGATGGTGACGACGATGGTGACGACGATGATGATAGTGATGGTGACGACGATGATGATAGTGATGGTGACGACGATGATGATAGTGATGGTGACGACGATGGTGACGACGATGATGATAGTGGTGGTGACGACGATGATGATAGTGCTGGTGACGACGATGACGATAGTGATGGTGACGACGATGATGATAATGATGGTGACGACGATGATGATAGTGATGGTGGACGACGATGGTGACGACGATGATGATAATGATGGTGACGACGATGATGATAGTGATGGTGACGACGATTGATGATAGTGATGGTGACGACGATGGTGACGACGATGATGATAGTGATGGTGACGACGATGATGATAGTGATGGTGACGACGATGGTGACGACGATGATGATAATGATGGTGACGACGATGATGATAGTGATGGTGACGACGATGGTGACGACGATGGTGACGACGATGATGATAGTGATGGTGACGACGATGATGATAGTGATGGTGACGACGATGGTGACGACGATGATGATAGTGATGGTGACGACGATGATAGTGATGGTGACGACGATGATGATAGTGATGGTGACGACGATGGTGACGACGATGATGATAATGATGGTGACGACGATGATGATAGTGATGGTGACGACGATGGTGACGACGATGATGATAGTGATGGTGACGACGATGATGATAGTGATGGTGACGACGATGATGATAGTGAGGTGACAACGTTGATGATAGTGATGGTGACGACGATGGTGACGACGATGATGATAGTGATGGTGACGAACGATGATGATAGTGATGGTGACGACGATGATGATAGTGATGGTGACGACGATGATGATAGTGATGGTGACGACGATGATGATGATGGTGACGACGATGATGATAGTGATGGTGACGACGATGGTGACGACGATGATGATAATGATGGTGACGACGATGATGATAGTGATGGTGACGACGATGGTGACGACGATGATGCTAATGAAGGTGACGACGATGATGATAGTGATGGTGACGACGATGGTGACGACGATGATGATAGTGATGGTGACGACGATGATGATAGTGATGGTGACGACGATGGTGACGACGATGATGATAATGATGGTGACGACGATGATGATAGTGATGGTGACGACGATGGTGACGACGATATAGTGATGGTGACGACGATGATGATAGTGATGGTGACGACGATGGTGACGACGATGATGATGATGATGGTGACGACGATGATGATAGTGATGGTGACGACGATGGTGACGACGATGATGATAGAGATGGTGACGACGATGATGATAGTGATGGTGACGACGATGGTGACGACGATGATGATAATGAAGGTGACGACGATGATGATAGTGATGGTGACGACGAAGGTGACCACGATGATGATAATGATGGTGACGACGATGATGATAGTGATGGTGACGACGATGGTGACGACGATGAAGATAGTGATGGTGACGACGATGATGATAGTGATGGTGACGACGATGGTGACGACGATGATGATGATGATGGTGACGACGATGATGATAGTGATGACGATGGTGACGACGATGATGATAGTGATGGTGACGACGATGATGATAGTGATGGTGACGACGATGGTGACGACGATGATGATAATGATGGTGACGACGATGATGATAGTGATGGTGACGACGATGGTGACGACGATGATGATAATGATGGTGACGACGATGATGATAGTGATGGTGACGACGATGGTGACGACGATGAAGATAATGATGGTGACGACGATGATGATAGTGATGGTGACGACGATGGTGACGACGATGATGATAGTGATGGTTGACGACGATGAAGATAGTGATGGTGACGACGATGGTGACGACGATGATGATGATGGTGACGACGATGATGATAGTGATGGGTGACGACGATGGTGACGACGATGATGATAGTGATGGAGACGACGATGATGATAGTGATGGTGACGACGATGGTGACGACGATGATGATGATGGTGACGACGATGATGATAGTGATGGTGACGACGATGGTGACGACGATGATAGTGATGGTGACGACGATGATGATAGTGATGGTGACGACGATGGTGACGACGATGATGATGATGATGGTGACGACGATGATGATAGTGATGGTGACGGACGATGGTGACGACGATGATGATAGTGATGGTGACGACGATGATGATAGTGATGGTGACGACGATGGTGACGACGATGATGATAATGATGGTGACGACGATGATGATAGTGATGGTGACGACGATGGTGACGACGATGATGATAATGATGGTGACGACGATGATGATAGTGATGGTGACGACGATGATGATAGTGATGGTGACGACGATGATGATAGTGATGGTGACGACGATGATGATGATGGTGACGACGATGATGATAGTGATGGTGACGACGATGGTGACGACGATGATGATAATGATGGTGACGACGATGAGGATAGTGATGGTGACGACGATGGTGACCGACGATGATGATAATGATGGTGACGACGATGATGATAGTGATGGTGACGACGATGGTGACGACGATGATGATAGTGATGGTGACGACGATGATGATAGTGATGGTGACGACGATGGTGACGACGATGATGATAATGATGGTGACGACGATGATGATAGTGATGGTGACGACGATGGTGACGACGATGATAGTGATGGTGACGACGATGATGATAGTGATGGTGACGACGATGGTGACGACGATGATGATAATGATGGTGACGACGATGATGATAGTGATGGTGACGACGATGGTGACGACGATGATGATAATGATGGTGACGACGATGATGATAGTGATGGTGACGACGATGGTGACGACGATGATGATAATGATTGGTGACGACGATGATGATAGTGATGGTGACGACGATGGTGACGACGATGATGATAATGATGGTGACGACGATGATGATAGTTGATGGTGACGACGATGGTGACGACGATGATGATAATGATGGTGACGACGATGATGATAGTGATGGTGACGACGATGGTGACGACGATGATGATAGTGATGGTGACGACGATGATGATAGTGATGGTGACGACGAGGGTGACGACGATGATGATGATGGTGACGACGATGATGATAGTGATGGTGACGACGATGGTGACGACGATGATGATAGTGATGGTGACGACGATGATGATAGTAATGGTGACGACGATGATGATAGTGATGTGACGACGATGATGATAGTGATGGTGACGACGATGGTATAATGATGGTGACAATTATTATAGTGATGATGACGATGATGATGACGATAATGGTGACGATGATAGTGATGAAGACGATGATGGTGACAATGATGGTGATGATGATAGCGATGGTGATAGATGGTAGCGATGGTGACGATGATGGTGACGATGATAGTGATGGTAACGATAGTGATGGTGACGATGATAGTGATGGTGACGATGATAGTGGATGGTAACGATAGTGATGGTGACGATGATAGTGATGGTGACGATGATAGTGATGGTGACGATGATAGTGATGGTAACGATAGTGATGGTGACGAAGATGGTGACAATGATAGTGATGGTAACGATAGTGATGGTGAAGATGATAGTGATGGTGACGATGGTGACGACGATGATGATGGTGACGATAGTGATGATGACGATGATGATAGTGATGATTGTGACAATGATAGCGCGATAGCGATAGTGACAATTATTATAGTGTTGATGATGGTAACGATGATGATAATGTGGTGGTGGTGATCATTTGATCAATCACGAGCCAACACGCAGTTGTCATTATGCGCTGATTCAACAACAGGTCGAAAACTTAGCGATAAATAATATTTCTACGATATTTCAACTTCCATTTTTCATTGTTACTTACTATTGCAGTGACCGCTGTACTACCATCATATCCTGGCATGGTCGGTCAAGTCTCTAGAAGGAGATCAAGTTCATCGAGGGGGACTCGAATCTCAACTCTTTTTCTTCCATCAAGTCATGGAGATCTTGAAGAGAATCTGGAAAGATCTTGATTGCATGCGCGTAGAGAACCTGTGGAGGAGAACACCAAAAATCTAGTCAAGAGCAATCCAGAAATGAACAGAAAGCAGACCAGTTATAAAGAACAAAGCTGTCAGCGAACAATAATATCATTTAAACTTTTAGTCAACATCTTGAATTTTCAGCGTTTCAAGGTTTTGACCTGTTCACACGAGTTCAAAAGGCAAAACGACACAGTTGAAAACGTTTATCAGATATCGTTTTCAGTAATGAAAATGTTTTCGTCAGTTTTTAGTTTAGTTTATTAGATTTTATCACTCTTAGGTGAACGAAATAACCCAACAGGCTAAAAGCTCAATTATAGGGATTCCGAGGGCCTACGATTTTAGGTCGTTATCCGAGAAGACCTGAAAGTCTTACCATTTGCTGATATTATTGCAAAGGCAGCACTTTCTCCTCATTATTTTTTAAGATCTTGAGTGGAGGTCCGACCCAGGATTTGAACCTGTGTCTCCCAGCTCATAGACATGTGTGGTAACCACTAGACCACAACAGCTGGTGTATTTTTGACGTTGTTTTCGTCAGTTTTCGTGTAAACGCGCCGTAAAAATGATAGTTTTTGAAACACATGGTCTACACCTATAAATGTTTAATCAATAGCTCTGATACGAATATTTCTACTAAAGTATCTGTACGAGAAACTAGAAATACTGGAAATGGTCTTATATTAAACATAATAAGATGTAGATTGTAAACTTTCAGAATTCTTATTACTTAAGAGCATCAAGAATATGGAAAACTTTGCCTACCCCATTAAGAGACACTGCAAGGTCCTCATTTTCATTAAAAAAGCCTTGTTTCACTACTACACTGATTTGACTAGATTCATATTCAATCCCGATGAACCCAAGGACATTTTTGTGTCAAATGTTTCACAGTTTAAAGGAGAGATCATGCTGTTCATTCTGTTAGTTGACCATTTAACTCTGTAACATTATATATACACTTTGTATTTATTATATGTTTGTCTTAACCTTGGGACCCCACCAAAAGTCCCTGGAAATCAACCTAGTGAAAAGTTTAAAAAATCAAGTTTTTCTTACAATTTACCCTGCGAAAGCACTATTCTTTTAAAAATTTCAAGTTCACGTTTAGCAAATATTACCTTATGTCTTTAGAAAGTTCTCAAAAAGCTATATGAAGGACAATTAAGCGGATAATACAATTTTCTACGCCCATTTTGAGTCATTCGCTTAAGAAAAGTGGAAAATGCCACAAAATTCTGCTCGTCTCTGTGGGTAATCCCTGCCATTTCTCCATGTTATTATTGCTGATTTTTTGTTTGACTTGTAACGATAAATAAAAATAAATAAATAACATAACCGGAAACCGGAAACGACATAATGGGAACATAGTCTAACTTCGCATACTAACCTTGAATAACCTAATTTTCAGTCTTCCCACCGAATCCTTATTTTAAAGTATATTTTCTAGAGATCACCTTGTCAGAAAGAGCTAGCTGTCGGAACGATAAACGTCGCTAATTATATTATGTTGTCGCTCCCTACGTTTGCATTTTCACCACAGTTATTGTTCTGTTTCAAGAAAAGAGTTTTTCAACTAAAACAGCTTACTTACTTTTGCCCAAGCACAGCACTGTAAAGACTGATAGAAAATAGCTTTTGCTTGCCGAAGATCACCATTTTCTGCCTAAAAAAACGATAGGTACTTATAGTATGTATCCCATATAAGGAATAGCAAATACATTGCCCTGACGAGCAATTACCATTAATGGTGGCCATGTAAAAGTAAAACGATCAGTATTTTAAAATAAGTTCAACATTTCGCACCCTTAAATCCACAATTTCACTTGGAGGTGTACATCGGTTATATATAAAAAAATGTAACAGAATTTTTGAACGAACTTTATTGTATTGAACAAAGAAGCTACCTACCTCAAAATCCATGTATGATCTCCACAAAGCGATACAGTGTCTTGCGCAGGGATGTAGTATTGCTCTCTCGTAAAGTGACCTTAGTCGATGATCAACACCAGTCTTTGGAAGCACTTGTACTGCTGGGGGCTGGGAGATAAAAGCAAAAATATAGTTAGGGAGAAAACAAGACTCCATTACTGTTTTTATATAATCCCTTGAATATAAGACCTGTCATTTCTCCCTTCCCCTCACTCTGTTTGCTGATTCGACTGTAAAAATAGCAAATGATTTAACTTTTCGCATCTCATTAATTATTACTTTGTTTATCTCCCGTGCATTTGATTGGCTACTTTCTACTTGTGACACCCTTTTGGCATATATATAAGCCCTATTTATTTTATTTCATCTCGTCTTACTCTGATGAAGGCTCCACTCGAAACGTCAGTATTTCGTTACTAAAAATCTTGGCAGTTCACCACCTTTTCACTTTGCTATATATCCAAAACACTGTCTACGCAGCACTCTACTTTTTTACCATTATTGTATATGGCAGTATTATATATGGCAGTATTGTATATGGCAATACTGTAAATGGCAATACTGTATATATAACAGTAATGTATATGGCAGTACTATATATGTCAGTACTATATATATATATATATATTTCAATCTACAGACACGTGTTTCGCTGTACCACAGCTCATCAGTGTTGCTTTGAACAATCTGGATGAGTCTGGCTGGACTATTTTTCACTTACGATCGTCATTGACAACCGTTTGTGGGATAGCACCGGCGATCAGAACATCCAGATAGCGTGAAGTGCGCATGGGGCCCGAGCGCTCAAACTGCCACAATGGTAGCGAGCATTGCATTATTGCTAAAGGACACCCACGCTACTTCACAGAGCGCCCAACAATACCGAAGTGAAGGAGCGTACAAAGTTCAATCTACAGACACGTGTTTCGCTGTACCACAGCTCATCAGTGTTGCTTTGAACAATCTGGATGAGTCTGGCTGGACTATTATACACTTACGATCGTCATTGACAACCGCTTGTGGGACAGCACCGGCGATCAGAACATCCAGATAGCGTGAAGTGCGCATGGGGCCAGATTTCACTTTGCTATATATATATATATATATATATATATATATATATATATATATATATATATATATATATATATATATATATATATATATATATATATATATATATATATATATATATATATATATATATATATATATATATATATATATATAGATATATATATATATATATATAGATATAGCAAAGTGAAAAGGTGGTGAACTGCCAAGAATTTAGTAACGAAAATACTGACGTTTCGAGCGGAGCCCTTCATCTCGTCTTACTCTGATGAAGGGCTCCGCTCGAAACGTCAGTATTTCGTCACTAAATTCTTGGCAATTTACCACCTTTCACTTTGCTATATATTCAAAACACTGTCTACGCAGCAGTCTACTTTATATATATATATATAATTCTTTAAAATGTCACTATATGTCATATATTTAAATATATACTTTATTCTTTAAAATATCACATTTTAAATAATATAGTTTTATACATTTATAACTCGCTCTACCTCTTTTGGTATTTGAACACTCTTGTCTATCAACTTCAAGTGAGTTCTGAGTTGCACACCAAATTGCTTTCTTTCGACGCCTCTCGAACAAAATAGCATACAGCCAAGGAATAGGAGTCTGTGACTTTGGAAGAACTTTATCAAAGAACCTTCTTGTCGAATAAGATGCACAAGATTTGAACTCCAGAATCACAAAAGAGTGTAGAAAAAATGGGCTTTCTTGAAAAGTAGATAAAGCCAGTAACAACAAGTCCCGCAATGGCTTCACTGGGCAAACACCATGCCTCGAGTGAAACTGCAAAAGTCTACAGTAAAACACCAAGATTTCTTCGTGGTACTTCGAGCCGGAGAACTTCGGTCCGTCGCCAGCAGACGTGTTAAATGCGAAGGCAGACAACAAAGAGTCTAGAACGCTTTTCGCCGCATCCATTCCTAAACTCCAGTACTGGAACAACGTATAACACATCATGAAATCTGCAAGAAATTGTCCAGTTCTTGTATCTTCAATGTTCCATTTCTGGAAGTCTGTTAGCATCCGGGAACTCTTCTCCTGCAGCGCTCTGTGCATCTTTAATATCCTCGATGGTGTAACAGCCGATTGCAATGAAGAGTCATTTTCGACGAGAACAGAGATGGTCCCCAAAATTCTGTTCCTTCTGTCGTCATTTACAAGGTCTATTTTTTCTGTTGTTTCATCGATGGCACATCGTAAACCCATCTCCATTTCACAATACGACCTAGAAGAATAAGCATTGTTATTTATACGATAACCTGTTTACTATGTGCATTCTCATTGGTTGTTAGCCATTCAAAGCTGTGAATAATCTGATCGAAATTAATCCTAACATCCTAGCAACTCAATATATATCACCCAGAACAACAAGAAACAATTCGAACCCAGATTTGCTACATTTCCGACCTCACAAAAATAGAACAGTCATCTTCGAACGCTCTTTCTTTACAAGAACGTGTAGAACATGGAACACTCCTACCGTCGAAATGCGTAGGAAGGGTCTCACCATTGAAAAGTTCAAGAGCCAGCTCCAAATTTACTACCAAACAGCAGTAGACCAGCTATACGACCCAGAAGAACCATGGACATGGAAATCTATCTGCACCAGATGTAACACAGCGCGTGGTCTCACGAGTGCGACCTGTTGCTGTAGCTGACAATTTTTAGAATTTTGCGCGTGGAGCGGGATTCCTTTGTCTTTTGAGCTCTTAATAAAATTACTTCCGCACGACAGCTCACAGGTCAGGGCGTCTCGCTCCGCGCGCGGACCTAATTTATTAATTCCTTTTTCTCTCAACTCACTTCGGGACCGCAGTACATAACTAATATTAACTAGTAGTTACTATCGCAAGGAAAGTGCTGCCTAAGCATGTTTTGTACTATTAATCGTACTAAATAATTATGTTATGTTCCGCGTGGCGCAATAACGAATTTTGGCGACGTATATATTATCACTGTATAAATGTAGACAACAATTTCGGCGTGAAGAAATCTAATGAAAAATATTTCCTGGCATTTTTTCCTAACGGGGAGAAAGATTTAGCAGTTTTTAATAGGCTGATGTCAAATTTAGTCATCGAAGTCTACCTCTACGGGTAGATTTATACGACTATTTGTCATCGTACTACATGATGTACTCGTACATGAATTATTAACAGTAACAATTGTTGGTAAGTTATCTATAGACAACATTCTACACCAAGGTCTAGGACTAATAGGCCATTATTCAGAGCTTTTAAGTACATCTTGTCTCCTTGTATTAAGACATTATTAAATGTTGTAAACGACCAATGGGATATTTCGGGCTGTAAGAACCGCCGATAAACTCATAAAAGCACATTGCTTGCCTAAACAGTTCATCGCTTGATGGATATTAGCAGAAAGAAATAAAGCCATACTTAGTATACCTGGTTTCTTCGGGAAGTGTTCAAGTCAGATCCAGAATAAAAAGCTTGCAAATTCTTGAGAGTTGAGATTTTGTAGACAACGCACGCAATTCAATATTTTTCCCCACTCCCCCCGGTGCCCCCCCGGAATTACGACATCTTAACAGTCGACAATACATAGATCGGCGTGAAGATTAACTCTTAATATTTACGCGAGTGTTTCACTGTTTCGTTCAAACGGTATTGTACTTGCAGAGTTTACACCAAAAATGTTATCTTCGGACAAACTTTTAGTCGTGTTTCCAAGAAAAGCTCAAAAAAACTAGTCCACGTTTAAATGGATTGATATTCTACGCGAAATGCAAGAGAGGCGCCTGGTCTAAACGTTAAAGAAGACTCTCAAGTCGCATAATCCAGAGAGTTATCCATCCATGGTGCAAAAAATTGCCTCAGTTATTCTTGGCTCAGGAAATGCGACCAAAAAGTATCTTGATTTCTCCAACTAAATCATCGGACGTAGTGTTATATTGCAGAACAGAAACGAGAACACAAGCCATCGAGAATCAAAAATAAAGATTGATCAAATATTTTCCCACGCCCGTAACGTCTATCTGTGAAGCGAGTTTAACGGTAAATCGGGTTTATTTGGTATTTTTTACACAATAATTGTATTAAATTGCTATTAAAATGTTCTTACTTGTTAATTTTGTCGACCATCAGGACAAATTACAGGCAACCAGAGGGCAACCACAGTCAACGGCCTTCCGTATTGATGTAAACACTGATTCGATGCCGTTCTGGTCTGGTTGCCTGTAATTTGTCCTGATTGTCGACAATATTAACAAGTAAGAACATTTTAATAGCGATTTAATACAATTATTGTGTAAAAAATACCGAATAAACCCGATTTACTGTTAAACTCGCTTCACTAATCGACGTTACGGCTCCCTGTGGCCTCACGAACGCCGCGTACACTTGTATATAGCGTCAGGTGTGTCATGGTCGTTTATAAAAATATGTTACCGTTAATTTTTGTGCTGTCAAGTCTTTTATTGTTTGAAGTTTTCAACAATCAGCCAACACCTACCGGTATTAATAAATACACAACGCAGTGTTTATCGACCTTTTTGATTTCATTGCCGCGAGTTACATAAATTCTAAAATCATACTATTCTTTTCTGTCCCAAATCCCAATTCGTTGCTAATATTAAACACCGGACAACAACTTTTTTTCACCTCTGAAGAGATCCTCGAGAGTTATTAACGTGTTTAGGGAAGATTCTTGCCGAAGAACTCGATATTTTAATATAGCACAGATAGTTCTCACGTCCCAGAAACTACGCTCGCTATTACTGGCGCATGCTCTGTTCAATCGACGCCCTGTTTTCCGGCCCTCTGGCGATGGATTATCCCAGAGCCTCCGTTTGCGTGGCGCGGCGGAGGCTCTGGGAACGAGATTGGTTAAAATTAGGAGTGCTGCCTACGGCAGCAATTAATCCATAGAATCTTAATCACTACACATTCCAATATTTGTGGCGAAACGAAATAAATAAATGATCTATTAGAAGACAGACGCACGGCTCACGTCAGATGAATGCTTTTGTCTTTTTTCATACCCCAGAAACCCCCAAGAGCTTCAATAAACATTTTGAACGGTTTATCTCCAATTTTTATTGTTTTAAACAAATAGATTCCATTTTTCCGTTGGCTGTTCAGTTATAGATACACAGAAGACGTCAGAACGTGGTAAGAACATCAGTGACCCACTCGCGACTATCGTCTCGTGGGCAACTTTTTTGTTCTTACCGCGTTCTGACGTCTTTTGTGTGTCTATAACTGAACAGACAACGGCGAAATGGAGTCTATTTGTTAAACTGCATATTCAAACTTGAGGTAGAATTGCTCTCTAGATGAAGAAAAAAGTACTAAAAAGGCCGCCAAAGGGTTCCAAAACCTCTTCCTAGGAGCAACTGAATAAGGATCGCAGGCGCATTGAAAGCAGAGGCGCCGGAAGTCGCGCGTCAACCTCGTTCCCAGGGCCTTATCTCCGCTGCGGAGATAAGACCCTGGGAACGAGGTTGGTCGCGCGTTACCCATGTGATGGATTATGACGTCACAAGCGATCCACGAATCATTATGTAATTAGGTTCCGAGGAGCGCACTGCGTATTATTGAGGTTGAGTAAGAAATAAAAAATTGTGATGGGGAACTGTTTTAGTTGTTGCAGTGACGAAGACGATTAAGATGACGCGTGTGGTCCAAGTAGTTCTTGGCTTAAAACACCCGAGACTGTTAGTTTTCCAAGCGATGTACAGTTCTGTATCTCGGAGGGTTTGTCGGACTTCAACGAGCCCTTTGGCGCCGTCGAAAGCTAGCCAGGAGAGAGAGGTCGTCACGAATCAGGGAAACATGATACAAGTGGAAAACCAGAACAGCGTGAGAGAAACGACGCCAGCAAACCGAGCATTTGAAAAGCCATTGCAACCGAGTAGCGCCGAGCCTAAAGGTGACGATAACGTTGCAGCACCAGAGTGCGAACAACCTTCGAATATCACTTTGGTTCAGGAGAACATCAGTTCTGCGGGAAAGGACTGTGAAGGAGAGATTGCGAGAAAAGCGGGGAATGAATGCCAACTTCAAACAGAACTCGAAAGGTCCACTTCTGCGATGAAAAACACAGGACTGTTGAGGAAAACGTGCAAACTGTATGTAAGGTTTATTGAAGAAAACTTAGAAACTGGAAAGGTTCTTCAAGAGCAGCTCAAAACTCCAAAGGTTGTTAACGAGAACTGAGAAAATGCAAAAGTTGTTGACAAGAACATTGAAACTCATGCAAATCTTGTTGAAAAGAATCTTGAGAATTTGGAGAAAGTGGAGTGGTTGGAAAGAGTCGTGCAGCAATGAAGAGACGGTTGAGACAGAAGTGAGAGAAAACGCCTCCAGCGAGGAATGAAGGAAGCTGTTGTAGATGTCTTCGCCGAACCTGCAGTCGATGATGAAGCTGAGAAGACGATTTTCTCAAAAGAGAAAGATTTAGAAGGAAAATCTCAAGCCGAGATCTCATTTGGGCGGAGTGATTTGTCTGTGGACACCATTAATGTTGGAGAAAATGCCGGCGACATAGAGTTTGGGAGAATTGGGTCAGCCAGTTGAAGCGTTCAGGAAAGCTGTTACAGGAATGGAGAATTTAAAAAACGAGGAAGTCAATGGGAAACTCGTTATCACCGAAACCAAATGACCATAAATGGAACAAAGCAATCTCGACGAAAGTATGACCGTTGAAATCTCGGTCCTTGAAGTGGATTCTCAAACAAAAGCGGACGATAATAATTCTGTTGGCGAGGACGTTTGTGTTAGAGAAAGCAATGGTCGGACGACATTCAAGCAGAGTGCTTCTGGTTGCCAATAGTTCTGCTGAGGATGGTGAACTCGGAAAAGAGCTTGGTCAAACTTCGTCTAACGAGAAAGACGTTTCAAACGAAGAAAAATCTAATAATTGTAACTACTTTTCTCTCTGTATTACGCATGTATACCGTATAAAACGTATTTTATTAGTCATAGTTTGACGCTACTAAGTTTTTTAAGGTAAATTTAAAAGTTACTGTCCATGACCCAATTACGTCTCGACACTCCGATCTTCATCAGGGGTGATCGTTGCAAAGTTAGGATCCCTATTTATACCCTCATAGAACCGATGATGACGTTATCTAGTAACAAGATGCAAATAAGCTTCTGGTAATAGACCACCGTCATCGCGATTCAATGGGGCGTGGGCGCTATTAATATGCCAAGCTTTTCCAGACAACGTCTCTGATGGTATACCGCGGATTAGTGGTAATAATTTTGGAATTTTCCCCACGCAATCTCATGGTTGGTTAGACACGCGTGCTCCGACAAAGCAGACTTTTCCTTTTTTTTTATAAAGAAAACAGCCTTTTGGTGTTCTTTTAAACGCGTACGAAACTGACGTTTAGTCTGACCGATGTACACCTGCGTCCTGATCACATGCAGTCATTGCACGGGATGGAATAAATATCGTCTTTCCTCTGTTCCTTCGCAATACGATCCTTATAGGTTTTGCAAAAATATGACCCAACGTCAAGAAAGGTTTTTGAGCAACTGTTATGTTGAAACTACTTAAGATTCTTTAAGTGGTTCCGTAATCCCTTGAATATACGGAACCGCAAAACTCATCACCGAACTTTCGTTCTCAGAGTTTGTACGTTGGTGGTTTTAAACGGTTTTTAGAAAATAATTTTTTTAGAATTAGTATTTCTACTTTAATAATAATAATAATAATAATAATTTATTGGAACAATATATCCACAGAGTGACTCTTCAACTGTCCAATAACTTGCTATACAATAATTACAACATGGTCACCCCCCACTCAGCCAATCCGCGCATAGTATTTCAATGCTCCATATTCCATAAAACTGTCTGAATTGATGTAAGATATTACTCACTAGAAAAACGTTCCGTTAAAACCCCTCGCTCTCCTTTTCTATCACTACACCCACACCCACCCTACACTTTCTTTTCCCCATCCATGGTGCCCAGTGCCCAGACCACATCTGTCGCTAACAAGTCGCAAAAGGCCATTTCGTCTTTTTCGTTTCGTCGTACGTAGATTTTGAACGTTATCTTGGCCAATATTTACTCGATTTCAATTCTGAAAACAGTTTTGGAATTATCGATCCTAAATACATAACATACGTGTCTATTATATTACGCAAACGTGTATACCCTTCGTAAAAATCTCTTTATGTAGTTCGTCAGATCACCACTCCCAATGGCCGCCCTTCGTGTTCGGCCCAAATATTGCCCGATTTAAACGGATCACCCAAAACGACTTTTTACTTCCTTATAAGGACGTTAGTGCTACAATGCTCCCGATTATATAATATATCCGATTTATTTATAATATATAATCTATCGTGTAGGTATTGGTCTACGAACATGCAAAGCGTGCTCAACAACATATAGTTAGAGCAAATAATAGATTTTTCTCGCTTACCTCAAAACTTGGTCTGCTACAACTTGTTTCATCTGTAAAAGAATCTTCAGATTCTTCTGCCTGAAGAGTTATTTTACAGATGAAACAAGTGTGTAGCAGACCAGTTTTTGAGGTAAGCGAAAATAATACTATATATATATATATAATCTCATCTATATATTAATATATATAGGGAGTATATATATAGTAGTATATATATATTATATATTAATATATATATATTATAATAATATATAATAATATTCATAATAGGGGTTGGGGAGGGTATATATATATAAAATATATATATATATAGTATATATATGATAAATATATACTATATATATATATATATAGTATTATTAATATAAGACCAAAGTATCGAGTTTAGAAATCATATGAGTAGAAGTGCTCAATACCGAAGGTAGAGCGGATTATAACAAAGAAGACAAACTTGAGTCACTTCAAATTTAAACATTTATTCACTACAAATTTGTTTCGTATGGCAAGCAAAGCTTACCACACTCATCAGGTGAAATCGCGTTTGATGTTAAGCATAACATCA
>JAYKKM010000060.1:0-15839 GCA_035772405.1 Chrysogorgia sp. JL179-B06 | reverse complement strand
CACTCTAGGATACGTTAGACATCTATCTGGGGTAAGACATTCATTATGCACAGCCAGGGCCCCCTGTACATGCTGCACGTCTGAGTACCCCACTTGTTGTGTTGTAACCATTCTCAACATCTATTCACAATATAGTAATTCATGAACATGTGTAATATTAAACAGATGTAAGTTGAACAGTTGCATAAAAATGCAGTCGAACATAAAGATAAAATAGTTGTATACAGTAACATAGCTCTCTGTACAAGGCTTGCATAAAATGCAGTTCAATATTATGAACACAAAACGTTGACATTATAACAGCTGATAAACTAAGTTAATCAAAATTGTTGGCATTATAACAGTTGGCATTATAACAGTTGATAAACTAAGTTAATCGGAATTTGTTTCTTGACATTATAACAGTTGATAAATTTGTATAAAAATGCAGTTCAATATATCTCACAGCTGTGTATGAGCATATCGTGAGAAACGATGAACTCACAAGTCACACCAATATACACCTAAAATAGAAGGTAAATCTTATTCACAAACAAATAATTTGATAATTGTGATATTGATAACCATGACGAGTAGCATATTATAAACAATGACAATTGATCTCCTTAAAATTTAATAGCGAGTTAAATTCTAGTTGCCTTACCTTGACAAGAGTCAAAGTTAAAATTCGCAAGCACAACCAGGCTAAAGCACAGCTGCCAGAAGTTCATCACTAAAGCAGAACACGTTATATGACGATTGACGAATGAAGCTCTCTTCACAAAGTATGATGGCCCTCGTAGCTAAAGACATTTTATTTTGTTTCCGTTGGCGAGTTCCAAACATTTGATTCGGATAGTTTACGCATCCGGCGATTATACGAACATCTACGAGTTACGTCATAAAACGTCATAAATCTGTGGACAAACAAACTCCATCCAACATCCATCATGATCGTAATTTAAAGTCGATCGACTATACATAGTTCCGCGAAGAGGTCTGGGCACGAGACACAAGTCAAGATTAGTGTGCTGCCTACGGCAGCAATAAAATAGAGTGCTTTATTGATTTTTCCACGACTAATAAAAGTGATAATCACACATGTGTGATTATTTATGGTAAGCACACATGTGATGATAGAGCATAATATAGTTTAACGCTGTTTTTTCTAAGTAGTAGAAAATCAAATAGAAACCAGTGAACGGTAATTTTTGGTTGTTACTTTGGTTCGATATCAAACAAGCTTCTTTTTTGTAATTTTCCGGTGCTTAAAACAGTGGTTCATGCAAGATGTAACAATATGTAATATTTAGGGCTATATAGAAGTATTATACTCATAGGCCATAACAATAAAGGTGTTTCTTCTAAAAAGGTAGTTTTAAAGGTCAGCACAATTTATAGATTAGATAAATAATGAGCTAAAAGACGACCATTACAATTTTGTAACGTCAGTCACGAAAAAATATTGAAAGTTTTTTTCTGTAACCAGTTGCTGCCTTCCTTTATTCATGAATAATTGTTATTGTTTACTTATACATCTACTATTCTGAAAAACTAGGAATTACTAAAAAATTACAAGTATTTATATGTGATTGGAGACTTTAAAATTGGTAACGTCAGTCACATTTGGAGATGGGTAAAAGTGTCATGTATAGACAGCAAGGCAATTTGGTTAAAAAATCATATAGTTATTCTAGAAGTTATATTTAAACTTATACATCTCCCTGATGCTAAATGTACATGTATAGTTCAATAAATAATATTAATTCAAGAATAATTAATTAAATTCATAATAAATTAAATAATTAATTAAATTGATAATTAAATAAATAAATAATTAAATTCCCAATTCAAGAATACAGTAGATATATATTGCCGCAGCCATACCAGCCCTTCAAAGCAAGCATGATGTTAGCATAAAATGGAATTATTTGCTATATCCCATGTTAAAGGTCCAGTCAATGACATTGGTAGTTCAGTCAAATGACAAATGGACTGCTGTCAGTACAAGGAAAGCTCTGGTAACGAATGCCACTTCATTCATAGCAACTACCAAGCAGATTTATGCATTGTGGATGTGGTTGAAATGAAATATGCTGAAATTGATGAGAGGAACACAATCCTAGTCAACTCCAGAGAGCACTATGACTGCCCAGATTTTGCTTGAATTTTGTTAATTGAAAATATTATCAGTTAATTAACTGAGTCGAGTAACTCATAAACGGTAACAAGTTTTTTTACAACCTTGATAGTGCGGCAGAATTTGCATTGGTGAAAAGTGAAAAATAGCGAAAAGTCCAGTGAATATAAAAATTCATTATTCACGCCGAAGTAAACCATTGAACGTTTTGACATATTACAAATGGGCAGAGAAAACATGAAGACGCAGAACATGTTTTATTAGCAGGTGTTCTGATCCAAAATAACTATCATGTGTCCATTACCTTGGTTGGATTACTGTATATACAACATTTTTTGAATGAACAGTTTCCATGAACAAGTTATTGACATGGCCAGCCGACAATTCTCAGTTAAAGTGTATATGACACGAAAATTAAGTTTATCATATTCGAAAGAACTCTTCAAATGACGAAGAATATCAATTTACAGGTTTTCATCTTTCATTTAGTTCTTGAGATATTTAGATTTATGTGATATTCAAATGAGATGACCTATGATGTCACATCGTTTGCACAACATTTTAACATTTTTAACAGGTCTGGGAACTATACTATTACTTTTTGTAACATTTAAAACTTAAACGATATCATTTCGTTTAGTGGTCTGTATCAACATGCGAAGTTTCAAGTGATTTCGTTCAATACTCACAAAGATATACATGATTTTCCAAAATGTTAAAATGTTGTGCAAACAATGTGATGTCATAGGTCATCTTATTTGAATGTCACGTAAGTCTAAATATCTCAAGAACTAAATGAAATACGGAAAAGCTGTAAATTGATATTCTTCATTATTTGAAGAGTTCTTTCAAATAAGATAAACTTAATTATCATGTCATATACACTTTAATGGTTTAGCAACTTAATAATTTGCTGCCTATTTGTTAGCTAAAATTAATGTGTAAAATATTTTCTTCTGTTCCATAGGACTTAAACTGCATTGAAAATCTTTGGGCAAATTTGAAACATTATTTAAGGAAATATGTTAAACCAAAGAATAAAGAGGAACTCGTAAATGGGATAAAGGATTACTGGAGCAAACTCACTGTTGAAACATGTAAGAACTATGTTCAGCATGTTCATAAAGTTATTCCAGCAGTTGTGGCAAGTCAAGGTGGCCCTACAAAATACTGAACATCTCAAGATACACGTACAGTAGTGTAAATAGGTAATGCATGTTGATTTTGACAAAATAGCTATATTCTAGAGAATGTTAAAATACAGAATATCCATATCTCTGAATGATGGCAACATTTTTGCTTTGATGTTTCCAGTAAGGTTTAGTCTGAATGACATTCCTTGTGATGGCTAAAACTTACTCCAAACATGGAAATAAAAATGCTAATGTTATTTAAAGTTACTGTTGTTCTATATTTGATTAAAATACATGTGCTCAGTGGTTCTTTGTAATTATTTGTAAATTTTATTAGATTCCCTTTTGACTTTGTATAAAGCGGATTCAATTAAGGTTGTCCTCTGAAGGTCAAAATCCACAAAACCTTGACCTCTAAGCATGTAGGTTGCCGGTTGGTTTGAACTGTCAACAATAGGCCGATCAAGGTTGTGTGATAAAAATACCACGAGCATAGACCTTATTCAAAAATGGGCCCCAAATTAATATTATTTATTGTATATAAATTAGCCCTTATGAACTCGTTTTCGGTGTACGAAATTGAAAATAATTCTTACTTTAAAACGAGGTCATAAGGAATAATTTACATGCATATAAAAGAATTTTTAAACAGCCATTAAGAATAAGGTCTATATAGTGAAGATTTGCAGGAAATGTTCTGTTTGTTTGTCATAAAAGTAAGCCACAGTTCGATATATCCTTAATCTTTCTTAATGGCAACCTCGTTATGAGGTTGTCTTAATGCCTCTATTTGATCGTAGCATTTTGCACAACACAATCATACTCAATTACATATACAAGTCCATTGTGTTTTTCGTTCTTAGAGGTTGAGGTTTTGAGTTTGACCTTCAGGGGACAACCTTAATTGAATTAGCTGTATACATTCTATTAAATGTATACATTCTATGTATACATATCTAATAATGTATACATTCTATTAAATTTTAACTCCACTAATATTCACTTATATAACTGTTGAAGTTAAGAAACACATTTGCTGTATGTATAATAAATTATTTACAAAGTAGAGGTACAATCGATAATTAAATTAAAATACAATATTACTGTGCAGCTCAGCTTTTTAAGGTTATGTGGTATCGTTTAGTAGCAAAGTGAAAATACTGACGTTTCGATCCCTTTAGAGTAAAGCATGATCACTGAAAATAAGAATCATAAGACTTACATGCCAAAAGGGTGATGTAAGTGGCCATTCAAAAGGAGTAGGTATCAAAGTGTATATGATATGAAAATTTTTATGATTTATTGTATTTGAAAGAACACTGAAATTAATGAAAAATGGCTTTTACATGCCTTTTATATCTTATTGCGTTCTTGAATAAGAATTAATGCTTCATGTAATTTTGAACTATGACTTCATGACAAGTGGTGACAGCATGAATCAGGTATATCTTCAGACTGGTTTCACTGAACTGACTTATACTTTGCAGATAAACTCAGTCAACAAAACTAAGCATCAATATAGTTATGTATGTGTTGCTTTTTAGTTTCCAGGCTACTTTCTTCTTCAGGTAATATGTACCGGTACCTCAAAAACATACACAACATTTACTTTTTGAATAAAATCTGAAGAAAAAATATTTCTTAAATTTTTCATGTGCAATTATTCTTGTGTTTTACAACATTTGGAAGCTTGATGTGGGACTCGCAATTTCTCAGTTTTTCGTAGCTCAAAACATACAAAGATGGTTCCTCCTATACCCACGTCAATTACTCGGTATTGTCAACTTATAGGTGGAACTTATGCAAAACAACAGTCTTCATAGTCACAGGGTGTGTGTATTAATAGTAACTGATATTTTAATAAAACAAAAATTCAGATTTGGCTAAAAGCAAATCAAATGCTATTTACATTAACTACAAAATATATACTTCCTTAACAGTCCGATATGGCATAGAGTTTCTAATAGTCAAAATATAAACTAATACAAAATACATCAAGTTGGTTCAAGGTAGAAATGAGTTATAATATAAAATAATATATATATATAAAGGGTTGATCTCAACTGAAGAAAGTTTTTCATATAAAATAAAAAATTTACAAAGCCTAGAAAATTATTTGTAAATAAATTAATTGAAGTGGCTTTAAATGCCTAATGGCACAATCAATGGCCTTCCTGCACAAAGCCCATGATTTCTTCTTGTCCTCGACACAGTACTGCTTAAACGTGGCTTCTTTAATGAGTTCCATGCGCTGCTCCTTCTCTAATGATCTTTTCCCCTTAACCCCAGCACAATTAGTTCCTTCCAATTCATGCCGAGCAAAAAGCTTAAACACAAGATTTTTAGCATAATTACACATTGAAGAGCTTTCCTTGTAAGTTTCTTCGAAAACTGAACTTTTGAATGCCGGTGAGCTGTTGTTGCACATTGGTTGAAGCTCTTGCAACTCGGTTTCAGCATGGATGCTTCTTGAAGCAGGAGATACAATGGGAAGACTTGCTGTCGTATCATTTTCAACAGTGACATCTTGGTTGTTGAATACCTGTGACCACTGATCTGGCTGTGACCACTGAACTGGCTGTGACACAGTCTGGTTTTCTATCTGCAGTGGTCTTGCATGAATGAAATCTATTTTTTCATGCAAAAGTTTTCAGACTTTCGGCAATATTGCTACAGTGGCACTCGGATTCTGTTTGCACACTTTTTCCTTCAAAGTGTTTGGGAGCTATGGAATCAGTTCTTTCCTCTGATAATGGCTCAGTCTGAGTACCAATCTCCTTCCCCTCACCTTTCCTAAAATTACACAGTAGCCTCTGAACTCTGACCTGTTCAGAAGCATCCAAGAAATTCAGGGAACCAGGTTGGTTTATTTGTTTGGATGGTGATTGTTTCAATGTTGGAGGGACTGAATCTGTCTGTTGGGGCTATCTCTGCATCGATTGAAATGAATCTACAGTAAAAGTGAAATAAGACGTGTTAACTCTATACAAAATATTGTTGTATAATAGTGCGCAGTGATTAAAGTAGCAATAGCTTTTGAGTCAATCACTGCCTACTATGTACATGTATTTTATTAGATGAGGTCAAGTCAGGATTAGCAGATCAAGTAAGGAATTAATTATGTAATTGTTATGAGAATTGATTTAGTATTATTTAACACAACATGATTTAGGTCAAATTTGTTGATTTAAAAAATTTTTTCCCATATCTTCTAAATGTTTGAATAACATAATTAGTTCGAACTGTAGTATGGGAAAATGGTTGTTTGGATGCATATCTGGTATTTTGTTGATGCACCTCAGTCACAGGAGTAAGAAAACTTTGGGAAGCAAATGGGACATTTGAGTTTTTATGAACAAAGAAAGATGCCTTCAAAATGTAAACGTTTTCAAGTTGCAAAATATCTAAAAGTTTATAATAAGGTGAAGCACTTTCTCTGGAGGAAGAAAAGAAAATACTTCTGATACACTTATTTGTTATTTTCCGTTTTTGTTTTGATTAGTGGGCATTACCATTAGAAGGCCCTCCAAATCTGTTATCTTTAAATAAATTTCTTGGACACTTTTTGTTACATTAATAGTGTATGACTCAAAATAATGGGACCCTGTCCTTGCTTGCTGCAACAAAAATGTTGTGAGACTAGTTAATTGCAGATGGATATAAACTTAAAATAAACAAAACGAGATACCAGTAAGAAAGCAAAAAAGGTGGTGATGAAACTGCCAAGATTTTGTGGTAAGAACTTATTGACGTTTTCAGCCAAGTCATTTAGTCTATTACTATAAACTAACAAGACAACCGCTAGGCGTTAGAGTGTATATGAAATGAAAATTTTTATGATTGTATTTGAAAGAACGCTGAAATTAATGAAAAATGGCTTTTACATGCCTTTTATATCTTATTGCGTCTCGAGTTATAACGCTTTATGTAATTGGAACTATGATCTCACAAGTGTGACAACAGCATGACAACACAACTGATAATCAGGTATATCTTCAGACTGGTTACACTAAGTAACCATACTAAGTGGACTAAGTCAGTAAAAAAAACTAAACCATTGCTATTGTTCTTATGTAATTGCTATGGCAACAGATTAGTTTCCAGGCCACTTTCTTTCTTTAAAATAAATGTTTGTTTTCCACCACATAGCAAGCAACTTTTTAAGTTTTTACCAATTGGTATCTTTTAGTAATCGAAATATTGACATTTCAAATGGAGCCCATCTTACTTTGACGAAGGACTTGCTCGAACATCAGTATTTCATTGCTAAAAATCTCAGCAATTCAACACCTTTTCATTTTTATATATTTCCAAAACTCTACTTTTTTACATCCTAACCTCAATCATAACCCTAAAAACCCTAGAGTTTCATCCTGACCCCCCTGCAGTATTTCTCCCCATCCATATCACAAAATCGGAAAATATTGGATCGTAGATTTTGATTATCTTGGCCAATGGCTAATATTTGACCGACTTCAATTCTGAAAACAGATTTGGAATTACAGTAACTCCAAATACATAACATACATGTCTACTACCAGTATATTACGAAAACGTGCATACCCTTTGTAAAAAACACTGTTAAGTTATGTTTCTATTTAGATTTTGAACATTTATATATTGGTAAATTTATTACTCGCATTCAATTCTGAAAACAGGTTTTGGAATTACCGTGTCATTCTAACATGGCATTCATTATAGTCTCACTGAGATCACAGACAAACTGAAAATACGAACCAGTGTCTTGTAAGCATAGTGAGTGTATTCACGATCAAAACAGTTGTCAGCCACATTGCTGATTTAGTCAGTTACTTTCAAAATCTACCAACAGAGTCAGACAACAACTAGACCAAAAGCAAAGCTTGTCGAAAAGAAAGAACTCGGCTATTGATCCGTGCAATTTTGCAGATTTGTGGAAGCCCCAAAAATAGTAATAATGAAACCGAAACCTAGACTCATCACTCCCTGCTACCGACAACCGTGGCACAAGTATTATAAAGGGGGCTTCACTCGAAACGGCATTATTAGCCCAGCGTTTAAGCCCAAATTTTTGCCTCAATCGTTCGTTTTGTGATAACTAGTGCTGAGGTTTGTCACAAAATCAGTTTTTCTTCCAATTTACCTATTAAAGTACAGTATTATAAAAAAGTGAAAATTCAATGTTCACCTATATCTTTAGAAAGTTTGTAAAAAACTATATGAAGGACATTCAAGCGGGACGATTTTCCAAGCCTATTTTGAGTTATTCACGCTTAAAAATGTGAAAAATCCTGCAAAATGCTTGTTTTTTAGTGGGCTTAGCCAGCTATAACTCAAAACGAGCTTGGAAAATCGTACAAATTGCTTGAATATGGTCCTTCATATGTTTTTTTGCAAACTTGCTACTGATATGGGTGATATTCGCTAAAAGTAAAAGTGATCTTCGAATTAAACTTTTTGCTGCCGTAGGCACACACTAATCTTGACAGTCCTCGTACCCAGACCTCTTCGCGGAACTATGTATAGTCGATCAAGTTAAAATCACGCTCGATTTTTCATGGATGTCCACAGATTTATGACGTTTGATGACGTAACTCGTAGATGTTCGTATTATCGCCGGGTTCGGAACTCATGATATTTTGTGAAAAGCTTCGTTCATCAATCGCAATTATATTACATGTTCTGCTTTAGTGCTGAACTTCTCGCAACTGTGCTTTAGCCTGCTTGTGCTTGCGAATTTTAACTTCGATTTCAGTGAGGAACGTTTCTCTTGTCAAGGTAAGTCATCTGCGATTTCATGCCATCTCTGACACCCACGGTTAATATGCCTGACACTGTCATGGTTATCACAATTATCAAATACTTTTTTTGTGAATAAGATTTACCTTCTATTTTAGGTATATATTGGTGTGAGTTCATTGTTCCTCACGATATTGAGCATGCAGAAGAAGGCACATGCACATCCGTGTCCCTCATATTGAACTGCATTTTTATGCAAGAAACAAATTCTGATGAACTTAGTTTATCAACTGTTATAATGTCAACTTTTTGTGTTCATAGTGAACAGCATTTTTATGCAAGCCGTGTACAGAGAACTATGTTATACAATTCAACTGCATCTGATGCAACTGTTCAACTTACATCTGTTTTATAGTATTACACATTTTCAATGAACTACTATATATCTTGTCAATAGATGTTGAGAATGGTTACAACAAAAGAGAGGTGGGCGGATGAAGCATGTGTGGGTCCCCTGGCTGTGTAATTATTGACTTACCCCAAATAGATGTCTAACATACGTCAGAGCAAGCTCATTGTGAGCGCCATATATATGTAGAACTCACTGCTCTGGTATTACCTAAGTAAACCAGAACCCGCATGGGTACGAGGCTGTACTACCACTTATTTTAGCAATTTTGAACAATATCACGACTGCCTTGGATTTAGAGGCAGCACTTCCCTTGCGATAGTAACTTCTAGTTTATAAGATAGTACTTTAATACGTAAGGGACCAGTCATTATTAATGCTGGGTAGGGCCCTGACGATATTTTGAGGGGGCCATGAAAATATTTTGGGCACAAAAGGGGGGTCACAAAAGCTGTTACAACATACTGAGAACTATATTAAAAATAATTCAGAGAATAACTGAAACAGTAATTCATATAAGTTTCCATATATAGAGCAAATTACACCTGCACTATCATCTGAATGATTTTGGGTTAGCAGAAAAATATCTTCCAGCCCCCTACCCAGCATTAATAATGACTGGTCCCGTATATCTAAGAAATGCTGTATAAATTGGCCTCTATATCAGAAAGTCATCGAAGCACTTGAGTGTTCATGCTTGTATATAAACAAAACCGAAAACGCAACAGCTGGACTATATTGTCAGTAATCAGTTAATTCAGTACATGGATGTATAATCTTACCTTTTTTGGCTTTGGCCGTTATCTTTCTGTTTGGGGGGGCTTGGTTTGATAAGCCTCTTTGGACTTTGTCGTTTAACTTTGGATCGTTTTGAAACAAGGCCCAACGGCAACAGGGTTATTTTCTTGATCGTTGTCATTGTTATGTGGTCCAAGCTGCTGCGTTTTCAAGGAATTCAATTTCTGGAATTGACTTAACACGGTCGGATCCCGTCTTAAAAGAAAAAATATATAAAAGGTATTAGACCTCGTTCTCGTTATGTAAAGACATTCCTAGCCGTGGAAAAATAACACAAAGTAAATTAACGCCATAATTCATATCTTACTATGGAGTTGTAAACAATGTAGTGCATCTTTGAATCGACGTTCTCGTAGTTGACAACAACAACCGCTCCATCTTGTAGCTTATTACCCCGCCTCCGACAATCTTTCCTCACTTTAATTAGTTGCTGATAATTGATGATGTGTGCCAGTCTTCCTGGAAGAAAACCAACATTACGTGTCGCTGGAGGTCGTGTTGAAGCGTCGACGACATCATTTTCGATAGTATAATGTTCGCGAAAAAATTTACCAAAGTTTCGCGGGACGTGAAAGGGAAAACTCTATGGAACCAGTTGGATACACAATTCCAAAGATAATTATGAATACAAACGTGTAAGCGCGATTTTGCTTTTAAGGCAGACGTGTTATCAAAGGTCATACCTCTAAAAATAGCAACATGCGGTCAGGCTGTTGTGGGTGTCAAGGTGCCACAATATATTTTTTCACATATTGCTGCTCGTATATTGTTCTCAGTCACTTATTATTCTCCCATTCACGGCCAGTCTGTCACTAGTAAATTGAAAACCCGGGCCTGGATAAGCGCCCTGATTGAAACTATTAGATATAAGGATTGAAACTATCACGTTAAACAAGCTGGGTTGTATCATGCCCAGGATTTAAACACTACGTAGAGTCTGGGAACTATAAATCGATTAAATAACAATGATCAGACGGAAACCAGGCCGCTTCAGAGGAAAAAGGTTTATCCTACTAAAAAATTTAAACTTTTTGTATGCTTATTACAATAAGACTATTATATGTTGGTCTTCACATTCGAATCATTCGATGTGTCGGTTTGAAAGAGTCCACCCAAAGGCTTCGAGTCCGAGATTTCTTCTGCCGGAAGTGCAAAGCCCATGCGCAAAAATTAGTATAGAATAAGCCTTTAACGATTTTTTTTTGTGTTTCTGTTTTGTTGTAAGAATATGAAACTTATATAATGTTTTCTTATTGAAAACTGAAAAGCTTTAGGCCCGGGTAGCCGAGCATTTTAACAACACTGAACGGTATTTTTCGAGGTATTTTTTGAAGCCGGGCTTTTTTAACACTCGTGTGAAATGTTAACGAAACCCGCGCGTAGTCCCCGTGGTCCTAATCCGGATGTTTCAAATTGGACATTTTTTATTATCTAGCAACAATGGGAAAGCTATCTCGATACACCGCGAGGGAACGTAATAACTTTCACTTGGTTTCTCATTCCCGATATCGTCGTAGTGATAGTCTTGATGATGCGCAGTTGCTAAAGAAAACGAGACAAACAAAGTCATACTCTAGAAATCAGCACCATTCGCAAGACAAACATTGCATTTTTTCCACCACATCTCATACACAGCATGATTGTGGCCCGGCAGAATAAAATATATTACTAGATGGTGATATAAAACGCCGTGACATCCCATGTGTAGGGGTCCCGTCCGTCCCAAGCATCTGTTTCAGAACTCATGAAGAGAATTAATATTTTATAAAAATGTATTCATAAAAAGAAATTTTTCCTATTCCGAGACTCGCTATTGGCCATAGACGAGAAAAAGGACACTTCATAGGCTGCTTAAAAGATTAGTAGACAAATAACCGCACAACATATAAAAAAATAAAAATAATTCAGTGAAAAACGTGGTGCTACTAAGCCCTACCCTAGTCCCCGAGTGTCTCCGCGTCCCCTTTCCTTGGCCTGAATTTTGCCACTGCCACTGTTAACACTTGGCCTGCTTGCCACGCGGACCCACGCTACGAAATAAAACTGAAGCACTTTGAGCCACCTAGCTGCGTCCGCATCCGGCCTTCGCTTGGGATATTGCTCAAACTCAATTTACTGGTAAAAATCTCTCACCTCTGCAGAGGGGTTTCATGGCACCTCACTTCATCTTTGAAAAGTTGCCGTACACTCTGAGATGATTTTATTAGTATATCTCACCAGAAGTCTTTATAATGAGAAGCGTCTGGCCCAAAACAGCAAGCCACGTGCCGTGAATAAAACGGAAATTGACAATATATATGTCAAAAGCTCTGGCTTAAACTTGAGGTTTTTCAAACCGATAAAGTTGAATATTACAATAATTTCCTTTATAAAGATTTTGCCATTGTGTTGGATGTCCGTGAACATTTGTGTACTCATAAATGAAGCAATTAATGTAAAGTCAAAACGCGGAATTCGTCCTGAGAGTTTGTCTGCGGAGGAGGCTATTATGGGCCCAGTTTCAAAGTATCAACACGTTCGAATTTATCAGTGTGTCGAATGGAGTTCGACGGTTTTTAATTGCGGTCGAAACCGAAATATTAAGTTCGACCGGGGCAGCGGCGCGGATTTTGAGAAGTTAGTTCGCATAAATTAGACAAAGACTTCATGAACAACCTAATTGGTTTATGCCTTTTCTTAAGAATAATTCAGAACAAAATACCTATCCAATTAGGATTGTTATTCACAGGTAATATTTGAATTAGCAAATTCTAAATCAATAATTTATGCGACTAACTTCTAAATCCGCGCCTGGGACCGGCGATGTGGGGGTCAGATATATACGATCAAAAGTTGGGCGTACATAGATACAATTGATAAATTCGACTGTTTGAAAATTAGGGAGGTTCGACATATGATAACTAGTTCGAACTTTGGAAACGGGCCCTGATTATAATATAACCACGAGGTTAAGAAACTTGCCGAACAGCAAACTGTATGCCGTTATAAACGGCTTCAAACACCAACAGTAATAACATAAATCGTGTTTAAAATCGGTATCAAGATGCTCCGTATTAAATTTTCTCCTAAAATGCTTTCCCCAACGCAATACTGTTATAGGAAAGATATTGTTGTTAACGTCATTTGATAAAATTACCAACCCAGGTTACAACAACATAGACATGAATGCCTTTAGTGCATTTGTCGTTGTGAGGCAGTTCATCACACGAAAATCGTTATATGCAGAATAACAGAGAACTACTAAAACGATTGACTTACTAATAAGAATGAACTACTCCCGATGACTAATAGTTAAACAATTATATTTTGTATTTGAACTAATGCATGCTACGTGCAGAGTTAAATGCCGTCCGCGTCAGTTCCCGTTGCCTGAGTCGCCCGGCTTTTGATCGAACGAACTCGGAACCCCGAAAGCGTATTAGTAGGGTCGACCGTCACAAAGAAGGCGGTTAGTTGTGTAGACCCGCAACCTCACCGCTATCCGTCACCGCTAAACCTTCACCGCAACCTCTACCGCAGCCTCACGCGCAGCCTCAACCCTCAACCGCAGTTGAGTTAGGTTACTTCTGAGGCGGGTACTGTAAGTCTTTCTTATTGTCCTGATTAGTTATTAGTTATACTGCCAGTTATATTAGTTATCAACTAGTTGTCCCTTAGGTTTACATTAGTCATAACTTGTTATGTATATTGACAATGGTAACAGGATCCCGCGAATGATTGTCCTCCGTATGTTATTTTTTCGATTTGAAATAAGGACTGGCACAGATAAGTCTGTTCAAACTTCAGAAATATTACAAACGAGGGGAATGGAAAATTTATAACTTTCTCGAGGCTTGCTTTGATTTCGAGTAAATGGTTTTCGAAGTTAGACTGTATGGCGTTTCAAATGGTCATGTATGGAATCATGTTTAAACGCTCAATGTTTTTGACAACATAGACATCAGCGATCCCGCATGATTTCCGTTTGTTATTTTTATATTATTAGAAGAGGTATTTCCGTTAAGTTTTGTACGATTCGAAATATGACCGCGAGATAAGTCGTTCAATGTTCAGCAAATACTAGCAAACGTGATGTTCGATTTGGCACAAAAGTGTCTCTTTGGCCTGATCCTGAACACTACTCCGAACCTCCCGTATGGATGAACCTGGATGGAACCAAAAGCAAAATATAAAGTACGCAAACTATTTTACAAAGATCAAAACTTGAATTTTAAAAATAATTCCTCTCAGATTTAGATATTTTGTTGGCAAACGAAATGTTGCCTATATGCAGTTTCCATGATAGATGCTCGGCTAATACAACTCGCCCAAGAAATCAATTTTTTGGACTTACTTGGGAAATTTTTCTTATTACTTATAAGTTAAATGAATAGTAAGACAGGGTTTCGTTTCGGGGTCTTAGCCTAAAGACCATAGAATTTGGTTTTATCCAAATTCAGTGATAATTTATTTGGTCTGAACCTCATTCGTGATAAGTTGATCTGTCTCTGTTTTAAAAAACACTATTCAAGAAGGCTGGATCTGTGTGTGAGAAAAATAAATTTCGTATCAGCAACAAAAAATGAATTTCAACAGCTTTGAAACATTGGATAAAATGTCATTGGGATTGTATAATAATAAAAGCAGTGAGCCTAAAATGGAACCTTGAGAGTTTTTTAACACAATCTTCTCTTTTCGGGTCAAACTATACTCATTAGATTGTACATGGGGTGTGGGGGAGGGGGGGGGTTGTGGGGGGGGGGGGGGGGGGGGGGGGTGGGGGGCTGAAGGTCGGTTAGATAAGTATTTTCTTTCAATCCAATCTATAATGAAACCCCGGGTTCCATATTAAATGATTTAACTTATCAAAAGAAATGTTATGATTAACCGTGGTCAAACGGTTTTGAAATAGTCTTACAATTGTGGAGTGCGTTAATGCTATTTTTAGAACCAAAAACTCAGACAAACAAACCAAAATTGAATCTCAAGCGATTCCTAAATAGCCATTTTCTGTTGTTGGGAATGCAAGAATAAATTAGTACTCAGATCAAACATACATACAGACGTCATTAACCGCAGTTTGCTATTGCACACGCTTGATCGCGGTATACCGACACTAAAAGATGACAAGCGATTTTGAAATGGGTTTGGTCCCAACAAACTCATCAAGGAATTTACAATTAAAAACTGAGTAAGCTAGCACAATAAACTTTACGTCTGTTGTATACAGATAATCAGGGTCCGTATAGCGATTGCGGGGTGTGACACCTTCCTGAAAACAGGTTGTCAGGCAAATGGAAGGATTCAGCAGGCTAAAACATTCAAGCAGGCTGAAGCTAATCAATACATACCTAAAGACGACAAAGAAAGAAGCTAATGGTTGATCTCTTGCGAGAAAGATATTACAAATGCAATTTAACATGGACGCCATTTGCAGCGAAATGGGTGGAACTTAAAACACACGAAGAAATTACGTTTAGTGTGAGCGAACCGGGTAGGCTGTATTACCATTTCAGAATAAATTTAACTTGAGGTCTGTAACGGGACCTACGGTCGGCTATGATAGCCGGAAATAACACTAAGATAAAACCTTCATTGCAGTTTGTATCGAAACGCAAAGCGAAAAGACTTGGACATAAGTTCCCAAAGAAGAGTGACAGGTTGGGAGACGACTATAGAAGAA